>BLKR01009117.1:0-190606 GCA_011170035.1 Teleogryllus occipitalis | reverse complement strand
GGGCGACGGAGGGGCGAGGGATGAGCATGCGATGGGCGAGAGAGGGACGTCGGAAGAGTGACGGAAGGGGCGAGGGAAGGGCGAGGGATGAGCATAGTATGGGCGAGAGAGGGACGTCGGAAGGGCGACCGAAGGAGCGAGCGAGGGGTGAGTATAGGATGGGCGAGAGAGAAACGTCGGAAGGGCGACGGAAGGGGCGAGGGATGAGCATGGGATGGGCGAGAGGGACGTCGGAAGGGCGTCGGATGGGGTGAGGGATGAGCATGGGATGGGCGAGTGAGGGACGTCGGAAGGGCGACGGAAGTGGCGAGGGAGGGGCGCGGAAGGGGCGAGGGATGAGCATGGGATGGGCGAGAGGGACGTCGGAAGGGCGTCGGATGGGGTGAGGGATGAGCATGGGATGGGCGAGTGAGGGACGTCGGAAGGGCGACGGAAGTGGCGAGGGAGGGGCGGCGGAAGGCGGCGTGGTGGGCGGGAGGGGCGAGCGGCGCGCGCGTGTCGGGGAGGCGTGCGCGGGCCGCACGCCGCGTCCACGGAGGCGCGCGCGGAATGCGAACAATGGCGGCTGCGGAGGCCGGCGCGGCGCGGGGCGCAGCGGGGCGGGGCGGGGCGCGGGGAGCCCTAATTGGCGGGGCGGGCACGGGCGCTGGCCAGGATTTCCATATCGCGTGTCGGGCTGACCTTTCTGCCGCGTTGGGCCTCGCCTCGCCCGGTCCGCCGTCGTGTGCCTGTTGGATCGCTCCGTCGGTGATGAGATGCCGCGCCAACGCTCTTGCCCTCCTCCAAGGGTAGTGGTCTTGTAAGGACCCTTGGGGATGATAATCTTGGGTTTAGGGTGCCTTTAGGGTTCCTCGCAAGACGTATCTCAAATTACCGTAAAAGTATTTAAAGAAGATGCCCTTCAATCCCTCTTTTGTTTTTGAAGTTCCGCAAAGCGGGAGGTCTTAAATTTAGTCTCCATGGCAGAATTTTGACAATTGTGAATCTGGGTGGGATATTGATAGTGAAATATTAAACCGGCTGCTCTGCCCCCTCCATGTTCCACAATTTATTCTAGGTTAATGCTATTCTCGTGTTCGGTTCTATCTTGTTCTTTCTCCCATCTAAATGACAAAACGATGTGCTGATCCATCTCGAACAAATAGTCTGGCAATTGTGCGAGCAAACATAACTAGCCATGGTTTGAATCGGACCTTGACACTGTAGGATGAACTTTTCCTTTTAATTAGTACACAAAATAAAACCCCTTTGAAAAAAAATGTTTTCATTTAGTCAACGATTTAAAGCCCGAGGTTTATATATCTGGTTCCAGATCGTAGTTATTCTCAGGGGTTGTCATCGAAAGATTTTTGGTGTTTCTGTGTGTGTGTGTGTGTGTGTGTGTGTATTGATTCCGTCGGTGCCTCTGCATTCCACCGCGTCGCCGGCATGACGCCCAACACCTCGCCCTTGAGGAACTCCCCGTTCGCCACCCGCACAGCGCCGCCCGCGTGAGGGCGGCGAGCGGCCGAGGCTTTGCTTCCGCATCGAGTGGCCAGCGCCAGCGCCAGCGCCGGCGTCGGCGTCGGCGTCGGCGTCGGCGTCGGCGTCGGCGTCGGCGCCCGACGGGACGCCGCGGGCGCTCGAACAATAAACAATCAACAAGTGGAGGCGGACGCGCTCGCGGATGGACGCCCTGCGCTCGTTGTGATGCAAGATGCTCGGAGGAAAACGGCGAGAACCATAAACGAGTATATTGTCAACAATACAAATTTGTGACGAACTAAGAATGTGATTCTAATTATGAAGAGGAAATGAACTTACTGAATCTGTAACAGCATTCAAGTGGTTTAGTCTTATTTTTTGAAATGTGCGATAATAATAGAAACAATATAATAATAATAATAATAATAATAATAATAATAATAATAATAATAATAATAAAAATCGAATTTTATTTGAAATAGATATTACACTTTGAAACTGAATGTATGTAAGTTTAGATAAAACCTAGGATGTTGGGAAATAATCAAAGTATTTTAAATGTAAATATATTCAATAAACATTATTTGCAAAATAAAAAATGTGAGGTCACCTTACTTGTGAAAGGATTCTGCACTTTCGTACCCTCCAAACTCCATTCTATTCTTCACGACACCCTGATGAAAGGTCAAGAGGGACATAACCGCTTCGTTGAGTGCTTGATTTCCTATTATTGCTTCTATGTGACGTTTATTTATTTATTTCCTAATCAGTTCCGAAAACAGTTTTTTACTGTCATTTTCTCTTCTCTTTTTTCCTGTCTCTTGTTTTCTCTATTTCCTTCCTCTTCACATATGCAATGACTGTCAGTACCGTATTATCAGTCTCCCTGTTGCCTTGGAAATGATGTACTACATACTCGATCATTTAACATGTGTACCACTTTCATTTACCTCAATATCGTTTTAAACAACTTCACCCTCTACTCCACTGTCGCTCACTTCTCATTCATTTCGTACATTCAGCATTGCGTCTTTCCTTCTGCTCTTTCAATCTTTGAGACTCATCATCAAGTAAACTCTTCAGTCTTTCCCCTCCCGTGACTGGAGACTCGCACATGTTTCATGCGCTCGCGATCTCATACCCTCTGGTCCTCTCAGCCCCTACCCCCCACCACCCACTGCCCATCGACCCCTCTTTCCGCCCATCCTCCCGCCCCCCTCCACCGCGCCGATCCATTGAAGAAACATCGCCGGCTGATTTCGCATTCGCACTCTCCCTTGCTGCCTTCCCTTGCAGACTATGGTTTATTTGTTAAAGACGATACTGTACTAGAGGCATACAGTTTTCTCTGGGCCGGACATTTAAACATAACCTGGTTTACTGGTTGCTTCATCGAATATATTATTCGATTGAGTGGCTCTAAATATTGAAGGAATTCAAATTCATTTTAGTTATTTTTAATGCATAAAAGCTTAACTTCTTACACTTTATTTTAACTTAATTAATTTAATAAACGTTCATTTTGTTTCACAAGTACTTGACCTTACGCAAATTAATAAAAATACCACTGAAGTGTAATTGAAACGCTACACTACAAGAAGGACATCAAATAATATAAAGATAAACTGACATTGAGGACTCCAGAGGGAGTGGCCTCGCTCATATTAAGGCTAAAACTAAGTTAGCTATTTACTAAGATATCAAAACTCTCTTGTAAAGCGCAAATCCGCTGTATAAGGCAATCGTTTAATGAAACATTGTAAAGATAGTTTGTACAATCTATACGGTTGTCATTTCCATTTCTTATTGTTGTAATGTAGTGTGTACTTCATTTTATTTCTGTCGACATATGAACTCACATATTTTTATTACTGGAAAATGTAACTAATTACTTCAATTTTTCAATGTTGCGTCTCTATATCATTTTATATTTACAATATCGTGTCACTGCATTTCGAATCTCAGTTATGAAGTAGTTTATATAATTTACTTCTCGTGTTCCAATGAAAGAAGTAACTCGCAAATTAAGGTGTAAAGAAAGAAGGCACCGTGATTTGTGAACGTCCTGCTCTCTTGTTTAAAAGATATACAATAACGTTTTATTACGGCTGGAGAGTACTGTCAAGCTATTACAAAGATGCATTACTGAGGAGTGAATTCATCCTCTCCCAGAGGAATGGCCATCGACCTTCCAACCCGGCGCGGACTCCTTCACAAACTTAACAATCGCATCTCGAGGATCCTATTAGTATTCACCATAAACGCATTACGTATTACGTATGCATTGCGCGAGGTGAGAAGTTTCTGGAGTGGGTGTGAGCGCGCACTGGTGCCGACGTTTCCTCGGGAGATGAGGTGGAGCGGTGGAGGCGAAGGAGCAGCCTCTGAGGGAAGCAGCGGTGGTTGGAGGGCTTTGGGAAGCTGAGCGACGGAGGAGGAAGAGAGAGGCAGCGGAGGAAGTGATAAGGGTTGGGTAAGTGAGAAGGGTGCGGACGCGTCGGTAGCAAGGTAGGAACGTAGGAGAAGGTGCAGGAGGTTTGGGAGAAGTGGGGAGGGAGCTGGGATGAGGGTAGCGAGTTGGGTAGGGTAAAGGGGTTTGTGGAAGAATCCGAGTGTGGGATAGATAGGGAAGCGAGGTGACGGGGAATGAGTGAGGTAAGAAGGTGGGGCAGACTGGGATGAGACGGGAAAGGGGTGAGTAAACGAGGAGTGATAAGAGATGTGTTGTGGAAGTTGAGGAATAGATGGAGGCGAGGAGTGAGGTGGGGATGAAAAAGGCGGGTGAAGGAGGGGAGACGAGTGTGTAAAGGAGGCCTGATAAGAGAGGTGTGGGTGCGAGAGGAGGCGAAGGCAGCGGTGGCGGCGGGGGCTTTGGCGGTGTGGCCCAAAAAGAGCAACCCGTCGGTGGGCGGGCGGCGCAGGCACCTCCGCCCGCGGGCCTGTCTGCGTCGGCGGGCGGGCGGGCGGGCGGACGGAGAGCGAGGCGAGGCGAGGCGAGGCGCGCCTTACCCGTCCGAGCGCGCGGGGTTGGCGGGGGCGGGCGAAGGTCGCGTGCTGGCGCGGGGCAGGTGGCCGCGGTGCGTGACCCCGGCCGCGGGTCAAAGGTCCGGCGCTGATCAGGCGCGGGGCCAGCACGCGCCACGAGCGAGCGCGCGGCACAAGGCGGAGGCGGAGGCGCCGCGGCGCGCCGCGCATGGGCGGTGCGGCCCTCGGCATTCCTGCTTAATTGGCCGGGCGATCGCGAGAGGGCGGGGGCGACGCCGCGGATCGGGAGCCGCTGACGCGCGACGCCGGGCGTATGTGTTCGTCGCTTACTCGCGCGTTGGGGTCTCCGGTTTCGCTGGCCTTCGTTTACCGTGTTTTCTACCTTTCTTAGCTACCAGGATGCTTTTATTGTCTCTTCGGTTTATTCGTACTCTTGTAGAAACAAATTTGTAACTTGGAATCTGAAGGTGTAATACAAAATCAGTTTGATTTCTGAAATGTACTGGCGACACTATGCGATCAAAGTAACAAAAAGGCATTCTTAGAGAAAATGAGAGAAATTGCTTATCAATACCATTCTGCACTTACTTCTGTCTGTTGATATATATTACTCATGAATGTAAGTGGCAAGAGGAATTGTTGTTTTAGCTTTCCATCCTCATTGGCACTTACGATATTGCAGGTTAAATATGAAATTCTTGACATTCGCGCGTACATTTTGGATTTTTTCCAAAGAATAATGATCTGAAGTTTGTGATATAGAAATATTTCTCGTGTGATAAATTTAAAAATCGAAATAGAAATCGACTGCTTGGAGGATCAATGGTAAACGTACGTGGAAGGTAGTAAGGTTTCCAAACGATGAATATTTCTGTTTAATTATTGCTTGTAAATATGTTACAGACAATTCAAATTTAATTTTTTAATACATACGGTGTTAATTATATTTCCTTGCGAAGGGAACACTTTGAAGAAAGCTAAAATTTTGCTGACTGCACTGATCAAGAGACGTCATTGTACGAAACGTCAATTTCATTAATATGCATATCTTTTCTGCTAATCTGAATTCTATAAAATATATTCAGTACGGAAAATATTTTTTCTTGATTGGGTAGCATTTCTTGGTTAGGAGTGTGTGAACCGAGGTATGATAATGTGTTGTTTCATTATTTTAAGTGTTAATGTTTCATTACACTATTATCCATCGGGAAAAAATGATCCATTTTTGAATATACATAGAATGAACATAGAATATACATAGAATGAAAATGAACGTAGATCATTCTTATATCATAATCTCAAGAGAAGCAAAGAATTAGCGATGAAAATATAAATAAATAATCATAATATCTTTATTCATTTCCTTCTTTGCGTTTTTTCTCCTTAGAAGACGAATAATCCTGTCATTATAAAATCCCCAGATTTCGAATTTCACCATCTTATCTCTGAAAGTTTAATTCATAATATTTTAATGATTACTAATTTTTGCATTCTCTCCACCACTACCGTGATAGAGAGAAAATTATGCTACGCTATAAAAACGGCAAATTTTTGGCAGGAAAACTCTTATTACTCTACCCTGGCAACGAAAAAGTGGATAAATCCATATCCTAAACATAGAAAAATCCTTTAACACGTGGTGTAGCCAGAAGCCGTTTTGTGGGTCCTTGATACCGAAAAATCGATTGACGGCAAACCGTCTGTCTGTCTGTACGTGAACAACTCTAGGCGAACGTTTTCTTCAATATGGATATTTCCCTATGAATCTGGCTGATGTCGCGGCCTCTTGAATTTGAAACCGATATTTTAATTTTGGGGGGTACTTTACATGAAGCCGCTAGGACAGTTATTCAAATTTAAAAATGGTTCCAACATTTTTTATTCAACTTTGTTATTGGATAGTGTGAAGGACGTTAAAGAGATGGGCGCAGGGTTTGTTTTCGAAAAACCCTGTTTTTTCGAAAATTGAAAATATTCAAAATATTTTCGGCGTCTTCCTAAAAATACAACCATGAAGATGAGAATTTTTCCTTAAAGAAATGTGTTTTCGACAAACATATTTAAAAATAATCTAATAATCAATTTTTAGCGGAGTATTTTTTGCCAAATTTTGTGTCAAACGAAGGCAAATTTTATTTCCTTTAACCGTTTTTTTTATTAAAAACCACAAAATTTTTTGATTAAATTTAGACCTTATATATCGTAAAGGACGGTAAAGAGAATGGTGCAGTTCTCATGTTCGATGAAATGCTGATTTTTCGAAAATTTGGAAAAAAAAATCGGCGTCTTCCTACAACTACAATTGTGAAGATACAATTTTTCCTTCATGAAATGTGTTTATCAAAAATAGATCTTTGTCTAACGTCATATTGAATTTTTAGAAAAGATGAGTATTTTTGTGTAATTTGGCGTCAAAGTACCCGGCCCCGAACATTCTGCGCATCGTGAATGTAATTTTAGAACTGTTTTGAGGTAGTTGCATCCTACGTAAGTTAGAATGTGTGCATAATTCCATATTTCTTTCTATGTTTCTTTCATTCGAGTTTTTTATATGGTTACAAATTAATCTTTTAGAAATTATTTAAAAACTAATTGAAATTTATAAAATAAAAATTGCTAGCCTTCAGGAAATATATTGGAATGCAGCAATAGCATTTCGCGTTGCGACTCGCGAATTTCTGTGAATTATATCTCATTGTTGTGACATGATTTAGCTGTATGAAAAGCAGTTAAAACTGGCAAATTTGCGGTGATAATTGCTTGAAAATATTTAAATTTTGCACCAAATTCATTAAATTTTAAACGTTTTTACTTTCTCGCATACTTCTTACGTAGTTTAGAGAAAGCATTGTAAACGTTTGGTAAAAATCTGTAATTTTGCCACAGAAATTCTAGTATTGTGAGGCCCTAAAATAGACAGCGTGAATGAAGTATGTTCTCATATGTATTACTTCTTGCTCGCCGTATGCACGAATTTGTGGGCCCTGGATAACGAAAAATTGGTTGAACGTCTGTCTGTCTGACCGTGTTTAATGCCAGTTCCTTAATAGTTTTTTTCCAAATCAATCAAATATGCATATATACAATATACAATACAAAAAGTAATTTTCGTGTTACTTTGCGTCAAATATAGGCAATTTAAAAAACAATTCTCAAAACAAGTTTGAAATTTATTTTATTTACATTTTTGCTCGGTTAGCGCAAAGTACGATAATAAAAATGTCATAGTTTTTATGTTCGGCAAATCTGTATTTTCGAACTACCTACAATCTGTATTATCTGTATCTTCGAAAATTGCAACAAATTAACATTGCAAAACTGCAATATTAAGGGGAGAGTTTTTATTTCCTTAATGCTTTTTTCTAAAACATCAGATTTTTAAATAAGATCACGCTTCAAACTTTCTGAGTTTTCGCAAATTGCCTAAATTACCAATAATTCGAGAAAGTATGGTCTTTTATAGCATGACTAGCTTCACTGGTATTTATCTTGCACATTGATATATGCTTATTTCAATTCCGTATTTTTAGTTTAGCTCGATTTAACTAGTATATTGTAATATCGCTCACATCCGGTTTTATATTTGTAACAGCTTGATTGTTGTTTTTCCCTTTCCCATTGCATGAATTTACATTAGTCTCACCCGTTATGAGGATATGAAGTTAATGTAGATCAGTTTTGAGCAGTTAGCTTGCAGTCTTAATACTCTTCCTTCTACAGCGAGGGTTCCCGATGGGGTACGTCTTCATTCCTTAGGGATCAATGCAATTTCGGAGGGGGTCAATTATAATTAAGGGTTTATTAGCCGAATACGAACTAGCGACGAATCGGTGTTAATCAAGATAAACATATCATTGATTACAAAAATGTTAATGAATTTGATTTCTGAAATGAACCTACAGATCATCAAATATTCAGTAATTATTTCTCAGTGTAATTGTATTTTTAATATAAATCACAACTAAAATATTTGTGCATTGCATTATATATTTGTTCAAAAGTCCCATTCGGGTGAAACAATTAAATAATAAAATAAAAATTGAAATACATCTAATTCAATTACCTTACACTCCTCCTTTTTCGTGTTTATCGTTTAATATTGGAATGTTTGGAAATCTCAAGAAATTATATCTGAGTATTGATGCTACTTTGTGGCACAAAAAATATTATCTGCAATAAGCTCTGCAGAGCAGTAATTGCCAGTTATTAAAAATCACTCAACATATGCTTTATTCTGTAATCGATGCCCGGGAATGATGATAAGAAACTAAGCTTCTCAAAAGCGGAAGTCTTATATTATGTTAAGTCGAGATATTTACAGAAATTTTGACATGCAGAATTGCATTTTGTCATTTTTGTGCGATTTTTTGTCTTATGAATTATGTCGAATGTTGTGTATTGCAGACAAAAGGCAAGGGGGTTTGATGAAACAAACAATTTTTTGAAAGGAGTTGATGTAAGGAAAAGGTCGGGAATTCCTGTTTCACAGCATTCAGTGAGTTAATTCATTGGGTCATGTCTCAGGAGGTAAATGTTTATTCGGGGATATATTACTTGTAGTTATATATTACACTACTAGTTTCAAAGAACTGCTAGATTTGGAATAAAATTAAAGCAATTTCCCGTCTAATACAACAAACGGGAATAAAATTTATCCCTCTACTCCAACATCTCTTTTTTGAAACTTCTTCCTTCACTAATTACAAGCAACTGAATATTTCAACCAAACATTGATATGATGGATCTAATAAACTAAATCACATATAAACCAACTTTAATATACTATCAATAATAACATTTATTTCTTTATTTATTTTTACGTAAAAAAAAACAGTTAAAACTGTGTATGACGTGCTATGGGGAGAAGTGAGTTCTGTGCACGTTTTCAAAATTCTGTGATCCTTACACTAAGTAATATACTACTTGAATTTTGAACTACAAAAACCGTTCCCATATAATAAAATATATATTCTAGGATAAATAAGCAATACATTTTGGGCTCTTATCCATGATGTCCTTCGTCAAGGAATTATACTTCTTGCCGCGACAACATGGAAACGGTAATTTGAATAACTATATTTACCACTGAATTCTAGAAGTCGTGCACAGATAATGAAGTTACATAGTAACATACAATGTATGAAGATATTTTACAGAAGATTAACCTACTTGAGCTCTTCTGTACTTCAAAGATTCAAAGACCTCATATTAGAAAAAATTCTAATATTCAAGAAAACATGAATACAGCGATTCTAATACATTAAATCAGGAATCAACTCTATCAGCATGATTCAACTCTTTCACATACAAAGTTCCGACGTAACCAAGCGTCGTCGTGCTCTCCGAAGCTCCTCGCAGCGCGATTCAACTCTTTCACATACAAAGTTCCGACGTAACCAAACGGCGTCGTGCTTTTCGAAGCTCCTCGCAGCGCGATTCAACTCTTTCACATACAAAGTTCCGACGTAACCAAGCGTCGTCGTGCTCTCCGAAGCTCCTCGCAACCCGATTCAACTCTTTCACATACAAAGTTCCGACGTAACCAAGCGTCGTCGTGCTCTCCGAAGCTCCTCGCAACCCGATTCAACTCTTTCACATACAAAGTTCCGACGTAACCAAGCGTCGTCGTGCTCTCCGAAGCTCCTCGCAACGCGATTCAACTCTTTCACATACAAAGTTCCGACGTAACCAAGCGTCGTCGTGCTTTCCGAAGCTCCTCGCAACGCGATTCAACTCTTTCACATACAAAGTTCCGACGTAACCAAGCGTCGTCGTGCTCTCCGAAGCTCCTCGCAACGCGATTCAACTCTTTCACATACAAAGTTCCGACGTAACCAAGCGTCGTCGTGCTTTCCGAAGCTCCTCGCAACGCGATTCAACTCTTTCACATACAAAGTTCCGACGTAACCAAGCGTCGTCGTGCTCTCCGAAGCTCCTCGCAACGCGATTCAACTCTTTCACATACAAAGTTCCGACGTAACCAAGCGTCGTCGTGCTCTCCGAAGCTCCTCGCAGCGCGATTCAACTCTTTCACATACAAAGTTCCGACGTAACCAAGCGTCGTCGTGCTCTCCGAAGCTCCTCGCAACGCGATTCAACTCTTCCGACGTAACCAAGCGTCGTCGTACTCCCCGAAGCCTCTCGCAGCGCTAGTTCCCGCCGAGATCGTCCGGCGGAGCGGAGCGCATCGCATCGGGAGACTCGCTGACCTTGCTCGTGATGGCACTGCATCGCGCTCGTGGCTGCCGTGGGCCTAGTCAAGCGAGACGCGTCGGCTGCCTCTTGGCTGCTCCTCTCCATACTTCACCTCCCGAAGTCCCCGCCGCCGCCGCAACAAATCCGCTAACGCAGCAAGGCGAATATGAGCGGCCCTACTACGAAGAGCCTTCGCCAGCTGCTTTCACGTCCAGCTATTTCGCAGTTCCGGATAATGTAATGTTCAACGCTTGACTGAACATTAATAATTGACGGTCTGAAAATCTGCTCTCGTGAACCCCTCCCCCGTCTCGAAAATTCGTGCGGGAAGCGTATTTTCTGGTTGGAACGTATCGTGCACTTATTTTCTATAAATAACCGCGTGCTGATTTGTTTCCGCTAATATTGATTTCATCATCGCTGGAAAGCGGTTTGTGATCGAATAAGTGTAAAATAATTCTCGCCTAACCTAAAGTGCATATTTATTCTGTGAATATTTGTTACTGAGATTTTCATAAGGGTTGTAAGTAGCATTGTCATGTTTGTTATATTAAAATTCTTCAAGAACATTTTACAAAATCGAAGATAACCTCCAGGAAAGTCATATTTGAGATGTTTATAAGTTGCACTGTACAAATTTGATTATGCATCCACATTTTCGAATAACAATACTTGAATTTACAAGAACCAGATTATTTACGTAGAAAAAGTATTTTCATGCCAGACAATAGAACTCCGAACACCGAAGGTTACACGTGTTAGAATACGAAGACATGTGTTAGAATACGAAGCAAAGAGTTCAGAGAAAGTTAAATTGTAAGTCTACATCTGACTTTGTATCATTTTGTTTATTCCACCAAGATTTGGCATGGTGGCAATATGAAAGTGGGAAAAACTGGAAAGTTCATCGTAATTTTGAAAAACACGTTTAATGTACTTCCCTTTTTCGTTTCGTTCTGTAAATTATTAAAAATAGTTAACTAAGGTTAATGTAAGTTAGAACTGACGATATGAAAGAAACTCTCAGTGAGAACTCAATACTTGGACATGCACACATGCTAATCAATTTAAAACTTGCTTATTTTCAGTGTAGAATACAATCAATAGTTTTCTCCACTGCGATTATGGAAGCATTATATAATTATCTTAATCGATTATGATTACTGTAATTACTCGTATATACTCTAGCATGATATTTTTGATTTCCAGGTTTCTATTTTCAATGATTGTGATTGTAATTACAGTACTGCATATTTTTATGATTAGGGTTACAATTATATGTTATTATAGATTATTATTATGATGTTGAAATGTAGTACTCTGGTCGACTTCGCAATCATGCTTATCGAAACCGCCCAACAGTTATCTGTAAATACCCAATTAATACAACAGGTAACCAACTCGACATAGTAATGTATAAGAAAATAAAGACTTACTCTGTGCTTATTGCAAAAAAATCACATTTTGAGAATTGAAATGGCAGAAATAGAAGAAAAATATTAATATTATACACACACACATACTGGACTAAATCATTACTAAATATATTGGACGCTAGAAAATTCGAATACAATATTGCATTTCACATTTTAAAAACGTCTGTGAAAAATAGAAGCGTCATTTTTCCCTTCTTAGGAACTTATTACATTTTCATACATACTTATACTATATTCTTCACGTTCTTATTCAGAAAATTGAAATCTCATGTATACCACTAGATAGGCAATCCTTCCTATTATTTTATATTGTATTGTTTTGTATATTTTCTTCGTAAGTGCGTCTCATGTCCCCTGAAATTTCCTATTTTCATTTCCACCCACACGTTTTATTTCCTAGCGTTCACGAATTCCCCCTTCCTCTTCCGGCGGCATAATTGAAACTTCCAAGCCACTTTCCCCTCTCAGCGTTCAATTCGTCTCCTGCACGCCGTAGCTCTCTCTGAGAGGGACAACTCGGACCTTGGCGCCCCCGACCGGCTTATTTGGCGTGAATTGGCACAGGGCTTGTGTCAGAAGTGTTACTTCTCTCGAGAGCACGGTTCCCCCGAGGGAGGAGGGGGGCCGGAGGGGGAGGGGCGGCGTCGCAGACACAAAAAACCCCGCGGGGTCTCCCACGCCATTCCCGCCGCCGCCGCCGCAGCCACCCCTCGTTATGTATAATTACGAGCCCCCTCCCCGCCGCCCGTTGCCCTGATTTGTGCCCGCGTGTGACTGCGAGCACGACTGTGTACGCCTGTCAGTCGGGTGTCCGTTTATAGAAGGAGGTGCGTTTAATTGTATCACCGCAAAAACGGGACACTTACGTCGGAATCTGCCGGTAAAAAGCGATCTCCTATTGTGTGTCCAAAGGCCCGCTGCAGGTGCGGGAAGGTATTCTGGAACAAGAGACTCTTGTCAATTCCTGTCATTAAATTATTATTTTTATTTGAGTTGAATTCCGACCTGGTTTCCCCACGATGTGTCCTTTTTGAAATTGTCCATTAAGCGCCGCTTTGTTTTAAATAGGACGGGGCGGCCACTTTTTGGAGACACGCGTGTTCGTAAGGTATGCAGATTGTACCCCGCAGCGTCCATTGTCTGAATATCTTTCGCGGTAAAATGTTTTAAACGTTCGAAAAATATTTGCATCCTGTGCGTGTAATTGGAATGTTTTTAATTGATCTTAATGATGCCCCGTAATTAGGTAGGGCGATTTGAGAAAGTCGAAGATTTCTTTCGTATTTCATTTAAAGAGCGGAGTTCAAATAAGTGAATGTGTGGTTACGTAAGTGTGATTGCGAAAAGTTTCGTTTTCCTTCCGCAATGAAATGTTCTGTCCCTTGCGTTTTAGGTGACTTTAATGCACTGTATTTCACACGTGGAGAAAGTAGTTTCGAAATGTAAATGCCTATTGAATGTTACTGCTCATTGGTAATCGTGTATTGCATTCTGAGTTACTCATTTCAACTGATCATTGTGGAATTATACCTTATAGTTCATGATTGTTCTTTGTAACTCATGGACTTTTGAACAAGTTATTCTGGTTTCAATTTGTCTTGTGCGAACGGCTACTTGCTTTGACAAAAGAGATCCAGGTATATGTCAATGTGTGTAATTTTGTCATGCCTCTACACTAAGATATTTTGGATGCACTATAATGTTTTTATCAACCTAATAAACGTATAAACCATTTAGCAGTAAATATATTTACGGTTAAATATAAACAAGTTAAGAATCCAAACATGTGTAGTTCATATCTGTTTCGTGTAGTGAAAGTACATTATCTAACAGAAACGTGTACATAGATACATTCAATTCTGTAACTTTGTTTGCAAGAACAACTGATAAACAAATGATATCTGTTGGCAATAAAAATGTCACCCACGAAACAAGAACCACAATAATTGTGTTTTTGGAAACTGAACTGTTACCATTTCTGTAAAGAAGAATTCTTTTTACAGAAATAAAATCAGTTCAGTCTTTGGCTATTTATTCTCCTCTCTCTAAGTATTGTTTTTCGGTCAGTATTCACAATTCCTTGGAGAGCACTTCACTGAGATTTTGCATTTAAACGTGTCACCTTAATGTGTCAAGCGAACGTTCTGTACGATACTTCCCATATTCTTACAACAATTCTACACATTTACGAACATATGAAAAAGCTCCGTTTAATTGTGATTGTGGTTTTTAAGTATTAAAATCTATTAATGTTGCAGGATGAATATTCTTAACTTGCAACGTCAAGCTACTATGATACTTTACAAAATAAAATATTATCTTGGGTGAAATATTTGGAATAAAGATGCCTAAATAATCCTATAGTTCTATTTTGAAAATGTATATATATATATTATATATATATATATATATTATATGTACTGCATTGTTCTCAACCGTTCGAATTTATTGTTTTGTAATTTAGTATACATTTCAAGACCTACGTTTATAAACTAAAATTTCATCAGCTACAGAAGGCTGAGATATGAGTAAGATATTTAAAAATAAAAAATAATTTAATTGTTTTTGAATTTTTCCAATCTCACACATACAACTTAAACGATTTAAACTCTAGATAAGAGAAACTACTGTTTTCTTAGTTTCAATAACCTTAGAAACACTATTCGGTTGTTTACATATGGCATGAAATCAAAAACACCAATAAATGATTCCGATGCAATTGGATGAACTAGGACATCAGCATAATTTTAATTATTTTAGTTATGGGTTTATTACATGTAAGCGTTCACTAATTCTCACATCCTCTCTGTTCTTGGGTATATTTTGCAAAGAAAAAAACATATAATTCATAAGTATTTTCACAAAGAAATGGGCAACCCTTATAACAAAACCATGATCTAGTCAAATCGGAGAGGGACACCCCAGAATGTTTCCTTGTGACTGATTGGCATTTGATTGTGTGGGTTTTGACTCGCTATGCTTTATAGATGTTCTAAACGTTATGGAGGTATGTCTTTATAAGTAAATCAATTGCATAAATTAAAAAAAATATCTCTAGAATGAGAACAAAATAGATTTTCTCCTCGTACAAATACCACATAATCATGTGTTGCAAGGGAAGTTATATACGTCCTCAGTTTTTCATATAATTTAGTTAAAAGTATACAAATTTGGAGTAAAAGCATTTGACTGAACACAATGGAAGATAAACTATTTAGTAATAAAAATAATAGTATACTAATAATAATAATAATAATAATAATAATAATAATAATAATAATAATAATAATAATAATAATAATAATAATAATAGCAATTATAATTAACAAAATTATGAAAAAATTGTTACTGACTGAGCCCGTGAAAACATATCGTGAATCATTGTTTTAATGCTGATTATAAAGCTTGATACTGAAATCCAATTTGAAACGACCCCTTACTGTGCTTGAGAAAACATTATAATATTGGTAAATGCTTATTAACAAATACGATGATCCATGCGATTAAAAACCACATTCAATATTTTTACATTAATTCCGTGATTCTACGTGTTTGTAACAATCCACGATATGGAGTGGCATATCTAGAATAGCTAAACCTCCAAAAGCGCCCAGAACAGTCTCATTTCGCAGTTCAGGGTCTAAGTTGAATATCTCGAGTGTTACGTAGGCATGTGTTCCCCCTGATTTCTTTTCTGCACACACTACAACATTTTATATGTTCGCCGTAAATTTGCTTGAAGCATCCCTAGATGATAAATCCTTATCCAGAAGTAGCATATTTTGGTTTTATGACGATGGCTTCATATAATTGTACAAAACCGTCATCGACCATATATTTTACGCAGAAGGGATGTGTAGACAGAATATTTGAAACGTTTCGTATGGAGGTATGGAATTCCGAATATTTTCGATTGGCTCATCCTTAATAATTCTGAAAACTAGTGGTGCTACAAAAGCGCATATTTTCTCTCATTCTTGTGAACGGCTACGCAATATTATAACAGTACCTGCAAATCAGTTTCCTGTCAGCAAAAATGTTTTCTCGGCCCAGGTATTCGAAGTCAGGTACTTGGAGTTGAAACGCCAGTCACTTTATTGCTACACCAGTCTCACAGCGAAACTCCTCCTCCCCGACGTATGGAGGAATTTTCTAGATTACATTAAGGAAATAAATTCCTACTTTCAATAGTAGTTTCACAAACTTATTTATTTATTTATTTATTTTTAGGAATTTTCTAAAATATAGAGTTCGCAGAAAATGTGACCTGTTCCATTTTAATAGGCATGATTTTCTCTCTCGAGGAAAAAATTTTAAAAAAATTGGAGCCGTTTTTTATATTTTTTTAAAAATTGCATTAACTTTAAGCAGAAATTACGTGAAAACTACTCGTGTCAATTTAGTACTGACTCAACTTCGTCCATACGCATCAGGGCGTATCAATTTTGGAGAAAATTGTCTGAACGTTTTACGCGCTTAGTAAATATCTCACAGACGGGCTGACGTTTTGTCGTCCATGGATTTTTTGGTACCAAGGATCCGTAAAAACTATATTCTGAACACAAATAGGAACAATATGTATTCATTTTTTTATTGCCAGGGCTCTACATACAGGTTTTTCTATCGAAAACTTGGCGATTTTTGACGCAACATTACAATACTTCATCACTGCGTACATAGTAAGGAAGAAGGGTGAAAATTAGTATTATATTATTAGTGCTAATTTATATTACTCTGTGGACCTGTGCCAACCTTCCGCACTTTGTAAATTATTATTTCAAAAGTGAGAATAGTTTTATATTGGACCCCCAATTCGAACAATCAGCCCTTGAACTGTACAGTACCGCATTATTTACATGCATTGTGCATGAGTATGCGTTTTAATATTTCTCTAAATCGAGATTAAATATAATAGAAAATGAATTATTTTAATGACATTGAAAATGTTATTTCTGGCTTTATTTCTTTAATACAATTTTATGTAGATTTCCAAGTTAACGTGCATTCCTGACCCCCGACGATACGGCGCAAAGGATCTCCACATCTCCAAAAATGTAGTAAATGTTTCAAGTAGGTTTTATTTCGTTGAGCACTGCTTAATAAACATAACTCGATTCGCACCTGGGCCTCGCCCCTCCCTGTCCGTATATATATATATATATATATATATATATATATATATATATATATATATATATATATATATATATATATATATAACCCGCGACCCTTCGGTCCGAGATCGCTGCGACACTACTGTCTTAGCGGTCTCGCCCACCGGATCGGCAATTACAGGGTTTTGTTTCAAAAGTTTCTCAAAATTGAATAAAAAGAGACCCATATTATGCGGAGAGAGGTTCCTTTCCGCGCCCGCGCCGCACATACACCGCTCCACGGGCGGCCGGGCGGTCCACGGGCGCGCACCGCCACTGCCCGCGCGGTGTCCGAGGCGCGGCGTCCGGCCGGCCGGGGCGGACCGCGCGCATTCCGCGGGCGGCTGCAAATCCAACATGGCGGCGGGCGGGCGGGCGCCGCGGCGCGGTGCGGCGTTGACTGGAGCGGCGGGCGCGCGAGGGCGCTGTCGGAGCGTGACCGCGGCTCCCGCGGCGGCGGCGGCGGCGGCGGTGGCGGCGGCGCCGGGCGAGGCAATCGCGCAGGGCAGCGGCCATGTTGCGCCGCGGCCGCCCATCTTCCCCGGTGTGTGGGTGGGGCCTTCGTGAGGGCCGCGGGCGACGCTGCCCGCTCCGGCGGCGGCGGCTCCTCGGCTTCGAGCCGCCCGCGCCCCGCCCCGCCCCGCCCACCTCCAACCCCGCGTCGCCGCCGCCTCCGCTCCTTGGGCGAGCGCCCACGTGCACGCGGCGCGGGAGATGGAGGCGGAGGACGAGGCAGAGGTGAAGGGGAACTGGGAGGAGGCAGAGGCAATGACGGAGGTGACGGACGAGACAAAGGAGGAGGCGGAGGTGGAGATGGAGAAGGCGGAGGGGGTGGAGGCAGAATGGGAGGTGGAGGCGGAGGAGACAGAGATGGAGGCACTGGGAGAGGCAAAGTGGTGGAGGCGGAGTACCAGGAGGCGACTGAGACGGAGGTGGAGGCGGATGAGGTAGAGAAGGAGAGCTGGACGATGAGGAGGAGTTGGAAGCGGAGGATGTGTAGGCACAGGAAGAGACAAAGGGGAAGGAGAAGGTGAAAGAAGAGGAATATGAGGAGGACGAGGAGGTGTAGGCGCTGGGAGAGGCGGAGGAAGAGGACGAGGAGTGGGGGCGAAGGAGGAGGCGGAGGTGGAGATGAAGAAGGCGGAGGAGGAGGAAGCAGAATGCGAGGAGGAGAAGAGGACGGAGGTGTAGGCACTGGGAGAGGAAAAGTGGCGGAGGCTGAAGAGGAGGAGAACCAGGAGGCGACTGAGGCGGAGAAGGAGGAGAGCTGGATAAGGAGCAGGAGGAGGAGTTGGAAGCGGATGATGTGTAGGCGCAGGAAGAGACAAAAGAGACGGAGAAGGTGGAAGAGAAGGAGTATGAGGAGGACGAGGAGGTGGAGGTGCTGGGACAGGAAGAAGGCGAGGAGCAGGAGGAGGAGGAGGAGGAGGTGGAAGCGGAGGATGTGTAGGCGAAGGAAGAGACAAAGGAGACGGAGAAGGTGGAAGAAGAGATGAGGAGAACGAGGAGACGTAGGCGCTGGAAGAGGCGGAGGAAGAGGGTGAGGAGGCGGTGGCGAAGGAGAAGGAGGAGGAGGAGGAGGTGAACTCGCTGGGAGGAGCGAAGGGGTCGGAGGCGGAGACGCGTCGGTGGAGCAGGAGGAGGCGCTGGCTGGACGGGGGCCGTTGGGTGGCGGGATCACAAGACGGTAACTACAGGGCTCGGAGCAAGCGTCCGGTGAGCCATGGACGGTTACGCACCGTCGTGGAGAGGTGGGTAGGAAAGCGTGTGGGTGCGTACAAGGCAAGCTACACACTGGGCGCCAAGGGTAAGGAATCTATACCTAATGAACAAGATATTGGCAGAAAATAGAACTTCAGATTTACATGCGATGCAATGAACCTAGTGTGGCTGTGATGAAAGGGATGTGTATAAACGTATATTACGAACGGATGTCAAACTAAGCCATAAATTAAGTTTCATATCCGTTAGTACGACCTTTTCTTCATTGAACGGTTATAGCGTTCTAACACCATTTCGCATTATATCAAGCTCGTTCTTCCGACACGTAACTTGTTTTTTCTGAGAACATCATTTCTTTACATCGCGTCACTTGTGTCGATTCATAATAAATGTTTACATTTTTTCCCGCACAACTACCGATTATTATCTAAAATCCGAAGCTACTCAATGCACAGAATTTACTTACATTCCGCGAAGTCACGCACTCTGTGAAATAAGACCAACGTGGGAGGTAATGATAGAGGAGGCAAAGGCGAGTCAGGCGGGGCAGAATGAGTACGACTTCAACAGGTGAAAGGTGAGTGAGTGAGTCGATGATCAAGTGCTTCCAAGTATGAATGAGCTGAAGTTTATAGATATATCCTGCGGAAACGACGATGGTGCAGAAGGGAAAAAATGGAAAGGATGAGTATTGGCATTTCTTAGATTTTTCTTGAAGGAATATGTTAGGAATAGAATTCAAATATCAGTAATTTATTAAAATTAGACTTTCTTTTATGTATGATTGGATTACAGGAATCTTGTATAAATTTTAATTCATCTAATATTAACTTCAGATAATGTAATTATCGTTTGATTTACTAACAAACATTCGATTTTGTTTTCAGTATTCTTTTCTCGATTGTATAGTTCGATGCTATCTGGTTTGATGGGGTCGTACACATTCTGTTTGAATTTCATAGAATGTGGAATCTACGCGTAAACTAAGGGTTTCCATCTTCTAAATACTCAAGGGCTACATAGGAAACTTTGGCTTCATTGCGCGCCGCAGGGCACACCGCAATTTTTTAATAATATTCTTCAAATAGAAAGACAAATAGAAATAAAGTACTAACGAAGATACCCAACGATGCTTGAAACGAAGGTTTAATCATTTTAATTTCTTAATACACTGATAATTGATAATAAAAAGCTGGATCAAGTTTAATTAAAAATAAAAAACTTTATGGCAAAAACAATTGAATTTTGAGAACAGCCATGAAGAGACACTCAGCGACTTTAATTCATTACAATTAACTTTTTAAATGACAAAATATAAAAAAGTGCTCGATCTGTGCCCGATGAACTGCAAATACCAAATAACGAATGTAGTTAGTTCTGTTAATTCCAATTTCAAAAGATGAAGTAAGAAAGAACCTGCTAGTCGTTTTTACTGATTTTTAATAAATTTCATACAAGGGAACACACATGAATACGTGCTCTCAAATAAAATAGTGATTTTTAGTCGAACCGGTCTTAAGTTCGGTTACTATTACCTAGATAAAAGTTTTAAAACGTGATCTTTTTTCTTTCTGTTTTTGGTTTATAGGAATGTATTTCTTGAAATTTGCATAGCTCACGTTGGTGTGATACCTCGAAACTACTCTTGCTTACTCTCGACTATTAATATTCATCAACCCCGTTTGCCTTATTAAAACTACATTTTTTGAATGAGCTATAAATATTTTTCATACTTTTTTCTGTGAAAAAAATATTTTTGAACGAGCTTTCGCGGGACGCCCAAAATGAGTTCGCGGGAAGCAGATCTAAACCCTTTGCTCAAAGGGACAAACAATCCATTAAAATGAATTTGTCACTACGCGGTTCGTTCAAAAATCTTTCGCTTCTGCTTTTGCAAAGCGTGATTACCGAAATTTGCTTATGCAAAGTCTATTCACATAAGAGAGATTGGGACAAAGGAAATCGATTTGCACTAGAGTTTGAACCCTGCTCAAAACATGTGTGTTGTCACTTTACGATTGTAGCTATGAAGGGAAAAAAAGTTATTCCATAAAATCGTTCACATTATTCATTTCGTGCAGCACAGCTATGTATCCGTTCGAGATTGACATCAGGAATTCGGAACTAGAAAAAAATGAAAGTGCCGTAATAGTGTTTGTATTAATAATGTTTGTGTGTCTGACCGTGTACAAATGAATGAATCTAGTTCATTAACCACACATGAGATTTAAAAAAACAGTTCTATATTAGCACTAGTAGACTTCGCAGCATTAAGGACCTACATCTGAGTCTTTCACTAATGGTTTTTTATTCAAAAATTAAGAACGTTTCGATATCTTAAGAACGACCTTCGTATATGTTGGATGAAATGAAGATTCAACTACACACTCCAAATACAGGCAATAAATATGGCCACCAAACGGTTGCCAATCCCGCTGCAAATCCATCGGAAGTGGCTAAATAAAAACGTTGACAAAATTGGTACTCCTCCAGTTATTACCTCAAGTCCCACAGTGCTTCACTAGTACCTCAGTTCCTTGTGGCATCCAGCATGGAGTTTGCTACTCGAGCACGGAGTAAATGTGGCGACCTTTAGGTAGCGAGGAGCGGGCAGCCGAGAGGCCGCGAGGCGGCGCGGCGGGTGGGGCGTGGGGCACTGCGGAGCGGGTGGCCAGCCGCCGTGGCGGGGGCGGGGGCGGGGGCGGGGGCGATCATATCGGCGGCGGCAGCGCCGGGCCGTGCAGCCGCGGCGAGCGCCCGCGGAGGCCCCGTGGGGTGGAGGAGCTCTCGAGCAGCTCCAAGCGACTGCTTACCGTCAATAAGGGATGTCTAACTCTTCCGACCGGACCGGGAGTGGTAACACAGTGCATTAGCTGATGTCACTGCAGCGTCTCTGACTGGGAGGTCCTAGGTTCGAGTCAGGATTTTCGACACTTGCTTTTCAGCTAGGTAGAATTCAGTCGCTGTCTGGAGGAGAATTCTAGCGGCCGGCTGCTCGGATCGGTAGTTTTCCGTGGTTTCTCCGATCAACACCAGGCGAATGCCGGAACAGTACCCTACCAAACGGGCCACGGACCACGCGCGATCTGTCCTTCCTCTTCCTTGTCCTGTCATCTACCCTTACAAACGCACTTACAGAAATATACACTACACTACCACATATTCCGGGAGACCGGTCGGGAGCTTAGAGCTTGTCCCGGCTGGGGCGGTGCCCCGCTGGTGGGAGAGTCCTGGTTAGGGGGAAACCCCACTTGCCGACGGTAGGTCGGCGCCGGATCTCGCCATCCAGCGGGGGAAGATCACAGCCATCTCCCGAGAAAAAAACATGCACTACACTCACGGGACTAATGACCAAAGCAGTTGACGCGCCCGGAAACACGAAAAAATCAATCAATAAAAAGTCTTCTGACCGGCACTAGCTACATAGCTAGGTCGGATTCAGTTGCTCTCTGGAGGATAATTCTACCTGATCTGATCGTAGTTTTCCCTTGTTCTCCCTGTCAACACCAGGCGAACGCCGCGCAGTACCCTAATAAACGGACCACAGACTACACGCGATCATTTCTTCCTCTTCGTTACCGTATCATCCTCACCCCTGTCCTTACTCACATACCCAACATACACATACGTATCCGGGAGATGAGTCTGCAGCTTAGAGTGTGTCCCGGCTGGGGCGTGCCTTGCTAGTGGGAGATACCTTATTGGGAACACTCAGCAAGCTGACGTGTAGCAAAACTCCGCAAACGCCGGATCTTGCCATCCAGCGGAGAAAGACCACTGCCATCTCGAGCAAAAAAATTCACTACACTTATGGGAGTAATGACCGCAGTTGACACGCCCGGAATCGTCAATCAATCAATCCAAGTCTTCTGAATAAAGAAAGTGGCGGTTTCTCAGGGAGGGAAGAGAGGAATATCCTCTTTCTCATATTCTCTTCATTTGAATGTATTTACCAAATAAAATATTTCATTTGAGGGGAAAATAACCTTTTTATGTGCACAGTTATGAGAAAACTGGCTTTTATTTTGGTTTTAAACTACACGAGCTTTTTATCGTTGCGATATAGATAGAAATTGCGCTGAGAAGGAACTCAGGTGAATCACCTATATTTCAGCGCGCACGTGCGGCTAGAAAAAAATTAAATCTCTATGTTAAGAGCTTCTCCCTCTAATTGCCCTTGAGATACGTCTCTTTCAAGTTTAAAAACGTGTCACTGGCACTCGCTTGGCTCAGTCGAATGAAGGGCTAGGACTTGGGCTGAGGCTGGCGCCCGTGCGCTGGGGAGCCCGGTTCAAGGCTCACCTCAAACCGACAGCTCCATTTTCTCTTCTCCCACCGCAAGTCAACTCATATATTTTGTAGAATTTTATTTGAAGAAGTAAATGTAATGGACTTCTTTTCTTCTCGTTAAACGCCAGCAGGAAGTGAACGGTATGACTGGAGCAAATGCTGACACCAGTTCACGTTAACAGACATCGCGGGCGATTGCGGGCCGTTACATTGGCCGTGAGAGCCGTCAATGTAAGACGTCCCTATTTAAAGATGATGGAAGTCCCTATAAGCAACAACGAATGCCCACGTCGGTGAAAGGGAGCAAGGCATTTTCAGCAACTGTGTGATTAAATTTTTTAGAGAAAAAGCACTTTTACAAAGAACCACTTGTATTCTCCCAAAAATAAACTTGAGAATGAAGATGGCATTTCGTATCGAACACCTTATTTTCATGGTTCCAGCAAAGTAACAAACTTTCCTTCGTGAAGTGGAAAGGGGATAAAATTAAAAAAAAAGTAGTAATTAGAATTATTATTTGAATTAGTTCAGATCTTTTATGATTGACGTTTTAATCTTATTCACGCTAAATTGTTTGAAATTTTAACAATTTATAGTTTTCAGCTTTATTTTATCAATTTTCTCGTATGTTCCCTGACAAAATATTCCAGTCTTCTCGTAATATATTCCTGCTGTAAGATATATACGGCTTTCGACTGATCGTAAATACGATTTTGTGTTATTGCATGAATGCTATGACAAGATGTGTTCTTTGAAATAATAAATGCTGTAAATCTCTAGATGAAGGTATTTTCAGTTTTAAATGCAGGAAACAATGTGACAATGAATGAATTTGATGACGCCCTTACTAATTCAATGAATGGTTTCGTGGTTGTTAGTGATTCCACGCGCGTCGACTACAGAGATAATTAGTCCCATCAGTGTAGTGCTTGTTTTTTTCCTGCTGATGTAGCGGTGATCTTCCCTCTCTATATGGCGAGATCCGGCGCCGACCTACCGTCGGCTAGTGGGTTTCCCACAACCAGGTATCTCCCACCAGCGGGGCTCCACCCCGGCCGGGTGGCCCAACAGTAACATTCATTATTCACTTCCTGGGAAATTTACCGTATGTTAATTACAGAAATATTACATAACTATGTGGTCCTCTGCAGCGTGTACTTGCTGAGTAACACATATTCTATATTGGAACATTATGCTTGTGATGCAAGAGAGCCAATTAATGAAGAAAAAGAATCAAGCAGGTAGAAGAATTCCACGATTGTACGCTACAAGTTGACGTTTCTGTACATATTTTGCTGTCAACTGTTTTCGACAGAGGGCGATGCTTGGATGACTTGATTATGTTGTGTCTACTGGCTCAGGAACTGCTCCTCTGATGGTACGTGAAATCCGCCAAACCTCACGTTGGCAAACGGTGTTTACTCCAAGTCTCTCCCCCAGCGGGGCACAGCTCCATCCGGGTGAAACTCTAAGCTCCCGACCGGTCTTCCGGCATGTGTGTATAGTGCTTGTAAGTTCAAGAGTGTGTAAGTAAGGGTTGAGGAAAGGACAAGGTAGAGGAAGGAAAGAACGCGCGCGGTCTGTAGGCAGTTTATTAAGGTTCTGCTCCAGCATTGGTCTAGTGTTGATGAAAAAAAAACAAAAAAGCACGGAAAATTCCGAACACAGCAGCCGGCGGCTAGAATTCTCGTCCAGACGATTTCGACCTAGCTGATAAGCTAGTATCGAATATCATGTCACTGTTGGGACTCGAACCTAGGACCTCCCGGTCAGAGGCACTACAGTGACATTAGTTGATGCACTGAGCCACCCCTCCCGGTTTACTAATTCAAATGCACCAAGAAAATTTGGAAGGAATTATGTCTTAAATGTAAAACAACTTTATGCTTCCAATGGCCAATATTAATAAGTAAAAGAAGAAGTGTGAAGTAAACGTAAAGTGAACATATTAGTAGAAATTATGAAACATTTTTAATTACCACACTAAATACTTTACAAAATATTTACAAAACGTATGTTCTACATCTCAAAACTGTTCAACACGTTAACGAATGAGAAGATAGTGATTGTCCCTTACTCATTTGCATAAAGATAGAATTAACAGATAATTAAAATAAAATCAAAGTGTTCTCTTCCAATATAATACATTTTTTTAATTTATTATTTTATCTGCAATGGAGAGTGAACAAATTTCTCTACCATGAGCGCAATATTGGGTTCTATTGACGTACCGTGCTCATAGAAGCTGAAGCCACTTTTTCGAGGGAGAGAATTATCCTTCGTGCGTATTACGGAGTTGCGTGCTGACACCGTGGGTCACGCATGCTCTGTCGACTTGTGAGTGGTGTAGTGTTCAAAGTTGTTTCAGGCTTTGCGTTTAATATGTGTATTTTCCACAACACCGGTGGTCTTGTGTGTTTCGCAAAACATTTTCTCATAAGTGCAAATAACATCGCTCTTCTTTCGACTCTGCACAATGAATGAAGTTGCTTTTCTCAGTGCACACTTTATCATAAAGAAATATATAATCAATTAATATTTACTTGACTATACAAATATATATATATATATATATATATATATATATATATATATATATATATATATATATATATACACGTAAGTATACAATATTTACATGATAATTTCCCGATAAAACGTGACAAAATTACTATAATGTAATGTGGGTGATTTTTGAAATACAATAATTTTTTCACTTTCTCTTGCGGTATCCCATGAATTTTCTGGTGTGTATTACAGTAGGGTGTCATTTTTGTCACTAAAAGTATAGATCATAATAGCACTAGGGAACAAAACAATTATTTTCATAACTCCAGGATGAAAGTACGTGATTTTAAAGGAAACGATCTTGCTGATTTCGAAAGTCATAATAAAAATGTTTCTATCATTTCTATCAAATAAGATTCGAAAGATATGATCATATTTAGTATTTGAATTACACAAAATTCCATACTCATTTCCTCATTGTCACTCCACTTATATTACTACAACATTTTATGAGCATACTTCATACGAGGTTAAAAATGGAATACGCACATTTGTGCAAAAATATGCAGACATTGTTGGTATTCTCCTCAACATTGATAGAGCGAATGACAATGATTTGAGTTTTCCTACAACCACAACCTAAGGTTCGATATACAGGTGACACAACACTAGTGAGCAACCCATGGTTTTTCCTGATCACAAATACGACAGCCTAAATATAAAGAAAACCAAATTTTGTAATTTCCTTTGAAATTTCAGTTCCCTTGAAGTTCTTCCACAAGCGTAACGGAAGTTATCGGGTTCATTCGCACACTGTTGATTTGCATTTTATCGAACCGATTTAATTCTACAGATCATGTGGCGAATTTCACTTTATAAAAACCATAAAACTGTAATGTATTAATATATTTGAGGCTCATGCAAACCAGACATGAACTTCATCCGCACTGCGGGTACAGTTCTGCATGTCACCGACTGACTCAGAATCTGCCACCCCAACAGTTGGATACAATATATATATTTGCGATAACGTAAGGGGACAAAATAATTGCTTTCGGTGACGATGCGCAGAAGGATATGAGGATACACGTGACTTGTTTCAAAACATCAACTATGACCTACTATGACCACTAAGACCTACTCATAATTGAGCACGATTACCAGACGCAAGAATGAAGACCGCAATCGTCAAATACAGTAGGTAAAAACAACAACCCGAAAGCCTAATTTTGTTGCTCTCATGAAAGTGGCATTGATGAATTGGACAAATAATTTATTTTTAAATAGATTTTATGTGTGTTAATTCTACATATCTTACAGGTGCAATTTAAATATATTTGCTTTAATTACAAAATACAATATGTTACGGTATAAAGACAAGGTATATTTAAAAACGGTGACATGAAATGGCGTTTTTATTGCGATATTGGTAATCCACGTATAAAATTGAGTATGTTGCGTATTGTACCTTCCAGGAGGTAAAAATTATGTTCCCTCGTGTAATTACTACAACTCACATTATGATCGATAATGCTTACACCTCTGAATCCTCACAAGAATCAGCGACTGTTAAAACATATTTTCTCTGCTAAGGTTGGCACGAGTGACAATAACCTTAAAAATATAACAGAACTGAATGAGATAACAAAATACAAATTAATGGTCAAAGAATCAATATTTTTATTGTATTTACCTCTGCTAAGTTTATATCCCTTGAATGTTTTTTCTGCGAATCATTAAATGTTTATGAGATCTTATTTCAACAGAGTTAAAGACAACAGAGTTAAACAATACTTTAGAAACTAAGTATTGTTTTAAAAATATTTATCAAATCTAAAACAAAATCTCGAAAATACCGAATATTACATGGAGTGAGGTGTTTATGTATCTAAATGAAAACTGAATTCAGCCAGTATTCCTACTGTCTTTGCAACGTGTCAGAGAGAGAGGTCCTCAGGTTCGAGTCCCGACAGTGGCAGGATTTTCGACTCTAGCTTGATATCTACGTCAAATTCAGTCGCTGTCTGGAGAAGAATTCTCTCGTTCAGCCGCCCCGCCACGCCCCACTACGCCCCGCCACGCCCCCGCCACGCCACTCCCCGCCACGCCCCGCCACGCCCCACCCCGCCCCACCCCGCCCCACCCCGCCACGCCCCGCCCCACCCCGCCCCGCCCCGCCCCGCCACGCCACGTCACGCCACGCCCCGCTACGCCCTGCCATGCCCCGCCATGCCCCGCCACGCCACGCCACGCACCGCCACTCCCGCCACGCCCCGCCCCTCCCCGTCCCTTCCCTTCCATCCCCCTCCCGCTTCCACCCTGCGCCACCCTCTCCACCGGTCGCGTCAGTTCTCCTTCTCTTCCAAACGCTAACGCCATTTACTTCGTAATCGCTACCCCCATCACCACCACTGCGCTTTCCTCTTCTTCCTCTGTGTCTCCATCTCTCTTACCGATTCCGCCCCCCATTGACTCCTCCACTACTGACACCTCACCGCTCATTCATGCAACGACTCCAACATCGTCACAGCCTCCTACCACCATTCCACCTGAAGGGGGCTCCGGCAGCCACTGAGCTAGGCCCCTGCCCCCGCCCCCTCCACCCGCAGAACCTCCTCCTGCGGAGGCACCGCAGCGGCGCCCCGGGAGCTCTGTCGCCCGCGCTGATGGATGAGCGCGAAGACGGGAACACAGCGCCCGCCCGCCCCCCGCTGCGCCCCCGCCCACCGACCACCGCCCACCCCATCGCCCACGCGCATCGCCCATCGCTCTCGCCCATATCCATCCCCTCCACCCCCCTCGCACCCGCGTCCATTGCCCACGCCCACGCCCACGCCCATAGCCCATCTTCACCGCCCATATCTGTCGCCTCTGCTCGCCCGCCCTCCGCTGCGCCCCCGCCCACCTACCACCGCCCACTCCCATCAACCACGCGCATCGCCCACGCTCATCGCCCGTGCCCATCGCCCGTTCCCAGTGCCCATCGCCCATTTTCACCACCCATGTCTGTTGTCTCTACCCGGCCACTCTCTACTGCGCCCCCGCCATTGCCCATGCGTATCGCCCACGCCCATCGCCCACACCCATCGCCCACGCCCATCGCCAAGTCACCCGCGCCCATCGTCCATCCCCACCACCTATTCCTATCGCCTCCGTCTGCCCATTGTCCATGCCCATCGCCCACGCGCGTCGCACACGCCCATCGCCCTTTTATCATGTCCAACACCCACGCCCATCGCCCACGTTCTTTGCCCACGCGCATCGCTCACGCCATTCGCCCTCGCCTACTGCCCACCGCCCACCCTCATCACCCACGCTCATCGCCCATGCCCATCGCCTCCGTCCGCCCGCGCCCCTGTTGCTTTCCCTCGCCCCACAGGCCCTTTGCTGCGCTGGCATTCTTCCTAAATATAAACGGAGCCAAAATTGAACTCTCTGTAAAATCACTCTGCATGCGCATGAGAAACGGTGTTTGCTTTGTGCACACTGTACGGTCTGTTTTAACGTGTAGTATACTTCGTCATACTCCATCACGAGCAGAGTTGCACTCCATTGTCTGAATGTATTTTCTTTCGGTGTTTTGTTGTTTGATTTCATTAATTCTTGTATTGTTATTAAACTAATTATCCGTTTCTAACACTCATTTAATTACTCCGAGTTAATCGACGGTCGCTCTTTGTTGGCCAAGAATTATGTTTCTTTTAATTGTTGTTTTCTTTCTTCTTTATTGTAGAGCTAGTAGATTATATGTATTCGTCTGTCTCAAAGAGTATAACACTCTTAATTTCATTCATATGCTTTGAATTAAATGAACTGAATAATAATAATGACTTTATTTATGTGGCGAGATAATAATAATAACCTCATATTTCTGACTTAGCAGATACTTCAAAATATTGTATCTCTACATGTCAATAAGGTATTTCAATTTTTGTGTTTAGTATCTACTGGCTTAGATGCCTAGTATTGCACCATTTAAACCAGAGCATGTAGCTAGTAACACCAGTTCTCACAAAAAGTAACTTCACAATTTGCACTGTTACGCGCCAAATCATATTTTCCACCTTCATGTTTTAACACAACTTCAAAAACACGGGAGATTTACTCTCCCAAGTAGACATACATTTTTATATCTTCTACCTGCAGTTCTTTCTGGATCTTCGTTGTTCCATTGTCAGATCACATTGGTGTGCCGATTGCTCTAAGCCCCTCTTCGTTCTAAATCCACATGTCTTTCATGTTACGAACACAATAATTTGGAGGAGTCTTCTAGGGTGCAGTGGGAAGAGGACGGTTTTCTTTATTTTGTGGGAGTTTCCTTTTGACGAAACCACAGTCTCCTGTTTATATAGGGGAAGACTCTTTTTTTCATCTTTCTCAGCTTACGGTTGCAGAAGGTATACCATTGAAGGAAGAAGAAAAACAGTTCTCTTGGGGCTAGAGGGTTTCCAGAAGGTTGAGCGAGAATAAATTACCTAAGCTCAGAAGATGAATGAGATAGCTTTCTACACTCAAAGGCGTTCTTCAGGAATGATGTGCTCTGTCATTTTATAAAGCGAAAACAAACGGTATGTCTCCTTCTTGTATTGTTGGCTTTCATGTTGTCATGGAATAATTTTGGAATAATTGCAATAATTCAAATTAATTATTTCATTTTATATCACCAATATCGCTTTAAGTTATTTTACTAGCTGTAATATTAGACAAAAGTTGATTATTTCTACATCATATAAACTCAAGGACTTCTCTTCCTTTCTCAGAGCTTTCATGTTTGTCTCGAATAAACACGAGCAAAAATCTGTATTGCATATGCAAGGAAATATATACAATCTGCTCGCTTTTCTTCAGTCCCGGAATAGATAACTCGCTCTTTAACTACGAATAGTTTAATTACTCATAAATGCTAAAACGGGGAAGTTAGTAAAGTTGGCACATTTATTGCACAGATAATAGCAAGGGACTACCTCAGCATCCGCTGAATGGTTGAAGGGAAACTTGCAGAAAAAAAACCTGATCGAGACGAGAGTGATTTTTCCCTCTCCTGCGAATCCCCGCTGTTCATCTCCATCCAACCTGTAGCGGTAGCTCAGTGCATCAACTGATGTCACTGCAGCGCCTCTGACCGGGAGGTCCTAGGTTCGAGTCCTGACAGCGGCAGGATTTTCGTCACTAGTTTTACAGCCGGGTCGAATTTAGTCGCTGTCTGGAGGAGAATTCTAGCGGCCGGCTGCTCTGATCGGTAGTTTTTGTGGTTTCTCGGATGAACACCAGGCGAATGCTGGAACAGTACAACCCTAACAAACGGGCAACGGACCGTGAACAATCTTTCCTTCCTCTTCGTTGTCCTATCCTCTGCCCTTACACACACACTTACACTAACATGCACTACACCACCACTTATTCCGGGAGATTGGTCGGGAGCTTAGAGCTTGTCCCGGCTGGGGTGGTGCTCCGCTGGTGGGAGAGCCCTGGTTAGGGGGAAACCCCACTAGCCGACGGTAGGTCGGCGCCGGATCTCGCCATCCAGCGGGGAAAGATCACCGTTGTCTCCCGAGAAAAACATGCAGTACACTAACGGGACTAATGACCGAAGCAGTTGACGCGCCCGGAAACACGAAAAAATCAATCAATCATCTCCACCCACACTCCCCTCCGCCACACACCCGGGGCGGACGCCGCCGGGTGCCTCCCCGCTCGCCCGCTCGCCTGCTCGCCCGCCCGCTCGCCCGCCCGCCCCCGCCGCGGGCACCGCCTTTGCCACCGCCGCCTCCCCCCACCCCCCGCCGCCCCCATTGTTCTCCGTAATCGAATCCCGCGCGGCGCGGCGTGGAGCGGTGTCTCCGCGCATCGCATTTGCGGCGTCCGCGGGAGAAGAAAGAGGCACCTAATGAGCGGGGGCGGGGCGGCAGGTGCCAGCTCCCCGCAGCGACTGCCGATATTTGACTCGACGCCAAGCGGATAACAAAATTCCATACATCGAAGCTCAACTATCGACATTTTGCAATATGCATTACTATCGATTCGAGATATCACCTTGATGTCTTTTTCCTTTTCACTTTCTGGCGTTATGAAGCTCTCTTTCAATGTTTACGTTTGTTTTTCTTTCGTAATACGTAGAATTGAAGGTTGACGAGCATCAATGCGTTGTTATCTATAGCATTTGTGAACGTCTGTGGATGAGATGAAAGAGGTCGGCTAAAAGAGGCGAGAACCTGGCAACCAATCAGTTTTCAGAACGTCTCGGCGATAGGATGTTGTGATTGCGATATTTGACACCATATATAGTTCGAAAATTGATTTCAATGGTTTGCTATTTGTTATCGATAGATGAGTATTCTCATTGATATGTTCAATATGTGATATGAAAGAACTGTTAGGTCGGTATCTTGAAACCAAAAGTATCTGTATTTTCGGTGTCGATTGATAAACGGTACATGTTTAATTCTAGCAATTGCTAATTAACAAGACCCCCCGGCAACAGGAAGGGGAGAGGGGGGTCTCCAGACCAAATCCAAAAGTGTCAAAAATCCTGCCATTGTGAGGAGTGGGAACCTAGGACCTCCCGGTCAGAGGCGCTGCAGTGACATCAGTTGATGCACTTAGCTACCGCTCCCGGTAAGCGAAACGAAGGGAAGCGAAGTTAAGCAAAGGGAAGCGAATCGAAGGGAAGTGAAGCGAAGCGAAGCGAAGCGAAGCGAAGTGAAGTGAAGTGAAGTGAAGTGAAGCGAAGTGAAGTGAAGTGAAGTGAAGTGAAGCGAAGGGAAGCGAAGGGAAGCGAAGGGAAGCGAAGGGAAGCGAAGCGAAGTGAAGTGATCTGGCCCTTTGCGCCCGGGAGCAGCGGGAGGCCTCGAGAGCGGCCGGCGGTGGCTGCGTGGCAGGCAGGGAGACCTCCGCGGCCCCGGCCCGGCCCCGTGCCGCACCGCGCCGGCTCCCCGCCAGCGCCCGCGCCCGCTCCCTCGCCACATTCAAAAGAATTGCTCACCGGAGATGGATCTCGTCACATGCAGAGTAGTACTCCTACCTATGATTTATAAAATATTCATGGGGATTCGAACTGAAATTTTCTCCCCCCCCCCTTGACAGCGCCGCATCTCGCCATCCAGCGAGGGAAGATCTTCTCCACTTCCAGCGAAGAAAACAAGCACGACACTTACAGGAGTATTGCTCTTAGCAGTTGACGGATCTTAATCACTAATCAATCAATCAGTCAATCAGTTCTTCCCCCTGAAATACTTTCTGGATCTCCTCCTGAACCTTGGTGTGGTTTAAGACTTACTAACGTCATTAGGCCAATAAACAGCCTAACCAATTGACTCTGGTATTTCTGTTATAGGTCGTATGTCGATCAATACTTTTATAATACCACATTATTATAAGAAATAATCATATAAACACGTTTCTTACAATACGTGTACTCATATGACACCTTTACCTATGACTCATTTTTTTCGATTGCAATTAAATGGCGGCGGAATGTTAAATCCTTAACGGGCGTCGGCTGGGATGAGTGGCGTTTCGTCCCTCTGATTGCGATAAGTCGATACAAGAAAACAGTATAACGAAAAATACCCTTAACTAAGGGGAAAATTTGGACAATTACGGGAATTGTCTTCCACATACTAAATCTTTCCATTTTTTCCCTACGCACTTCACTTTTGCAACATATAAACAATGTCTTCAAATGCTCTTTGTCAAAATAGGGAATGTATATTTAGACGGCTCAAGTTCATTATCGAGGTGTCTTCACTGCTGGCTCTTTCGTAGCGCGTGCTCTCTTTTTGCAACTCGTAACCATCTGGAGCTTTCGTGTCTGCGCATTGGGAGGGCAAGATGCGGTTCTGGTCACAGAGAAGAGACAAGTGAAGCCACCCGCCAAATTGCTTCCAGTAAAGTACGTGTTTTGCTTACACAAATGTTCGAATTTAAGCTCGGCGTCAACCTTTCAATATTATAATTAAAAATATATTAACTGTTAATATTATTAGAAAAATACAAATAATACGTCGTTTTCATGCATTTTAAAAATTGATTAAACAAATTTTCAATCCTGTAAATTGTTCGATTTTGAGCTTAGTTTATTTTTTCAATCACGAAAAAACACGTTATTTTGTGACAATTTTAGAAATGCAATATGAGCGTCACTCGAAATATTAGTTCATAACCAAAGTCATACCCAAAATCATAGAAATTGCGAAAGAGATTCTTGATAAAATCTGACTCGTTGATTGTATCATGGTTGAAATTCCAAAATTGACGTTTGGGAATAAAAATACTAAGCATACTAGAAATTTACATTGTTTCAGTCATTATAACTATTAGTGTATGAAACAACATAATATTATATTATAAAATAGAAAATAGATATTTATGAAATAGAAAATAGTAATGAAAAAGCATGCGAATTCTGAGAAATCATTGAATTCATAATGATATCAACATTTTCTAACTGTGCCTCGATATCATTTGATATTGTAGTAATTAATTCGTCAATTTCAATATTATAGGTTTGATACATGGTAGTGTTGATTCTGACACCAAATCCACACAATACAAATAATTATCTGCCTATTCATCTTCGTGTTAGTTCTCTAACAACAGTAGATTTTAAATCGTCAATATTTTTTTCCCGAATCTCAAGATCGTAGTTCTTGTGCATCTCATTAACTCCCACACCCATTACATCGCGTCATGACACCTGGCGATGGATATGCTAGCGTGTTAGTTGCTTTGTAAGGTTTCTTGTTGACATGACAGGCGATCTGATGTCTTATTTCATTCGTTCTGTTTCCTTTTAGTTTTGTTTTGTGTAGTGCATCTGTTTTTACCGCAAGGGAAATACTATCGTTTTTCCTCGCCTCATGTACCCTTCATGGTCCAGGAAATTGCTCTAAGTTGACGAGCGGTCACCGAATGGGGCATTTTTCAAAATATTTTGGTATGAATAAGAAAGGCCACATTGGCGTGTCAACATCTTTTGTTTGTGTTCCCCGTCGACGCGGACGCTCAATTCCATCGCGTTTAGCAGTCACTTCTGTCATTCTTTTTTATCTAAATCGCTTTGATCATCACCATATTTTTTTCAAGTCACTCATGCACTTTTCGTCAACGTTCTTCCGTTGATACTAGTTCATCCAGAAGTCTGTCTATTTAAGCGTTCCAATAGACTTCGTCCTAAGCCGTGATCGCACCTACGTGTATTATTCTCCTTTCTTATTATTCAATTCATGTTTCCGTTGGCATGTTCGTTCCCCCCTTTACCTTCTCCGGTCTCCTCTTTGTCTCATTGAAATTATTCCAGTTTTTTCTATATTTGACATCTCATACACAGTTCATTTCATTAGTTTCATTATTGTTCTTCCCTCTAATACTCATATTTTCCTCATTTCCTTTACACTTCACCGTCTAATCCGCATTTTTTTCTGGTTACACCACCATCTTCATCGTATTATTTGTCAGGTCCATGATGAGGCATCTTCGAAGAATCATAGATGATGTCTTGTGTCTTCTTACATTTAACTATACAAATGTTCTCTAGACAATTCTTTTAATCAACAGTTAAACTTGGTTTGATTACGTCTTTTTGCATTTTCTTTCTTTGGTATTTACAAAATATCTGATAACATGTAATGTTAACAGGTTTTCAACGAATTGTATACTATTGTATTGATTTGTTTTGTAAAAAATGTAAACTATTTAATATGACGCTAATGACCTTGCAGTTCACGCGAAAATACATAAATTAATTTAAAAAATATCAGATTTTGGCAGTTGCTAAATGCACCTCGACATTATTGCGGAAAGCATGATCAATTTTGATCTCGTCGCAATTATTAAAATTGCAAAATAGCTATGATGTCGCAATGTTTCTCCCTGTGCTGAAAATTTACTCGTTTGCTTTATAATGACAATGAACTCAGTTTTCATAATTTAATCCGAACAGAATGCTCTAGATATTTTCATTCCATTACTGTATGCACCACTTCTTGGACAAATGAATAAGGATACGAGGCTGTGCCTGGTCGTGAATATGCTTGTGACAGAATTGCGAATGAACTGGTTCTGATCGTAGGCGTCTTGTTGCTTTGCATGATAGATGATTGTCTCAAAGCAAAATTCCGTATGCTCATTCAATTCCCAATGTCACATGCGGAATCTCATTTGTTGGTAGAAAATTGGTCGTTAGTACGGAAACGTAATTACAGACATTTTTCATTCGCGGCACGAGTAAAAAATATCTTGTTCCTGTTTCGCCATCCGACTTGAACGTCTTTCATTTAACCGAAAGAGACTAGCAAGTGAATTGGTTGGGATTGTGTTAGTACCAGAAATCGATTTCATAATGGAATACATTGAAGTGATCAGATATAAAATAAGGTAACATGTTGGCGTTATTTCGGACTCTGATATAAATTTTAGATAATTTTGTTTGCCTTTGTTCGAAGCACAAAGAAGTACTACAAACGTTAAACCTTTTGCAGAAGTGCTTCTAATCTGGTTCAATATTTTAAATTAAGATATTAATTCTTGGAAGGAACATAAATTTTAATTTAGAGACACTGTGCATTTAAATGCAAAGTAAAATACAAATCAATAAGTTAATAGACTCACACGCACAAGTGATATAAGAGATTTGTACAACGGCAACGTGCATTCACAGCAATATTTTGTAACATTCACATTCCAGATTTTATCTCATTTCATAAGGTTTGAAGCATGGAGAAATTTTTCAAGCTGTTCAAATACTGAGATGATGTTTTGCTTCATCATATATTTTTTAATATTTTTGAATATCAATTCCTCCGTAGTGGTTTCACTGAACTTCTTTAACGAAAGTTGTAAAAAATTAAGAGCATACTTTCGAAGAAACTTTGTAGCATTGAAACTACTATTTCACGATAAAAATAGGACTAAAGATATCTTTAAAGTTCAATGCTCATTTATAACTCTTAATATCGTGTAATTACGTGAATTGAATTGTGTTCTAATACGTCAAACAATACCCCTGTTATAAATTTGGATGATTGTGAAAGGAAATATCACTTGGAAACACCAAATACGAAACATAATAGCGATTAATTCTCTTCGTTGAAAAGGTTTTGTTCTTAGCAAGCAAGTGCCGCTCCCGTGGCCTTATTATCTCCAGCGACCTACGTGCAGGTACTACTATCGAAGCATTGAAACGTCGTTTGCAATCTGCTTTCATCAGACATCTTTCTGGCGCGGGTGAGGTAAGGCCCAGCGGAGAGTTATGAAGGGAGCGAACAATAGCATTCTCGGTTACGTGAGCCACCGCGTACGGGTCCATCACATGGCGTAATCGACCCCCCCCGTCCCTCCCCTACCCCTGCCACCGCCCCCACCTCCACCCCCGCCGCCGCCTTGAGACCGCCTGCAGACACTACGCTTTCTCTCCAGCGATTTGGGCTGTGTTCTCTCAGGGAGGAGTAAGCTCCACTTGAAGATGTGATGCTCGATTCCATACGATATCATATTTACGTCGTTATTGACTTTAAGTTCTGTTGTACACGTGGAATGTGTTCATATGCAGATGGTTCATTTTGATGCTCTTCGCGGTAATGCTGGGATACTTCATTCAAGAAGATTGTTTCGATGTTAACGGCAAAAATTTCGCAACATAGATTATATTTCTTTTTAAAATATTCACAATTTGGCTTGACATTGGCAAACAATTCTAAAAAAATATTTGTACGAAAATTTGGGTTTCTAGAATTTTAATTTAGGTTTATCCAATTTGATTGTTTAACTTATATATTCAAACTTTGGTTTCCTTTGTGGCAGATGTATTCGTATTTACAAATCAATTTTGTCAAACCTTTATGTGCCAGTGGATACTAGAAACAAATATAGATTTTGTACTTACAGAATAATAAAAATAATTTTCCAACGTCCGTAACTTTCTTTCTATTTCAGTTATGAGTAACAAATATGTATTGAGTTAAGCTTGTGAAATACGTTCTTTAAATAAGTTGATAATAAATTATTCAATAATGCAGTGTATTCATGCATGAATTAAAAATCAAAGCAATTGTACCAAATTGAAGTATTACTTTATTTTCTGGAAATGAAAGCAAAATGTTCAAAGTGAAAGGTTTACATGATTTAAAATTTACGATTTTAATATTTCTAAAATTGTAATCATATGTAGTACATACCGTTAATTTGTTACATGCAGTATCGCTGCCTCTGATTTCAAACACGGAGTTCGGTACACATGAATGAATGTGTTCAATAATTCATATCATTTTCGCTTCTCCTTACGTGTTTAGTTTGCAGAGGCCTTTTCTTTCATTCTAAAGATCTCTTTAAAATCTGTGACATTTTATAGTAATTTGTGAGCATTGATAGTTGATTCTTTAATGTACAAAAATCTTAGTTGTTTAAAAAATCTAAGAAATTTACATTGATTCAATGCATATTGCGTGAAAAGAAAATTTGGATAACATGTTACCAGGATCTTTGTTTGCAATCGAGTACAAATCTCCTACAGGAACGAATAAGCAATGAACCCTGCACAAAACCGGTTGTTTCATAAATTGTGTGCAAAATTTCAAATTGCTGTTGCGTGCCGTTTTCCCAAAGGAAAGGGAAGGAGGGCCTTACGTACCTCACCATCGTTCATTGAGAAATTCTCTTTACTCTTTATGGTTGCAGAAACTTCATACCTAAATATAAACTTCCGTCAGATATCTACCAATCGTTTGAAATTATTGTACCTATTTAAGTTAATTAGGGTATACATACTTTATTTTTGTTTAGCACATAACAATATTTGTGTTAAAAGATCATGGTTTTGGGTATTTACAAGTTTGTAGCAACTCGTGTTGTCGTATAACACATGTTTGTGAAATTACTATTCTGTAAAAGTGAAAATCAAGTACGGTTGTAGGTAAATTAAGATTCATTTCTTAGGTTATTATGACCGTGATTTACCACAAAACTTTCATCGAAGTTATTTCTCAATTTCATAAACGTATGACCTAAATTACAAAAGTTGTTGGAAATTTTAAAACGTTTTAATTCTTATTCCCCAAAAAATATAGTTTATTTGGCATCATTCATTTCTTTAGATTTTATTAATTTAAGTATTTCCGCGTTTAAATTATTTCTACAATTTCTTAAAATTATTTACAATTCAACTACAAAGAACAGGTAACAAAGAATCTAGTTCATTAAACAACGCAAAAAATCAACTATTTCGATTTGAAATTATTGCCTGTGTTCTATGAAATTATCATATTTCTCAAATAAATATTTTACAAAATTAATTACTTGAGAGCACCTTTGATGATAATGTATAAATCTAAGTGAAAACATACAATTTAGAATACAGTAAAATTTCCAAAGACCAACAAGAGAATAATCATGTAGAAGTCATATGGAGCGTGCACAAGATTTATTTATATTAAATTAAGTATAAAACACTTGATTCTTTAGTATCTGACACTGACCATTTGATAACAAAATTATTTTTGATGAAATTAAATATTTGACATACTGAAACACTCACATTTTCAAACACACAAGCACGCACAACACTCATATTCATATACACGCACGACTCTTGTTAGACGGCGAATGGAAGTGTGCACGTTTCGGAGACACAACATCCTCTGCAACACATTAAGAAATTATGATTCTCAGTTATTAGAAAGACACTGACTAGATACGAACGTGTAGTTATAGCTATTCCGATCGCACGTGTTTGTCATGAATGGAAACACGTTTTATAATAGCTTGGCAATGTCTCTTAATGAACGGAGACCCATGTGAAGACAAACGCTCGGCTAGACGGCGGGGAGCTCATGTCTCCGTGAGGGACGACAGCTCAAACACAATCGCGGTTTCGACAGAGCCTGCCGGCCGGGCGCGCCGGGGCGATCCGGGAGGGTGGGCAGGGTGGGCGGCGGCGGGGGCGGCGGAGTGGTCGAGAGCCATCGGCGCCGTTCGGTGCCGTATTGCGCGACGGCTTTGTGTCGGCGGCGGCGGCGGTCCAGGTAGCAGCCTTGGGCGGCAGACTCCCCGCATATTTTCGCCTCGGGTAGTAGCGAGCGTACGCTCAGGAGATCGCGGCCCGAGAGCGAGCGAGAGGGCGAGAGAGCGGGGAGAGGGCACGCGGACCCCCCGGGAGAGGGGGCACCCGACGGAGAGGGCGACGGCGCGGGGCCACGCGGGCAGAGGGGGGGCGACGGAGACGGAGCGAGCGAGACGGCCGGCGGCCCGCACGAAATAACACTCAAGTATTAGGTTATTATAGCAACAACCAATCTGGGAGTACCTTCTTGAAAAGCCTTCAGCCAATCGCGGGGAAGCAATTACAGGAGTTTTAAAAACTCCTCTCTCTTCTCTCACACACACCAACACGCACGCACACACACACAGAGACGCGGCGGCGCGTCGAGGGGCAGCGAGGGGCTTCGTCGCTCTAGGGAGAGAAGCCACTGCCCAGATCGCCTCTGGCTGCGGGGCGAGCGGCTATCAATCGCGGAGCGCAGCGGCTGCGGCGGCGGCGGCGGCGGCGGCAGCGGCAGCGGCGACGGAGGCGGTGACAGTGGATTGGCCGGCGGAGGCGCTGCGACACACGTTCCCCGCAGCGAAGCGCGCGCTCGACTGAGCGCTGTGTACCGCGCGCGAGATACGATCTCCCGCCCTGCCAGGCCCTCCCGGCCCGGCCCGGCACGGTTCAGCCCGGCTCGGCTCAGCCCGGCACGGCCCGCGCCCCGCTCGCGGGCTCATCTTCCCCCGCGATCATCTCCGGTGATAACGTCTGGGGGAAATCGCGTGTTTTGGTTATCGCGCTGTCGTCGGGTTCGCGGACTGCTGGTCGTGGGCCAGGCGTGTGCGCGGCAGTGCGCGTGTGACGGTGCGGGGGCGGCGCGGGTCGCCGGCATGCGCCGCCGTTGAGCGCGCGTGCGGCCCCAGCCCCGGCGGCGACAGGAGCGGCGCCGGCAGGACATGCTCGCAGCGCCCCCAGCGGCCTGAGCTTTTCCCCCAGCGGTCACCCACCCGGCTCCAGGCTGCATCCTCACAGCATCTTTTCTATGGTAGGCCTTTCCGTCTCTCTTTTTTTTAAAATTTTGTGCGGCTGCTTTCATTGGTGAATTTTGCGTGTGACACTGTGTGTTTTGTGTGGGGGTGTGATTGGAAAGAAGAAATAAGTGAATAGAAGTGAATTGTTCAATACGTGTCGTTTGACAGGAGAGTACGAACTCAAGATATGTTTTGTATATCCTAAGCCGGTTACTACCTATATTTCAGTCTAGAAAAATAGTGACCATATTCATTGGAAACAATTGCCTCACCTGACTTACCAAGTAAATGTGTAATTTAATTGTCTAAAAACGTGAAAATTTGTGTAATTTGTTCACATAATAGATAACCATCTTGTAGGTAATAATTCGTGCCCTTGCTAGATGAGATAGCGTTAACTACAAAATGAACTCGTGTTTTAATTGCAAGAGTGTCTGTAAAGAAGGATAATTTCAATGTCGTATAAAATACACACGCTAGTCCAATCCCGTGGGCCAAGTTCGTAGTAATCCACGTGCGTGTGTTCGTTGATCCGCGCTGCGCACGCGCGTGAGTGGTGGGCACGTGCCACGTGCGTGGGCGGGCGCGGGCGCCACGTGCTCCGGCGACCGCGCTCGAGTGCCCGGACTTCAACACTGCACTGTCGAGCCCTCGCCGGCGGGTGCAAGTGTTCCACCCTCGTGTCCCACCGTCAGTTTCTTTGTAAAAATTACACACAACGAAGTTCGACAATCTATTTGGCGCTTAAAACAATCAAATACAGTAAAAAGTTGGAGGATGAAATAATTGAAGTCATCTTTGTTAAATTAAATTTATTGGGAAAGCCGCCTTTCAACCGCTTTGACGACGTCTGTCTCGCAGTATGAGGCGGGGTCAGGTGTAATAATGTCAACATAACCTCATCGGTATTCCCACAATAGAATGTAGAGTTGTTTGGAAATAACATGAACAAATGTAGGATAATTTGCAGTATGTCACATCGATACTTTTTGTGACACTCTTATCACAACTGTAACAAAACAGTAATTAATATTGAAATAAGAGTAGAAAAATTAAGGAATTCATTTATTTCGTACCGCAAAATAGCCCTTTCTATAACCGCGCGATCAATTTCCAACCATATTTAAATGCAGTATTTGCAACAATGAGAAAGATTTTTTGAAAAAGTTATTGAGTAAATAGCTTGATAGAACGCACAAAAAAGTAGTTTTCAATATAACTTTCAATAAAGGCTGAAAGCACAGAAACTGACGAAATAATAGAATGACTATAAGTTTTTATTTCTTTTTCCTGTGAGAACTACATTACAAAAATAAGCGAAAAGAGAAATAAAAAACTACAAGAAACTGCAGATGTGATGGTCTGATTATATTATTTCTTTGTGCTTGACATTTTACTCTTGAAACTGGTTGCAATTCTATTTTGTATGATCTTCACTGACAAATATTCCAAAAATCATTGTTGATAAGATGTAACAAAAAATGTGTTATGTTCTTAAGAACGCAATATTGTTATCTGATCATAATGTGCGTATATAAATTGAGCAATGGCAGTACATGCTTTTCTGTGGCATGTCTGTGTGCTCGGAATCATCGGAAAAGTTTTCAAATGTGCTAATCGTATGCTTGAAGTGAAATACCCTTCACCAATCTATATAAATATCAATAATTTACACAACCGGCAACCTCAATTGATATGCGATAGGTAATCGCGATAGTGATTTCAATTTTTTGTGGATTAAGATACTTTTGTTAGGAACTTCTCAGTAAGATTCTTTCAAACTTACCATTTATGCTAATTTATCGTGTTTTTATCTATCGTGTAAACTAGATATAATTTGAGAGATCATCACAGAGTGGATTAAATATTTTGCCTACAAAAGTAATGTGTTTTGCATCTGAAGAGTAGAGAGGTTCAGAAGAAACTTTAATACTGAATAATGTAAATATTTGAGAAAATAAATTTCATGTTATAGGAATATTATTTTGTCTATACGAATGAAGTGATCATGAAACCTAACTTGAAAATATGAAAATTTCAAATTTAACGCCCACTCAGGCTGCTAATTTTAAATGAAGGTGGCCGTATAAATGAATTGCTTATACTTTGAATATTTATGTCCACATTCTTTGGTTTCCGTTGTGAAACCTTTGTTGCAGAGCTCACTGTCTTATCAGTCAACTTAATTTTGGGTCAACTTAGCCCGGAGCTCATATTAATCTGAATTTTTCACTCACGTGGTATGTAGACAAATATCAATTTCCACAACCCAGTTGTTAACCTGTAACAGTGCTGTTTTACCAACTAGTTATCATACTTTCCGCACAGTGAGGCCAGACAAAAGCGCCGATAGCATCACGGCAGTTGGCGTTGTGTTAGCTCGCGTTTCCGGCTCCTTCTCTTGTCCTGGCCAGCGCCTCAGGACATATTCGCATTGCAATCGATCGGGCTTTGTATGACTTCATAAGGGCAGCCGCGTGCAGTCAGTCACCCACGTGTGTGTGTGTGTGTGTGTGTGTGCTAGGACGGAACCGCCCACATCGTTTTGTGTTGCCTTTGAAGTATCGATTGTAGTGATTGAGTTTAACGTCTGTATGTTCGAATCTCTGTCTCCCAGGGCGGGCCCGCGGGAGTTGGCATGGAAGTAGAGAGAGAGAGAGAGAGAGAGAGAGAGAGAGAGAGAGAGAGAGAGAGAGGTAGAGAGAGAGAGAGGGAGATACTGAGAGAGAGTAATGCTGCAAATAGCTGAACGCAGTGAACCGTGCTAACAGGGCCCATTTGGCCTGATTCGCTTTGCAGTCGGATTATATTGCGAACAGAAAGGAAGCTATTTGATCTTATGTGCTTGCAACTAATCTTGTAGTGTTTTGGCATTATTCTCTAGCGGAAGGATGATTAGTATCGTGCACTTTATGCAAATATTGTTTGGTTTAATTAAAGTAAACGAAAACGAAAAATATTCTTCTGATGTTTCATTAGATATTGCTTAACATACTTTAAGAAAATAATATACTCAGTTTATTAGCAAGTCGCCAGTGACTGAAAAATTTGCCGACCAGGAACTAAGAAGTATAGTGTTGTCGGATATATACAACTGTCAATTTGAAATTACCTTTGTATACAACATTTTTTTTTATTGTTTTGATTAAACTTTCTCATACTTAGATTTTAATGTGCTAGACGAGACATGTTGATGTGAAAGATGAAGCGTTTCATAGCCCTATTCCTCTTCAGAATATCACCATAAATCTAATTGTTCTCTTCGAACTATTTAGGAGTGATTTGTCACTTTCCTAAAATGAAGTGATGAGTTACAATTCACAAAATTTTATTTTTTCTTTCCTCTCTCCGCTTCTGATACATTTCCATTTTATGTCATTTATTTTCCAGACGCTTCTGCAAAATCAATGCAATCCATTCTCCATTGGTTATAAGTTTTACTAGTTTTAAAATGACACAACTTTTTCACACAACTTTTAACACAGCTTCACGTGAGAAATACTTATTGAATTAAGTAGAACTGAAAATGTACACTTCTGTTTTACGACTGAAAAATGTGTTTTGCGTTTCAGAGTGTTTCTTCCTCGTTTCTTTCGTTTTCCAATATTGTTATTTTTATGAAGTGATGTGAAGTGACACACATTTACAGATCAATGGGGTTGAAGTGAAGATGTTTGGCCTTTTTCATGTCTCTATCACATGCTTTTTGAAGCAGCTGAATATTTTTTTTGCTTAACAATTGTTTGTTGGCAATGTTTCACTAGAAGAATCTGATGAAAATCTGTTCACAATTACAGACAGAGAGGCAGATTGAAGGGGTTTATATGAACACCTTAAACCTAATAGAATATGACTCGTTACTTACTTGTGGTATTGTAAATACGAATAGAGACTTAAATAACACTTGAAAATGTGAAATGAAATATATTTAAATATAATAGTACTTGTTTCCTCACTTTATTCAAATGAATTTTGTTAATACGTTTGAAAAAGTTATTTGATAGGTGCCAACATTGTTATTGTCATCTGAATTTCAACTGTCGTGATCTAAATTTAAAACATTCTTTTAGTTGTTTATTTAATAACAGTTTATAATAAAAATTGGTGTGTATTGTATATCAAGTTGTGTTAAACATTCAAGTTTTAGTTGGAAACAGTCTAAAATCAAACCCCGAAAGCAACTTGTTGTCTAACAATCCTTCACCAATGCTACAATATTGAAAAAAAAAATTCATGCTAATTATCGCATTTAATATGCTCATATTGCAAGTTTGGAGTATTCACTTTTTCTAAGCTATATTATTTTGTTAAATGTGCATATGGAAGTGTTTGAAGAAAAATTATGCCAAACACAAAACTTTTACAAAATAATATTTAATCAATATTTTTATATATTACACTAATTGCATTGCCTTGCAGCTGACCTTTATGGTTACATTTAGATGTGCGTTACAATTCTACTCTTTAATAAATACCTCAAAAAGTACTATATTAATATTTTCTTGCCGACCTGGATGGCCGAGGTGGCTAAGAGCGAGTACCGACTCAGCGCATTGATCCGAAGGGTCGCGGGTTCGAGTCCCGCCTTGGGCATGGTTGTTTGTCCCTTGACTTTGTATGGGTTGTCGTGGAGGGCCTCGCGTTCTGCCGACCCCAGATCAGAGGAGCCCGTACGTGTGTTGGTCTAGTGTATGGTCGAATATACGTCCCATCGGGACGTAAAGGGTAACCGGCTGTTGGCTGGATAAAAGCCCTAGAAAAAAAATTCTTGCAACTATAAACATGCGTTACCAAACTACAACACATTCTTCTGAATCGTGTATGTTTTGAAAACGACAATCTACAAAGCCTCAGCTGGCGATTGCGAGTCCAACAAACCCAGATTGAGCGACCCCGTCCGTTTGATTGATTGATTTTTTCGTCTTTCCGGGCGCGTCAACTGCTTCGGTCATTAGTCCCGTTAGTGTAGAGCATGTTTTTTCTCGGGAGATGGCAGTGATTTTCCATTCGCTGGATGGCGAGATCCGGCACCGACCTACCGTCGGCTAGTGGGGTTTCCCCCTAACCAGGACTCTCCCACCAGCGGGGCACCGCCCCAGCCGGGACAAGCTCTAAGCTCCCGACCGGTCTCCCGGAATATGTGGTAGTGTAGTGCATGTTAGTGTAAGTGAGTGTGTAAGGGGAGAGGATAGGACAAGGAAGAGGAAGGACAGATCGCGCGCGGTCCGTGGCCCGTTTGGTAGGGTACTGCTCCGGCATTCGCCTGGTGTTGATCGGAGAAACCACGGAAAACTACCGATCAGAGCAGCCGGCCGCTAGAATTCTCCTCCAGACAGCGACTGAATTCGACCTAGCTGAAAAGCTAGTGTCGAAAATCCTGCCACCGTGGGGAGTGTAACCTAAGACCTCCCGGTCAGAGGCGCTGCAGTGACATCAGTTGATGCACTGAGACACCGCTACCGGTTCCCCGTCCGGAACTGTAGGACTTCAATTCATTAAATTAAATCACACGATGAAAAACACTATCTTACATCATCATAACACCCTCGCAGAGGAAGCAAAACTTCCCCTACGGGACGATTACGCACGGAAGCCCCGCACCGACTGCGCACGCGAACAGCGTGTCGTGTCGGCACGCGCGATAGCATCTGTCCGCGTGCGCGCCCATGCACCGCGCACATAACCCCGCGCCCGCGCGTGAGCCTCGTTTGCCGGTCGGCTGCGCGAGCACGCTGCACGTGCCGCCGCCCCCGCCCCGCCCCCGCCCCGACACGCGTGCTGCGTGCGCGCGCCGGCGGAACCGCCCTGCCAGCCCTGCACGCCCTGCACCCGTGCGCCGCGAGTGCGTTTAAGCGCGCGGCGGGGGTGGAGGGGTGCAGGTTATGACTGCGGTGCGTGAAGCCGCTACTGCTGATAACGATAATAATAATAATATTAATTATAATGATAATAATAATGATAATAATAATGATAATAATCATAATAATAATAATAATAATAATAACAACAACAGGAAAATGAAAGAAGCTATGTTTGTTGATATTGCTGTATCATCGACACCCAATCTAAAGAAAAACGGCCGAGAAAATTTCTAAGTATGAAGATCTTACTCTAGAAATAAAACATCTGTGGAAACTACAGAGTGTAATAACATATACTCTTGTTATTTCGGCTGAAGAAATCGGTGATCCTGCAAACATGTCATATAGTTCGCAAGTTCTTTAACTAACACAAATGAGGCTCTCATATGTGGGGGTCAGAATGAAATCTTTCTCCTCAGTGATCGAGCTCTTTCCTTATCGTGGCAGGAAAGGGCAAATTGAACCCAGCACAAACTACTGAGAATTGGAAGAGATAATAATAATAATAATAATAATAATAATAATAATAATAATAATAATAATAATAATAATAATAATAATAATAATAATAATAATAACAGCACACGCAGGATTTTAAGAAAATGTCTAAATTGTGAGGAAACATGAATTCACCTGTCTCGGTTACTAATCCGTAACAAAGTCAAGTAAAAACCCGGTGAATGCCGAGAATGATTGAAGTCAGAGTTATACCGTTGTGCATCGCTGTATTGGGTATTGCGCCGACACCCTTGCTTGACAATATTAAGCTGGAATTTAACAAAAGACTGTAAGAAAAAAATGCGGAAAGTGGTATTCCTATCGATTGTAAATATAGTAAGGCATACCTTAAATATTACGGTTTAGCGCTTCATCTGTCACCTGATGTTACGAGAGGAATATAAAATAATAATAATAATAATAATAATAATAATAATAATAATAATAATAATAATAATAATAATAATAATAATAATAATAATTACTACGGGCTGCAGTATGCTGGCCCCAACGGATTATAAACAGAGGCACGATATGGTAGCACGAATCATCCACGCCAAACTTGCAAGGAAATGTGGAACTGCTAGTGAATTTGATACACCTTACTACAAGTACCATCCACAAAATGTCATCGAGAATAACACCTATAAATTACTCTGGGACCGAAGCGTATTGACAGACAGAACAGTTCATCATAACAGGCCGGATGTAATACTCTGGGATAAATCTAAAAGAAAAGTATGGCTGATAGACATAGCAGTTGTAGATACCAGCAACCTCGACACAACACACAAAAAGAAAATTCAAAAGTACAGGAAACTTGCAGAGGTTATAAAGGAGCAGTGGCATGTATTGGAGGGGGAGATTGTGCCGATCGTCCTCTCAGCAACAGGTGTGATACCTACCGTCCTGAAGCACTCTCTGAAAAAACTGGGGATCGAGACGAACATTATCATCAATCTACAGAAAGCTGTGATCCTGAGCACGTGTTCTTTAGTCAGAAGATTTATGGGTTCCTAAATAAATTTGTGTTAAAGAATTATATACTTTTTAATTTATAAACTAAGTGTTTAAATTTATATTTGTAGAAATGTTTACCTTCTAATAAGTTCTTAAAATAAATAAATTTTTGTTAAAAGTAATGTACTACGGAAATCATGCTTTGATAGAAATATCTGTATGACTCCTCAAACATGTACCAGAAAGCTGTGAAAAAATAAATAATAATAATAATAATAATAATAATAATAATAATAATAATAATAATAATAATAATAATAATAATAATAATATTTTATAACAATTTTATGACTAGCTGGACACGTGCCAACATTACGATCTTTGTAAATCATTGTTTTAAAAGTGCTCGTAATACGAAAACTTCATAATGGATCCCATCTTCGAACAGCTAACCCCTGAGCTGTACGTTAAAGTACTGTAGTCGTTATAGCACCGTCGTGACGGTCCTAGTGGTGCGCCAATTTCATTTTACGTACATTTCGAGTTTCTGTTATTTTCTGACTACCTATGCATGCTATGGAGAGGGATTACTAGAAGAGCTAAATAAACAGAACTAAACAGCTAGGTTTAGATGACTCTGTCATGAGTTGTGGAGTAGCGAGACTAAACATGTAACTGCAAAAAAACGTATCTTTGGGAGCCGCGCTGTTTCTTGACGCCTGTTCCAAAAAATAAAGAGGAGAAGGTGCTGGTCCTTTTCATCGGTGTAAGTTCGTACAATACTTTGCCAGTGAAACATGAAAATCTGGATTGTTGGCACTTACATTCCTTACCTCCCCCGTCACTCTTTACTTCTTTACGAAGGTTCTCTCGTTATTAAATGTTAAAAAAAGAAAGAAATGTATTTCGCGGAACGCGACCCGTTTGTTAAGGCTCTGCTCTGGCATTTGCCTGGCATTGATGCAAGACATCACGGAAAAGCAGCGATCAGAACAGCCGGTCACCAGAATTCTTTTATAGACAGTGGCCGAATTTCACCTAATTATTATCTGACAACACAATTTTTGTTAATAATCGTTTTTAATAATAATTTTTGTACACGTTCTAAGACCTATGATTGAAGGATTTCTTACAAGTGCCAAAAATTCCATATTTTGAGATATTTTAGCATGTTATTCCCTACAACTGACGGTATTTGTTGGGAAATTTCCTTTTGCCAAGTGACAAGTGCATTAAAAATGAAAATCCGACTGAAGCCGTGACGTTTTAAGAGCAAAAGAATCCTTCCTTCAAAGGGGAAGACCCGGCTCTTCCAAGTTGAAACTTTACTGGATGTAAAAGGACCTCAAGCCTACAACGTGCCTCTGAGATAAATTCCAAATCGCCTGTTTCGTTGCTCGAATGATATCTTTTTTCTCCGCTAGATGGCGAAAGGCGGGTAGCAAAATTTTCGTGGTTAAACGGAAGAGAGGAGATGATGGGCCGAGTGTCACCTCGTTGATTGATTGATTGATTTTTTGGTGTTTCCGGACGCGTCAACTGCTTCGGTCATTAGTCCCGTTAGTGTAGTGCATGCTTTTTTATCGGGAGATGGCGGTGATCTTCCCCCGCTGAATGGCGAGATCCGGCGCCGACCTACCGTCGGCAAGTGGGGTGTCCCCCTAACCAGGACTCTCCCACCAGCGGGGCACCGCCCCAGCCGGGACAAGCTCTAAGCTCCCCACCGATCTCCCGGAATATGTTGTAGTGTAGTGAATGTTAGTGTAAGGGGAGAGGATAGGACAAGGAATAGGAAGGAAAGATCGCGCGCGGTCCGTGGCTCGTTTGATAGTGTACTGCTCCGGCATTCGCCTGGTGTTGATCGGAGAAACCACGGAAGACTCGTCTCGTAAAATGAGGCATTAACCAACTAACTAAAATGTGAGGAGGGAATCCGTCCGGAGCGGGCTGGTCCGAGGGGCCGTCCCGGCGGCGAGGCGGGCGCGTGCAGGCGGCGCGGGCGGCGCGGGCGGCGCGCGCCGAGGTCGGAGGTCGCGGCCCGGGCGCGTGGCCGGCGGGCGAGGGCGGACGAGGGCCCGGGCGCGTGGGGTTCACGCCCGCCCGCCCCCAGACCGCCCGTGGGGCCCCTCGCGCCGACGGCCTGGCCCGCCCCGGCCCCGCCGTGCCCCGAGCCGCTCCGATGCGCCTGCGGATGATAAGGAGGCGAGCGGCCCAGCGGCCAGCGCTAAGCGCTCGGGCCTGCTCTTCCGACTTCCCCTCATAATTCCCGAGCTGACGGAAGCCTCCGCCGCTGCTGTGATGTATGTGCGATCGTGGGGTACTATCGCCGATTTGCTCACTCAATGTGATTCAGCGAATGGCAACTCGTGCTCTTTACTCGAATTATAAATATCGGTTACTTACTGTCAGTTTTCTGCATTAATAAATTATATAGAGCACTGTGGGTTAGTCAGTGATCGTATTTAAATTTTTATCAACACACAAATACATTTGTAGAAGGTTTATGTTACTCTTTGGAACTTCTGTGTTCTCTTTCTGAATAACTGGTAATGGCTTATTGCCACACAATCTAAAATGTGCATTGAAAAGGGTGTTTAGAAAGGTTTTTTTGTTTCTTACAATCCTTAATAGACTTTATTTAATATACTACCATTGCAATAATTTTTCCAACATCCCAAATGTTTCAACTTCAAAATTAAATTCTCTGGTTTCTGTTTCATATTGTATTTATATCTAAAGACAAGGAAGCATAATTTATTCACAAACCTACACTCCTTTGCGTTTTTATTTGCGTCATACGTGAATAAACTGAAGTCAGCTATTCTCAAATCTGACAGTAAAATATGCTATAAAACGTTCTATTTCTTGAGAAAAGAAAATTGAGACAATTCTTTCTCTACACGATTTATTTCTCAGTTTTCATTTTCTCCGACCAATGAAATGTAAAATGGTTTTCTCTAGATCCGAACATAGGGTCAGAAGCTATTGTTTCGGCTCGGAGTCACGCGATGGGTAGAGCGCATTGGAGAAAATGTTGAGAATCCGAAAATTAGGCGGTTAGCGCGTGGTTGAGGGCGGGGCTGCCTTCGACCGCGGCGCGGGCCGGCGATGCCCTGCTTTGGAATCCCACTTGACCCAACAGCTCTCACAAAGGCGGTGAATTGAGGGTGAATTCCAATTTGTACTTTAGTGCTCTCTAACAAAAATCTAACGGCGTCTACTAAAACCACATGCACTGTGCATTAAAATTGTTTCGTTAAATTTTGTAGCTGAGGAAAATCTAGTGTTGAGTTATAGCTCGTACAAAAAGAAGGATGCGGACTTCATAAAGTATTCATTAAATGTTCAGTATATTTCATTATTTGTAACGTTCAGTAAGTTTTGTGCAATAGAATAACAAGTGTTTTTGTCCGAATGTCCAAGACTGACAAGAAAGAAACTACAGCGACCATTCTGAAAATTTTACAAATCTACATTGTTTTGGTTGGTGATTGGGTGAGGTACTGTCCTCTCATTATGGTCCCATTTCGCCCACCATATACCTGGGTAATGGATCCCTGCTCTTAAAAATTTAGGGTTGAGTGTTGACCTGTTTTAAAATTCTGAAACATTATTGCAGGTAGACAGAACAGAAATATGTTATCTATCTTGCTTATCGGACGATAGTTTATAAACGAAACATTGGCATTTTAAAGATGTTTTTGTGTCGACACACTGAGCGGGGTACATAATAGATTAACATGAAAATTTTTCTAAAACAGATGTTTTAGAAAAATTCCAATAATAATTTATGGATCTTTAAAGAAAATCAGGGGAAATGCACCCTACAATCAGTGGGCTATTTTACTGTAGGGTTTCATTATCGTGGCCAAGGGGCTTGCCCATATTTTCTGCAAATTATTTTAGGAAGTAAATTATTTGTCACAATTTTTAAGAAAATATCTCTACTATTGCTAAAAATGTTTGTGCAGATACTGTTAGGAACAAAAACAATGACTTGAGTTCATAAAAATAATCTAAATATGTCAGTGCGCTATAGTCACAATGTGTTCAACTAATTATTTTACGTTGGAGGTGAAATTGAAAAGTATTGAGAAATTTGAAGTGGATATTATGTCAACTTGTTTTTTTCTAAATTCTGTCAATTTACATGACAATGTCTAAATGTCGAATTTAGTGATAATGATGAGAAAAATAGTTTGTAATTGATCATTTTGGGGCAGTAACATTTCATCACTATATTAATGTCATGAAATTGTCGTGTTCGAAAGAGCTATTGAAACACATTGATATAAACTAAATATCAATGTTGTTTCTAATTATTCTTATGTAATTCCATGTTTTGTTATGTTTAACGCACCCAAAAGGGGTATTTTGAAAAGAAATTTGAATAATTAATGAGTATCTTGGGTATGTAAGTACACCAAATTTTGTAAGAACAGTAACTCATTTAGTAGTATTGTTTCTTGTATATTCTGATGAATGCAAAGCGCTTAAATTCTTTTAAAAAAATAATGGTAAGTGATTAGTATTTTGTTTTAGATTCTTGTTTGGATTGATTATCATTCCGAGGACGCATCTTAAATATAATTCCTTATTTATTTCCGACCGAGCAAAACTTGAGATTTGTATTGAAGTGTTTCAGTGAGTATTAAAACAATATTTTTGTCGTTCATCCCTTTATCTTTTAGAGGATAATCCAATAAAAATATTTTATACATATTTATTTGAAAATCAATACATGCTCCAGCTGCAGAATTACTATTCAATAGAGTTAATCTAGCTTTCTGGTGTAATTTAATATCAGGATACAGGAACGGAAAAAATAGAATTATTATATGCTTAAATGATGCTTATGTAGTTTTGCAATGGTTATAAAATCACCTCTAATTTCATTGCAGAGAATATTTCAGTTATAATTAATTTTGTTATATGTATTTCATTGTGCTTTATTTTTCTTCATTAGTTTTGTAATTGCAGTTTTAAATGATTTGTTTCACTCCATGTAATTTTCTTTCGTTCGTATCGTTGGTTGAAATTTTGAATAAGCGAGCTTTTTATTGTTGTGTTGAAATATTTTCCTGTAGTTTCGAATACTTCATGGTTATGATGAGTTCCATACTCATTTATGAAGGCGAATGGAGACGGTTAGGGTTTTATGCCCTCCCTGTTCTAAGCAGGTGCCCTCAGTGGTGGTGGCTCTTTGTTTTCCTCTGTTGAGAATGGTGGAGAGATCATGGTAGGGAGAATGATGATAAATGGTGATGCGTGAATGATCTTTACAAAGACTACGTTCTAGTAAAGAAAATGACCTTGCGCTAATTGTATAGTGAAAACAAACCTTCATTCCTTTCGAACCCGCGACCTGCGGATCCAGGAGCTATGAGTTAAAAGTTTCTCCTAGATGTTGAATTTTTCCTTTCGCCATTACTTAGACATTATTATGCATTGTTGATTTTAATTCTACAAATAGAGCATATTTTGATTCTGAAATAAATATGCATAAACTATTCATTTTATGCATATTTATTTTTGAATCCCGTAAACAAGGGTGAAAATTGGAACTTGTTCCTGGAACGTTGAAAATAATTAACAGAGGTCTGGCGAAACCAACACCGGAAAAGTTGAGGAATAGAGGAGTGAAATGATTTTTTGTAGCATTATCGGAATCTTAATAATACTCTTAGAGGTGCGTTTTCTCTGCCAACTTGTTTGATTGCAGAATGTGATGTATCTAGAAATGAATTAGTTCCCTGAAGGAAAAATTAATACTTTGCTGCAGAGGGTATAGTCCCCAGCACCGTGTATAGCCTCGTAGGTATAGCCGCGACCACCAAGGTGACGGGCAATGGACTGACCGACTTATTCATTTAGTGAATTTTTGGGCACGTAAACTGCTAAGATCATTAGCCCCGTTAGTATAGTATCTATGGGGGAGGCGGTCTTCCTGCCCCATTGGATGGTGAGATCTGGCGCCGATCTACATTTCGGATTGCAGGGTATTTCCCCCCTCCAAGTATCTTCCCAGCGGGGTACCGCCATACCTAGAACAAGCCGTACGCTCCCGACATATGTGATAACGTAGTGTATGTAAATGAGTGTGTAAGTAAGGTATGAGAATAAGACAGCGAAGAGGAAGGAAATATCCCGCGCGGTACGTGGCTCGTTTCTTAGGTCACTGCTTCGGCGTTCGCCTGGTGTTGATCGGAGAAACCCCGGGAAACTACCGATCAGAGCAGCCGGCTCCTAGAATTCTCCACCAGACAGCGACTGAATTCGACCTAGCTGACAAGCTAGTGTCGAAAATCCTACCGCCGTCGGGACTCGAACCAAGAACCTCCCGGTCAGAGGCACTGCAGTGACATCAGTTCATGCACTGAACCACAGTGGTTGAATTCGACCTAGCTCTGTAGCCAGTGTCGAAACTCCTGCCACCGTCGGGACTCAAACCCTAGGGCCTCTGGGTCAGTGGCACTGCAGCGGCAACGAGAGTGGCTAAACGGCTCTGGGCTAAACGCAACGGACGGGGCCCTGGAGCCAGCGCGTGCCTGCCGCTGCGGGGGTCCGACCCGCTGGGCGCAGGGGCACGCAGCCCCTCGCGCATTGAGTAAAGACGGCTCCACACATTCGGCATTCGCCGAGCAGCGAGCTAGTGCTCCCCCAATCCCGAGCAGCTGACGAGTTCGGCGAATGTTCGCTCCCTTTGAAGTGTCCAAAAGACCGACACGCGTTGGGTAAAGACGGCTCCACACATTCGGCATTCGCCGAGCAGCGAGCTAGTGCTCACCCAATTCCGAGCAGCTGACGAGTTCGGCGAATGTTCGCTCCCTTTGAAGTGTCCAAAAGACCGACACGCGTTGGGTAAAGACGGCTCCACACATTCGGCATTCGCCGAGCAGCGAGCTAGTGCTCGCCCAATCCCGAGCAGCTGACGTGTTCGGCGAATGTTCGCTCCCTTTGAAGTGTCCAAAAGACCGACACGCGTTGGGTAAAGACGGCTCCACACATTCGGCATTCGCCGAGCAGCGAGCTAGTGCTCGCCCAATCCCAAGCAGCTGACGTGTTCGGCGAATGTTCGCTCCCTTTGAAGTGTCCAAAAGACCGAAACGCGGTGGGTAAAGACGGTTCCACACATTCGGACTCCCTTTCACGTGTCTATAAGACTGACACGCGGTGGGTAGAGCGAACGCCGAATGTTCGTCACTCGGCAAATAGCAAGCAACTCATCCACACTACTCTGGATTCGGCAAGCGGTTGCTCGATGTTCGGCGAATAACGAATGTGTGAAGCCGCTTTAAGAGCGCCCTGGCAGCGCGAGACCAAACCCAAAACGCCCTAAGAAGGTCCCCAGATGGATAAGAGGACTCGCTGAGGATCCTTTATTATGTTAAAAATAGCATTGTTTTCGCCACATTTTCTCTAAGCATATATTTTAAGCTAACAAGGTGGAACTTGCTAAAACTGTAGATTTTTTACACGTACTGAACTCTTCTGGGTCTTACGAAATTATTAGTAGTAGTATTCGGTTCATATATTTTAAATACATACTACTTTCTTTTCATTTTCTTTTCATATTTGTTTTAGTATATATATTACATACACATGCTAAAGAGGTTGGTTCATCAAATGGCATAAATAGTTGATAATTAAACATTTTCGCTTTCTTTCATAGTGTGTGAGAAAATATGTTGTTGGAAGGTTTAGAGGAAATTCATCTACAATTTTGAACTCGAAGATAACATCCTTAAAATTTCGTGTGGCAGGTACCTTTTGTGTTATAAAAATTAACTTAAAATTAACATGACACAATAAAATACGATTTGTTTAAAACAGGACATTAATAATCATGTATAAAAACTTATATTTAAGAGAAATTACAAAAATACTTTTTATGTCATAGAATTGGACGTATTGTAGATTCCTTGTTCGTACCACTGGAAGAAACAATGAACCATTTTTAAAAACAAAGAATGTTTTTGTTATGTGCTTACGTGAACGAATCAATGGATTGTTCTTTTGTTGAAAATATTTTTTAATTTTGGAAAGCTACAATCGTTAAACATTTAACTAGCCACGCAAAGTAATGTTTGTATTATGTACTTGAATTATATAGAATAACAACATTCCCTGAACCATTTGTTTTCCTTCTTGATCTATAGTATTTGATATTAATACTAGGATTCAAAAAAATAATTATTATATTAAAAATCAGCAGTGGAAACTTCTTCAATAACAATTGTTCAAGAGTAAAGTACATTTCAAAATACGATTATTCGTTGCATTATATTGGTCAGTGAAATGGTGGTTCCTAATGATATTTAATGAGCAAAGGAGAGACCAATATCATAAAACTTGTAATACTTTGTGTAACACTACCTCAATCCCTACAATTACATCGCTCAATAACTGAAATAATTTACAATAGAAAATCACTATGCACTATACGAAAAATCAAAAACTTCAAAATATTGTTTCATGATGTTCAGTTCATATTATCTAATACTAGTGAAATAAGGGAAGTTTACAAATTCTAGAACAATACAATCAGCTTTTTCTGCGAACTTAGATTTAAACACGTTTATGAAAATATAAATGACATATTCTACATTTTCCAATATCTGTACATGTGTGTTGCAATGGTCCGCAGCAGAGAACTGCATTTAAAAACTAAAAGAACCATTTTCACTCCGCTATTATCTCACAAAACGTGGACCGCTTTTGTTAGATCACAAATTGCAACTACATTCCAACAACACAATGCAGTTGGTTTAGAATACGACGTAATGACACATGACGGCAGATTAGGTTCATTCTATTCATTTTAAAATATTATTAAAAATTAGTGTTCATACTATAAAATTATTTTTGTGGTATAGAAACATAAACTTTAAAGCATACTAAGAGTAGCAAGCAATGAAACATCCAGGCTGGTATCTTTCATATAAATAAAAAATCACGAAATTAGTAAGTAGAAACCTCAAATGCCTTTCTAAACGAAAAGCCTTTTTTAAATATTAAAAAAAAAATGTTTTCAATACACCGATGATGATAAAAGTGGCATAATAGTAATAATAATAATAATAATAATAATAATAATAATAATAATAATAATAGTGACAATAATAATAATAATAATAATATAATAATAATAATAATAATAATAATAATAATAATAATAATAATAATAATAATAATAATAATAATAATTGTCACCTTAGCCGTCACCTTGTTGGATGTACTTACGATCGGAGAATATGTTCCGCAGACGTACAGCATCCAAATTGTGACTATGTTACTGAGTAACAATGTATTTTCATAATAATAATTTTTTGAACTAATTTAATTATAATAATAGTAATAGTAATAGTAATAGTAATAATAATAATAATAGTAATAATAATAATAATAGTAATAATAATAATAATAATAATAATAATAATAATAATAATAATAATAATAATAATAATAATAATAATAATAATAATAATATTCTGTGTCGGAATGATTTGTTCCTTCTTTTAATGACTTTGTTTTTTATGGCCAGCGATATTTTTTGGATTTTCCGCCATATTTCGCGGAGCCGTGGGTGGCGGATGTAGGCGGGCGAGGCCGGGTTCGCATTGAAGAACGGCCGCGCGAGGCCAATGTTATGCATTACTCCTTGCCATCCGCGTTTTTTACTGCGCCTGGAATGACTTCTAACTTGCGCTCAAGTGTGTGTCTTGTTATTCATAGTCCTCTGCTGGCGTCCCTGCAGGCTACGCGATGCAGCCGACAGAGAAGCACCTGCAATTAGGAAAGACGTAAAGAAAAGTCCAACACTTTTGTAATAGTTTGGTGCGAGCTTTCTACGTTTGTGTCTTGCTAACTTTACCTTTCGCGAATAGTTTGTAGTAGCTTTTACTTCTCTTCTTGCGATTCGTTTTGCAGAGGAAAGGGTAAATGTGCCTTGCCAACTCAGCATAATTCTTTTCCCACCTTATTTATATGTATAGATAAGTGCATGTTTTGCTTTTTTTTATTTTCACATCTCTGGCGTTATCGAATTCGTATCTCATGAAGAAATTTACAAATTAATTTCAATCCATGATGATGTGAACAACACTCTGGCGTTGATATTTGACTCCGGAAATGTCGCATCACTTATTCGTCATTAAGATGATAAAATTTTTCCATTGCCTCATTCCCGACAAGAACTTAATTGCTGCGTATTTCTTAAAATGGTTTCACATGGGAGGTCAACGCTATCAACAACATTTTGTTCATTTATTCTTGATTATTTCCTTGCATACAATGTATTAAATACAATACCTTGTATTTACTTCCAACAATGCGAATAAATTTAATATTGAATACAAATCACGGTTTATTATTATCGATTATCTAAAATATTTTGTGGAAAGAATTAATCAACAAACACAATAGTTCCCACCACATTTCAACAACGTTTTGAAACCCGTATTCACCGACAGGGACAGACCTAAGTGCGGACTCAATCGTTTTATTCATTACTTGCATCGCTCCATGGCAGAGCGTTTGTGGATTGTGGGTAGAACTCGGAGTTAATTTTGCACGACAATTTAGCCCAAAGCTTTTTACATGCCACTAGTTTAATATGGCTCACTGAGGAATTTCCACCCTTTGAAAATTCTTCCCTCTCAGGCAGTTTGTTTCCTTGAACTCAAGTTTTGCGTGTCAGTGTGCTACTCCTACCCACACCTCACGGCTGGTCGGAAAAATTAAGCCAGTGTAAACAAACTTAGCATCTCTTGAATAAGATGTTCTTGAATTTAAATGCAGTTTTCTCAATCATAAGTTTGGAACATTCTTCTGGCCTTTGCACACGGGAACGAGTAGACGTCGAGTATTCAGGCTCTTAATTCTCCATATTTTAGGCGCCTAAAATGTTATTAAAATGTGAAAAAAAGATGTAAAATATGTTAAAAATCAGTATTAATTGGCATGAAAATAAACATTTCACGTACATTTTATTTCGCTGTAGAAATTTTTGTTAATCATATGAGTAATAAAATGAAGGGCAACCCGGAAGGAAATGTAACTATGCTTAAACAATTATGATAGTTTTTCTCATAATTATTTAATACACATAAAATGACGTTTTGCACGCATTCAATAATCTTTCCGTTTCAAGCCTTCCGACTAATACATACTTCAGTGTATGAAAAACACAGTCCATTCAATATCTCATTTTTTGATATAGAACTCAGGCAGGTAATTAGGGATTCTAACATAATTCAGCAGCTTCAGTTTTGTACAGTCAGTCAGATATTTTTGCTAGTAATGCTTTGGAGGTTATTCTCAAAGACATCGAATATGTCGAAGAGTCATTTTTCGGACTTAAGTGGTTGTCCAATTGAGGCATTTTAGTACAAATAATTAAAATGTGATTTTTTGTGATATTAAGTGGTGAAGTGCGTTGGTAATTAACTTGGAATGTGTTCGTCGGAAGGAGGACCTTCCGCGTGGGAGAGGGGCTTGGGCGGCAGAGCGGGCGGAGCGGGAGGGCCGCATGCGTTGCGGCTGGCCCCCGCGCCGGTCGGGCGCCCTCTGCCGCCTCGCCGCACGCGACATCCACTCCCTGCGCTTCACCGCTGCCACTCACCATGCCAAGTTCCAACTGTGCAGTGTTGTGCGTTGGGAACCAAAATATTTATATACGTTAGCGGCGGCGATGGTGTAACGGTGTATCGGACTGTTTTACCCAAGTTTGCGGGTTCAAACCCGATCGAAGCCGTGGATTTTTAAGGGAGAAAAAATCCTTCGTACGCCTTCCTTCGGAGGGGAAGTAAAGACGGCTGTCCCATGTTAGTAGATTTGCTGCATTCAAAAGATTTCAAGCCTAAATGAAACCTCTGAGCTAAATTCAAATCGCCTGTTTCGTCGCCCAAGTAATACCTTCTTTCTCTTGTTGAGAGGAGTGTAACGAAATTTGCGTGGTCAGACGGATGAGCAGGCCTCATGGCCTGAGTCTCGTCACGTAAAATAAGGCATTCATTTATCACCTCTGCAATGATTTCACCGATATCATTACTCAAGTAGTGTGTTGCTTGGCAGGGCCGTCCAGTCAAAGGATTTTGAATGCACCGGCTGGACAGAGTGCCTAGCCCTTTATGGCATAGTGTTTTTCAGATCACAAATGCATTCTAACGATTTAATTATGAACTGTTTTATATTACACGTCATGTACATAATGTGTTTATGTCACCTCATGCATTGTTAGGCGGTAAACGCGATAAGATAACGAGATGAAGTGATAGTAATCTAGTGGCGTCGTGAATCGGAACTTCGTGGTAACTTACTCTGTTTCCGTATGTCAGAAACGAAATGTTCTTAGGAAAATAATCAAACTAAAATACGAATGAAATTTATTTTACTGGCTTGCTTGATACTTATTTTATCACATAAAGGATTGGAAAAATAAGTACATTTTTAATAAAATGAAATAAAAATAATTATTGCAAGTAAAAATAAAAAAATCATGCAATAAAGGGCTAGGCAGAGAGGAGCCCTCTGTTGTCAGAGGCGTGGGCGCCCGGAGAATGGAATCGCCTGCCTCAAGCGTACAGCGATTTGGAGGTCGCGCGCTTCACCTCAGTGAAGTGCCACAAACTCACTTGATGTCTCGACATCCGTGAGTCTGTGACGCCTGTCAGAATCGATTTCTTAAATCGACTGTTCTGATCAGTAGTTTCCGTGGTTTCTCTGATCACATCTAGGTGAAAATGCAAAGAGTTCTTTCAAAAATTCAGAGTTCCACGAAAATCGAGACAGGTGCCATCTTTTAAAACTCCTTCGCGTTATACGCGCCATTTTTTGGAAATATTTTAAAAATGGGGTTGTGACGTCCCAAAAATCATATGATTTGAACTTCAAACTTGAAGGGATTTAGGATCGTAACTTGCTTCGAAAGGTTTTGATTTTTTGTGTATTTCACGTCAAGGCGTGTGACATTTTGAAAATGTTTTTCAAAAAGGGCTCCGATTTTTTCTTTAAATGTCTTGTAAGAATAAAGTAAAATACACTTATAAAAACTCCGATTTTCACTGTTAACTCCCTATTTTCGGTATATGCTCTTCGTACAAGTAGATTACTGAAAACAGATATTTTTACTTCAAATGAAACTTGTTCTTTACAATTATTTCTTGTCTCATTTCCAGATTCATAATTGATGTCACGTGCATTTTTTTGAAAATATTAGAAGTTTTTGTGTTTGATTTTGGGGGTAATTTACTTTATACCTTAATATTTTCAAAATTTTCTCAAAAGTGGCTACAAATTTTATTTATTTATCGTTTCAAGTACAATAAGTTGATGCAATGGTAAATTATTTAATTCACTTGATTTTATAGCGTTATATTACATGGCTTCCAGTTTGACAGTAGTTCAAGACTAAAACCAATGATCATAATGTTCACATAATAAAATAGTAGCATCAGAAATATATCATACAAATATGCATAAAATATATCATACAATTTAAACAAAAGTAAATATCCTATTTTGAAAATTATTGTGTGAAATTACACAATCTACTTCGTATAGTTTATAGTAATTTCTCTTCTATTAAGTAATCAACTAAATAATAACATATGTTGTTGCTACACCTGCAAGATAGTAACATCTTAAATATGCGTCGAATGACAATAGCTCAAGTGAAAACAATTTTTGAATTTAATCTCCCATTGTATAATATCTGTTCGAGAGTGCCTCATAGGTAGTAAAACAATTGGATGAATCTGTTTTAGTTTCAAAACGTAGTACATCTAAGAGGCTATCGCTATTAAGAAAAGTTTATCAAATTGTTATAAAGAGCGCACTCAGTTGCTATAAGATTTAGTGTTTCTTATATGAATTGATTCCTAAGTGCACAAATCTCTGATCCATTAATGCGATAATTTATTTTATTGAACATAAATCATAAGTTTTTTATTTTTTTATTTCCTAATGTTGTCTGTGCTAGGATTTTAATGTAATTAAAGCAAAGATAGCGCTCGCATAGACTTCTTTCCAATTTTTTCACGTACTTATTACATGGTGTTATATTCGCATGTTGAACGAACATTCACATCATCGTCGATGCTTTGTGTTTTGGGAGCTCCATCTACCACAGCAATCGCTAGTTCGTTGGGGTATTGAGATTTCCACAAGTAACCGAAACTGTGTTTATTCTGCGCTGATTTCAACTGAATCACGCTTAAATGTTTTTGTCATTTAGCGGATTTTGATTCCCATCCATTTACTCACGTTTTTCGAACTTAATTTGAGGATAGCGATCTGAGTCCACATTAAGTAGTTTTATCCAATAATATCAATTTAGCTTTATAATTTCGCACATCAATTTGAACGAGCTTGTTTTCAGGTTGAGAATATATCCTGGTGTGGTTTTTGGGTAGTTAGAGGAGCGCTTTCAATAAAATATGTTTGTACTTGCTCTACATTGCATTTCTCAATTCTCAAATTCCTGCTCCATACATCACAGATGACTTTACGATGGCGTTGAAGAGCTGCTTTTTGGAAGACCAATTTGTCGTGTTTCCCGTCATTATCGCAGGTCATATCTCATATCGCCCATAGCGCTGTTTTTCCATTCGTTACTGCTGTTGTCGTGGCTAAGTTGTAAGATACCAAGGTTGAAAATGGAATACCTAGGTAGGTATATCTACCAACGACTGCCAGTTTGAATCCATTGTCATTTGTAGGTCTTTGTTTTTTGGATCATCCAGCCTTAATAAATTTTATTATCTCAGTCTTCTTTTTGATGACTACTAAGGATTTGTGACAATTCCGTGAAAGCTCCAAGTTTTACGACAATACTATGAAATGGATCCACAATTTTTCCTCTTAATGTTTTTCTTAAAGGAGAAGTATAGGTCGCATTTTGAATTTTTACGAATTGTGAAAGTTAGAGCTGAAATAGAGCAAACTACAATCATACGTCGCGCGTAAATTTTATGTTCTATAAACCCTTCGTAATTTTGAAAATTACAAAATATTCAAATCGTCAAACTACAATATTGAAGATATTTTTACTGTATGAAATGAGTGTTTCAAAAATAAATTAAATAATTTATAGTAAAAAAGAATAAATTACGTTCAGTATTTTAATATTTTTAGGAGAACTCGGAATTTGGTTACGGTATTGTGATAAGGTATTAATCTAAGCGTGATCTCATTGAATTAATCCTCTACAACCCACGAACAAATAAAAGAGTTTAGTTTAGGGATTTTGGCTCGTGAGTACTTTCGCCTCGGCCTTTTGCATGAATGAGCGGACGAGACGTCTTCGCCCGCCTTCGCCTGCGCCCGCGGGGCGAATCTCGCCACACCCACCCACCCACCCACCCGCCCGCCCACCCACCCCACGCGACGCGCGTAAGTGATTCGGAGATTTATCGCCCGGCGAGCGCCCGCCCCCGCCCCTTCCCCGCCTCGCCCGCGGGAGCGGCGCCGTGGGCGACACAGAGACGGCTCCGCACAGCGACGGGCGACGAGCGACGAGCGACGGGCAACGGGCGACGGGTGACGGACAGCCCCGGCACAACGGTCGGCGTGCACTGGCGGCGCTGTAGATGGTTGGACGCGGAGATTTCCGGGGCCTAAATTACCAAAGGAAATACAATATTAGAGTTTCGATAATAGAATATAATTATGAGAAACCTTACCGCCTTCAAGAAAATGTTGTGACTCTTCCGATACTGTGTGAAAGTTTCCGGGCTGATAGGCCGTGGTCCAGTTGGCATTGAAGAGCCAAACGTTTCGTCCACGTCTGCGGTGGACATCTTCAGTGGCGGCAGCGTCGTCGGGGTAGTCTCCGGGTTGGCGGCTGGCTAGCGACTGACCAATTCGATACTATTTTCTCTATGCAACAATAGAACGCCGATTCGAAGCGATGGTGAAACCATTCCTTACGCAATGGGCTACAGGCTGTGTGAGACCCTTCCTGGCCAAATCTGTTCCCCCGTTATCCTCAGCAGATTTCTGGAGCCCAGCAGATTTCTATTCCCGTATGGCCCATCTCCCACTAACAAAAGGAAAGACTACGGTGGGTCTGTGAGTTGGGCAAGACTGAAACTCGGATGTGCTCCAAGAGGAAATAATGTCAAGAATCGTTTATTAGTAAGTTTAATGTCCCGGCACATAAATTACCAGTTTTTGCTGCTATATGTCACTATTCGTATATAATTACTAATAAAATAATGATCATGTAATTTTAAACAGCTTCTACCACTTTACTATATCGTATACGTACTTATATAACTTTGTCCTTCGGCAACATATATTATAACAAGAGAAGTATGCATACCGCGTAGATTACCCGAAAGTAAACTTAACCCCATAGCACGTCATACGCAGTTTTAACTGTTTTTTGACGTAAAACAAAGAAATAAACCCATCTTTGAAGCGTCTAAGAAGTTTGCTTTATCTTGTTCTTGAAAATTACATTTTTATAAAATTCAGCAGCATCATATTTTGCGGTAATTCATGAATATTTATTGAGTGTTGAAAACTTAGGTTATGTTTTAATTACTTTCCAGTAAATCATAAATATGTCTACAGAGAAATAACTATAATCGTGAATCTTATTCTGTATTATTATACGAACGTTCGTAGAATCACCTTAATTTCATTCATGTAGCTACAGTTCAGAACAGAAGAGACCTTCAGCTTTGCTGACTTGACCATTGTGGCCTAATACATGATAATAAAAGTTCTTAGGATTGTACAAATGACTCGTCTCAGAAATTCTTGATAAAAATTAACCTGTTGGGCGTTTTATGTTGTTTATGGGGGAGTACCTTTTTATTACCGCCAATTTTCGGAACCACAGAATACCGTATCGACATGCTGGTGGCGTCTTACCCTTTTACAACTTTTCCGCTAAAATGGCGGCAAATGAAAAGAGACAAAGACAGCCTGGTGAAAGGAAGCGCAAATTTTCTTCCAGAGGGTTTGGGAAAAAATCTCTTGGCACGCAAATTTTATTATTTTTCATGAATCGTTGTTCATTTCTGAAATATAATTTGTATGTACCCCTTTTAATCATAGAATGTTCGGTGATAAATTAAATTTGTGTTGCGATAAACAAGAAATTTTGTACACATTTCAACTGAGAAGTGTTATTTGTTTGTAAATAAAGTTACAGCAGTTAACGATTACGAAATGATGATTAGGAAAAAGATTAAGAAAAGTTTAGAAAAAAGTAGATAATTAGAAAATCATTTTTAGCTGATTTTAAAAGGAATATATTTTCAGAAGCATTTTTAAATATTTTATTTCTACATGGTTTTCACTGTTATAAAAGTAAGTAACGCGTAGATCTGCTGTTTTCTTATTATTTTTGTCGAATTTGCTTAAGAAAATAAGAAATTGTAGGATAAATGTGATCTTTGGCAGAGGGTTAACCATTTAACCGCATGAAGTGTCTTAGAGCGTAACACACTGACTTTGTAGTCGCGAGGCCCGGGTTCTATCCTCGGGTCGGCCATCCTGACCGGAGGTTTCGTAGTTTCACGCAAGTCATACAGACGAATGCTGGGATGGTTGCAAAATGCCAAGATCATCTTTCATCATATCATCTCTCTTCATATCACCTCATAATTCGCAGGCTGGCATCCAACTGCTTTGAATATCCTCTTAGGAGGATCACCAAGGATTGCACGTGATCAAACCTTAATCTACGTTACACCAATGCATTCAAACTACAGGTCTTGCAGTTTTTATTGTCAAATAGTCAAAGAATAAGTGACAGTATTGTTTTAATTTAATGATGAATCGTGACTGGCAATTGTGAAGTGAATTGTAACAATTTTCGATTTTTGCTGGATAAATATATTATATAATATATATTGCATAATAATATATAATATAATTTGATTACTCTTGAATCCACATAATTTATTGTGCGCGTGATTTTTTATTATTATTATTTTTTAAATCTGTTACTTTTTGTAGCAGCGTTCCCAATCCTTATTAGTCATTGAACACGGGTTCTTCTTTAATGTAGTTAATCACAAGTTACGGAAAAGTTCTTCTTGAACATAGTCATCTCTTAAGTGCTTGTGGCCTTCTGTCCCAATCGACCAGGGACCGACCCTACTCAGTAAGTTGCACATTGTACGTTGAAAAAGGAAATCGAAAATTTAATGTAAAATATAGTAAATATTATAAAATAAACGGTAATTAAAATGAGACTGGAATTTTAAGAACGCGAAATATTTTTAATTTCTAAATATTCTAATTTTTAATATTTTTGCAGTTGCAGTTAGCCTAATAGTTTCATAAATAATTTCCAACAGGTATTTGCAGAATACACAATAACAGATTCAATTCTTCATACGCTTGATATGCGTGATATTTATTTAAATATCCCAATGTCCAATTTTACTTAATTTTCATCAAATGGATGAATATGTTCACCTCAACTCTTTCGTCCGAATACGCCACAGCCCTTCGATCAATTTGTCTATAATCTCATCTCGACCCTCTTCTTAGTCATTAACTCGTTAACGACGTAATTATTTTCGCGCACAAAACCCTTGTCGATTGCCGTCACATCCGTGCGCCAGAACCATTGTTGGAGTTACCTGTAACAAAATGGTTGATGCTTACTGTTAGTTTGATGTTTGGTCCTTTGTAGCAAATGGTATGCTATTTTTACTTATTGGCCCCTTTCCTTTTGTGCATATTGTGCTTCATACACAACACAAAATAATGATTATGCAGCCAGAATGTTTTGTTTCTTTAAGCGCTGATCATTTGTCACTCGAGACAAACTTTTTAAAGCCATGGTCTTTAATTTATTTTTCTTAAAAGGCCCAGAAAATTTTGCACTGACTAAAAATTTCAAGTTCATTAAATTTTCGTCTTTTCGTTCGTTGAAAGCATTTTGCACTCGAGAGAAAACTAGTTTTCGTTCATTTTGCGCACATTCGTTCGTCCAAGGCAAAAACAAAAGAATTGTTATTGGTAAGTTTTTCGTTTCTTCTCACTGTTCAATCATTTTGATCTTGAGGTAACACAAAACGGCAGTTCGTCTCTTTGTACGCAGAGATGGTTTGGCACTCGAGACAAAGACAAATGTTCGATTAGACACCAAGATTACTTTTCGCTGGAAGGAAATGTTCGATAATTTTCGTCAGCGTCTACAAAATTATAATTTTTCACTGGAAGCAAAGGCAATAATTGTCTTAAATACAAAGCGACGAGGAGAAAACATTCAAAAGGTGACGTCTATTTGGCAAAAATTAAGTTCTTCTGTTGTTTTTAACTAGAATTTTATTTCCAGATGTTTTACAATACATTAAGTAGTACTCAATTCGTTCAGTTAAAGACAGTGTTGGCCGGCCCGGTGGTCGAGATCGCTAAGGCAGTAGTGTCATAGTGACCTCGGACCGAAGGGTCGCGGGTTCGAGTCTCACCTCGGGCATTTGTGTTCGTCCTTTCACCCCTTATCATCACCATTTCGTTTCATCTTCATAGTTACCATAACGTTAACTCCAATAGTGGTTCAATAGTTAAATACCCCCCCCCAAAAAAAAAGACAGTGTTGAAAAGTGTAATGTTTGGGGTACATTTTTCACTTTTATTAGAAAAGAGTGAAGTGGACATTTGAGACGGAGTGAAAAAGTGGACAGAGTGAAGTCACGTTATGAATGTTCTCAATTGTGGGTTGATTTTTCTCCTCTTCGTACGTCTCAATTGTGGGTTGATTTTTCTCCTCTTCGTACGTCTCAATTGTGGGTTAATTTTTCTCTTCCTACGTCTCAATTGTGGGTTGACTTTTCTCCTCTTCGTACATCTCAATTGCGGGTTGATTTTTCTCCTCTTCGTACGTCTCAATTGCGGGTTGATTTTCTCCTCTTCGTACGTCGAGATCATTTTGCCCTGGAGGCAAAGCGTCCCTGCGCGCCCTGGCGGCGCCCCCGCGTGCGAAGCGCGGCGCCAGGCTTTCAGCGTCTTCGCTGAGGGGCTGAAGGCTAACGAGGCTGCTTAGCGTTTTATAGCGGCCCAAACGCGCGCCTTCACGCCTCCGCGCGCGCTCTCACGCGTCTTTAGCTCGTATTTCAGGGGCGGCGGCCGGGGGCGGCACGGGGCGGCACGGGGCGGCAGGGGGCGGGGCCCCTTGATTGGTAATTAAATGGTGCAGCGACCCTCATAGCGCCGCCCAAACTACGCTCCTCCTCTTGAGGGGGCAGGGCCTCTCGACTTTCTGAAAGCCCTTCTGGGCGGCGGAGCGGGCGGCCGGGTGTGGAAGGCAGGGGCAGGGGATGGATTTTCAAAATTAGTTAGGGATTGTGGAATATGCAAAATGCGTCGATGATGAATTTCGAAAAATTCCTGATGGAATTTTAAATTAAATCAAAAATGTTTTGTGCCGCTTTTAAATAATCATTCAGCTTCGAAAGTATCGATTCCAAAATATATTAATAATATATTCATGAGATGTGATTGAAACCGTTTATAAAAGTTGACCTTATTTTTTCCTATGAAATTTGTACTAGGAACTGTGACTTTGGTCGCTTGCGGCCAAATCTGATTCTGCTGTAAGGCAGTCAAAATTTCCTTTTCTTTGGGTCAGTTTTTAAGTTGACGTGGATTAGCTTTCGATTTGCGCTGACGTTCAGCAGATACGAAGACCCACAAATTAATCGCAAATATTCGTAATAGATCGTTAGGAAAAGCTATGAGAAACTATTTTCAATGTTAACCCTCAACTAGGGGCGCGTTTTCAAACCTTACTACATCAATAGTACTACCGCATCCAACTGTGTGACTAAAGAAGCAAGAAACTAAAGTAATCAGTTTAGATAACATTAAAACCGTTTATAGAATGAAGAATTCGCACAGTGTGCAGGAAATAGTTTATTAATCTTTAATTATCATGAAACAAATTGATCAGCATTTCAATTGGTTTCTATTGGGTAAATTTGCTTGGTTTCGTATTATTTCCACAGATTAGATGAAAGTTTGTTTCAGAAAAAAGGGTAATTTTTTGACTGACTCTCGGGTAGCACATAAAGTATTAGAAGCTAAAAAATCGATTTATTTGATTCATTAAGATATTTACTTACATTATGTTTATAACAAATCTTGCTTCTTGATTTAACAATGTTATGCAATAGTAATTTATTGCAAGCAAATGTTATTTACTTAAACAATTTTGTTTTGGGACGGATATTAATGTTTTGAGAACACACATATTTACGCATCATAAATTTTACACAAAATTAATCTCAAACATTAATTTTGATTTTTTGAATTTTACAAACACGGAACTTCCAATACGTGTGTTCTCCAATTGAAATGCATATTTTTTAATTTAAATAACACTTAGTTGTGATTATTTGCTGAAGCCATTTTCCGCAAAAAAGTTATACTTGTAATACATTTTAGCGCATTTCAGTCTGAAATTAGTCAATATGAAATAAATGAAAAAAACAATAACATGCCGATAAAATTACTTAATGTGAGAAATAATTAATAATATTCATTATATTATATATTTTTACCACTGAATGGCACTCAAAACGTACAACATAATGGAAACCAAAACTGAAGTATTTTGTCTATTTTCACTTTAATTCATATAGCCTCATAATTAGAAAACGTGGCTGTTTTAGGTGTACGTGATTCATTTACTTTAAATGAATGTCACGATTATATTTCTTGAGAATTTGAGTAAATATCGCACATACTTCATGAAACAATGGTATCCTATACATGAAACAGCCGTAATGTATTCTCGGAGTATTCCTTTGCGAGGTGTGATTTGATTTTGTACACGACCTGTTACATTTTACACAACACACATATATGGAATAACTACACATGTGCTTAATGTCCTGTCAACGGTAGAAAATTTCAACATTTATTTGTGAAGAACATAATTTATTTTTAACAAGAATAACTGTATAATCGCTTGCGTAAAATATTAAGAAAATATATATTATCAAAAAAATCACTTCTATCTACAGAAAAAAATGAAATAGTTGTTGACATACTCAATGACATTGCGGATATATTGAACTTTAGTAAAATCACGAGGTCATTACTCAAATTCAACACAATAAAAACGCATGAAATGTATCCATCATATAAACCAAAATTATACGTTCAAGTAGTGCGACTAAGACACAACCAGATATCAGCACCCGTTGCTAATTACAAAAGAGAAGAAACCTACCAACTGTTCTACGTATAGCGCATTGGGTCCAATTGGATTAAAATTTTCTTTGCGCTTGTGCGCTGCTCTGTTGGTTGCATCCGTTTATCTATCTGCCGTGTATCATTATCCGTACATACGATATTATACATGCTCAGCAACGTATTACCCGTGTTCTGCAATGTCGTATGTCAACGCGCCAGTGTTTTTCAATCTTATAAACTCGTTCATCTTTAAATCTTGCCCGCTGCATGAATGACTCGATCTTGTCGCTACGTCTGTCAGTCATCTCACCTTCGCATAATCCCTGCACAAGTATGTTTTATTTTTTATCGAAATTCTCCATTTTATTATTACAAGAAGGAAGTATGTTCCCCCCGAGGATTTTTTGCGAGGTGAGAAACAAGCAATATGAACATTTTAAAAAGAGTTTCAGGACAGTGCATGGAAATGTAAGTTAAGTTAATCTCTAGATAGACCTTTTTCATTAGGAAAAATCTAAACAAATGTTTCATAGATGTTGAGATTGTGGATCTGAAAGTCAGAATTCAGAAGTACATGTTAATAATCTGATATTTGTAAGTTACCTATAAATCTACGACATAGAAACGGCAGTATTCAGTGGCAGTGACAAGAAACAAGAGACGGAACAGACGGAACAGACGGGTTGGGCCTTGCAAAGTAGATGTCGATGGTGGTGATGTGGAAAGGTGTGTAACTACTTGCAATGCAGAGATCTATGGAGGTTATCAAATTGTAGATGACGGGCAACATCGGTCGGATCTATAGCTGTGACCGATTGATTGATTGATTGATTTCTTCGTGTTTCCGGGCACGTCAACTGCTTTGGTTATTAGTCCCGTTAGTGTAGTGCATGTTTAACGGGAGATGGCGGTGATCTTCCCCCGCTGGATGGCGAGATCCGGCGCCGACCTACCGTCGGCTAGTGGGGTTTCCCCCTAACCAGGACTCTCCCACCAGCGGAGCACCGCCCCAGCCGGGACAAGCTCTAAGCTCCCGACCGGTTTCCCGGAATATGTGGTAGTGTAGTGCATGTTAATGTAAGTGTGTGTGTGAGGGGAGAGGATAGGACAAGGAAGAGGAAGGACAGATCGCGCGCGGTCCGTGGCCCATTTGGTAGGGTACTGCTCCGGCATTCGCCTGGTGTTGATCCGAGAAACCACGGAAAACTACCGATCAGAGCAGTCGGCCGCTAGAATTCTCCTCCAGACAGCTGTGACCGAGGTGAGACTTGGACTGTAGAGAGAACGTGGTGGGCTGCGATGGACGACGTATCCGTTGACATGAAAAGGCTGCAGCGCCTACACCGTGGAGGTAGCGCTCCCTGGCGCGTGGCGAGCAGCGGGGGGCGGGGTAGTTGGGGCGGGGAAGGGCGGAAGGGGGCGGGGTCGCGCCGGCGGGCGCGGCTGCCCCGCGGCGCGCTAACGACCCTTGTTAATTTCCAGCTAGTTTGCACTCCTTCGGGCGCGAAGGGGATGACGCAGGGCGGCGGGGGCGGCGGGAAAGAGTGAGGGGTTGGGGTGGGGCGACTTCGCTCCGGGCGAGACACCCTTCCGGAGACGAGCGCTCGGACCGTGGACAGTCAGGGCGATGCGGTGGTCAGGCGGTCGCGGCCCGGGTGGGGAACCAAGGCTCACGCCGCCAAGCGCCACCACAGAGATTCAAAAAACGCTTTTCAACTCCTTTTGATTGATCCTCGCTCCTATTATTGAATGTAAAGTAAAAGAAAGGTATTGGATCTCTCCTAATCGTTTCCTGAATATTAATTTATTTATATATTTTTTTATTTGTTTATTTGTCTGTTTGTTTGTTTGTTTGTTTGTTTATTCATTTATTTGGTCAAAAACTGTATGTGACGTATGGGGGAGAAAATCATCTGCGCACGCTTTCTTGAGTTTCAGAATCCCTTCCCAACAATTTAACTATTAATAGTTGAAAGATGAAAAAAATAATAGTAATAATAATAATAATGATAATAATAATAATAATAATAATAATAATAATAATAATAATAATAATAATAATAATAATAATAATAATAATAATAATAATTACTGTTTCTGTAGTCCAAAAAAGGAAAGGAACGTAAAAAAAATGGTTGCCAGAGAAAAATGGTTTTCTTGCTTAGAAAGCAGAGATTATTAAGAACAGGAATTTTACCTTCCTCTATTTCTTTAATATTCGAAGTATGTGTTATTCTTTGTATTCTATTTTATTCGAATAACAGTTTCTTTTTCACAAAAACCACTTCCAATAGTAAAGTATCTTGCTAGTATATAAATTTTAGTTTCATGTACACAGAGACCTATGCTACGTAACATTACGTTGCGTAGATATTAGTGTATGTTTTTTTACGTGGTAAACAGCTAATAAACTCTTCATATTTTATACTCTTTGTCTTCATTTTTACTTTCATTTTAGAGAAAGTATTTTAAAACGGCAAATAAAAGCGATAGTTCGACAAAACTCGTTTTGGAGGATCTCGTATTCAAAGTAGATAAATTTTATTCGTATATGTAGCAAATACTTCTCCAAACAAGTCATATAGTCAGAATCGAAGTTTTCTGGACAGCAAAAGACACTTAAAATTGGCGCAGGTTTCTTGATCATAGAACTCTCTGAATACTCGAAAATTGCCAAAGTTACAAATAATGTTAGAAAGTGAGTGCTGTTGGAGCAACACTAGTTAAGGTAATGTAAAATAAATTAATACGTATAAATATTTGTAAATATATCAAAACAATTACACGTGAAAATTTGACGAAAGTGGTTTTATGTTAACTGCCTTATTTGAGAGATAGTATTTATCGTGTAATCTGTATTTCATTACCTTACATTTCATTTGAAATTACGTATATTCTAATGTGACTCAAACAATTTGTTTCTTATTTGTTAATGGTTTGATTTACCTAACAATTACTCTTTCAACACCCCTAAACTTTCCAATTACACCATTGGTAACATTAATATTGTTTTAACTTGTCGATAAAACGATGGCCTAACGCTGTTTTCTAGTCGATGGTTTGTTTCAATGAAAATCTTTGCCCTATGATTTTCTTCTTCATCCCGGTCAGAATAGCGAGAAAATCAATTGCTCCCAGGGAAAGATTGGTTTCCCTCGTCGTTATTTTAATGAGAAAAATGCGTAATTAGGGTATCCCTCGAACCTATTAATCAAGCGCGCGCCTCTAAGTGGAGGGGATGGCTCTATCGGGCGCTGGCCCCGTGATTAAGCCCTGCATCGAAAGAGAAGGGAAGGAGAGAGAGAGAGAGAGAGAGAGAGAGAGAGAGAGAGAGAGAGAGAGAGAAAGAGAGCGAGAGAGAGCGAGAGCGGAAGGGAAATAGTGAAAGATATATGGAGAAAGGGTGAGAGTAAGGGAGAGAAAAATCAGGAGACAAAGGGAGAGAGAGAGATGGAAGGAGGAAAGAATAGAGGGATGGGGAGAGGGAGAGTTGGAGAAGGGCAAAAACAGACAGGTATGTTGTGACGAATGCTTTCCTTCGATCGGATTCTTTGAATAGTTTTCGTTGACTACGATCATGCGTTTTCGAAGAAATCAATATTATTTACCGTAGTGGTAGAAACTGGTCTCACCAACACGTGCAGGAGAGAAACAAAATTTACAAATTAGTCTGATTCTCTTTCTATGTTCTCAGCTCATGCGCCACTTTTCAAATATTAAGAAAGCGATATTTATCTGAAAAATGTATAACCATCTCAAGACAAACTCAACTTATTTCATTAATGTTTTCCAATCTAATTATTTATTAGACTTTTTCCCAATGTTATAGTTTTTGGAATTATTGAAGTGAAACATTTTAATATTTTAAAGGTTTTCTTTCCAGAGTAAATGATTAATTCTTTACTTCTGAGTTCCGATTTTAACTGATCTGAATTTGTTCCACCACAGAAATCATTATTAAGTAGACAACATTTCATGTCGAATTTTTTTTAAATTTTTATTTTAGTTTTTCAATGAATTACAAACAAAATGCAAGAATTGCCGGTGTGTTATGGAACAATGGAACAATGGAACTTATGGAACAATGTCTTTGACACTTAAGCTAAAACAGCACCCACTCTTCAACTACTTTTTGTAAATACAAGAAACGTTTTTTGCGATTTCTTATTTTGCAATACAACTCAATTCGGCAAAAGATTTGCGTGCGTCATCTTGAATCACGAGTTACGAAAACAGACCGTCGAATTATTTTCGCTCAACTTTTCTGTTCCGTAAATGTTAAAACGGTTTCCTTCCGTTTACACTTCACCACATAGCCCACCCTCGCCAAGGAAAGTAATGGTGTCCACTTCCCATCAATAAATCCCTCCAATGCAAAACGTCTCCCCCGAATTGTCTGATCAACGAATCTGAAGGGAATTCCGCCCTCAGCCTCCCATTTTGCGAGCGATAACAAAAGCGCAGCGCCGGGAGGGGTGCCGCTCGGTGCCGCTTTCGAATGTCATTTGTTCGCCTCTTCCTCGAGTCCATTTCACTTGCTAATATCTCCTCTCAATTTGTATTCCATGTTTTATTAATTTATCAAAACACTCTGCTGTTTTCACTTGATTCAAAGGAAAAATAGAGAATTCAGAAAAAAATGTATAAAAGAATTTTGCTGCCGAGGGAATATGGAAAATTGTATATAAAAAAACGAAGGGATGTAAATCTGGCAAACGTCCCTCAAGGAATAGTGCAAATTAAAACAGAAATGCCGGAATAAATTGATCGGTGGCGTAATGCGTTTACTGACACTGTGGATCCTTTCCATTTTTCACAGACCGCCAGATTTTGTGTGTTTAGCCGTAAGTGTGAAGAAGAATATTGTTTACTTTCAGTTTTTTCTTCCTAATCTTTAATGAGTTAAAAAATAAATTAAAGTTTACTGTAGGAATGCCAGGAAACAATTCAACTCCACAATATATTATTTCATTTGTCCGTTAAAATTAATTTTTTTGCTTATTTTATTCGATGATATTTTGTGTAGACTTTATTAGTAACATCTATATTATAGGTGCATTTCATTCAGTGCAAATTGCACAATTGATCTGTTTATTGGTTCACAGTTATTCATCATTGTTCTGTATTTAGTGTCGGTTATAATTTCCGGTCCGTGCTTGAAGGTCCGTGCTTTCAAAATTAATTAGAGAAAGTCTAGTTACATATTATTTAACCACGTTAATCATACTGTATAATCTCATACTAAGATTCACGAGCTCTTGTTAATGCGAATTTTCTGAAAGTTGGTCTACACATCAAATCAAGACGTTATTCGAACCATAGACTTATTTTTAAAAGAGAATAATAGAGATAACGACGGGGATATGTGCCGAGAGAAACAAGATCTATTGCCGAGACCTCCAACAGAAGAGAGCAATTTTTCCCGCATTAATCGATTCACTCCGGTCAGTGGAGGAATTCACACAAAAAGCATTCGTCCCACAGAACCTTCCGATTACCGAGATTTTTTGTGGACACCTGTACTATAGATTCTGTCGTCCTTGAAAACTTCTGAGGATGACGTATACATGCATATCTATTTCAGGTGAAGCAAATGTTTGGAATGGAAAATGAAAGAAAATTGTCACAGTGTTACAAAGATGCGAAATAAGTTTTTTTTAATAGAGTCCGCGTCGTGAAATTTGTAAGCACATTTATTCGTTTAATTAGATTTCAAACAGGAGCATTTTGTGACACTTGCTCAGATTTTGTACTGCAATGAAATTCTGCGAATACAATCCCCTGCTCTATTTATGAAATGTGTGTAGAGAAATCATATCTCTAGAATCTTACGCACGGGAGCTTTTATGAATTTATTCACTTATTTAACTCAAAAGCTTTTTGGGACTTGAAACGGAGTTACGTGGAGTGCCCAGAAACAAATCAAGATGTTCTCAACATCCTAGATTTCGGAATCAGTTTATCACACTCAATTTCAGTCAGATGAGAAAACATACTTAACTGGGTACAAGTAACAAGCTCCAGCAAAAAGTATGGTCGAGTCTTGAATTTTTAAATAATGTAGATAATCATGCAATCCCAGATTGATTTGAATCATTGAATGACTTAGATGGTCAACAAGAATATTGTGAATTGAATGGCATTAAAAATATCTGGTATAGTTCATTTTAATATCGTTGATATAGAAAATTGCTGGAACACTAATAGAGATACGCAGTTGTAATTGCAAATAAGAGACTAAATCTGACACAAAAATGTTATCAGATCCCCTTTCCCCATTTTCTGAAATGTTGATGCGAAAATGTAGATGCGTCGTACAATACATTACAACACATACTACTCTTTTTATATAAGTAACCGGTTTATTATAGTTTCACTGAGTAATCAAACATTTTATTTCATAAAACCTTTAGTATTTTTTGCGGTTTCCTTATCAACTAAATGTTTTTAGCGTTCCAAGTATCGGAACTCTCTTTTTTCTGTGTCACTACGTTCACGAATTCACAAATTGTCGCATTTGGAAATACTAATGTTCTTGTACAAACATTCCGCCGTTTGTAAGGCATCACTTTGAAAGTGAAAATAGCTTCTCTCTGGATCTCAACTTTGAACGGCCAGGCTCTGATTTGCGGCATCTTGTGTAGTCGGCAGGTTTTTCTTATAATTTTTTTAAATTAAATGTTTTTTTACATTCCGTTCATACATCAGAACAATAAGTAAATTTTTTGAGTAGGTTATTAACATTGGTTGAAGATACTCAGTAGTATCTCTCCATCAATATAGTTGATTATACATATAACTATTCTTCAAAACCTGTGAGTAAAATCTAAAGGTTTTAACTTTTTAAGACGTCTTAAAAATTATTATATTATTAAGCGTTTATAAGCAAACAGAGACTTTGAGATTATATGGCACAGAATATCAGTTACTCATCAATTTCATTTTACTCGGAATTCGAGATTTTGCAAGGATTTTGTTGCGAAGCAAAAGTAGCCAGAAAATCTAAATTCCTCAAAACAAAATAAAAGACACAGAATTTCTAATTTTGTATATTACGTCTCGAGGTACGTGTTTGGAGGTCTCCTTTAATAAAATGACGTGTTTTAACAAGAACAACGGTTTCGTGAAAAAAACAATTTTGACGTCCAAAATCAATTTAAAAACTCTTCGTCTGATATCACATTCATCGTTGTACGTTTTGTAGGTGCGTAGAAAAAGGGACGTTGATATCAGAAATAATAATAATAAGCGTAGGCAGTTCCCTCTGGTACCTCTAGTCTTGGTGGATGTCACAAGCCAAACGACAGCAACTCCCCGCATCCATCACACAGGCACTCGTCCCACCGCTGCACTAACATCCCAGCTCCGCCCGCGGGGCGCCGCTCCGCCTGGCCCCCGGCGCTTGCACCAATAATAACAATACGGAGGAGAACATTATCACCGATGTCCTTCGCCGAGCAGGGAGAGCGCCAGCGCGGCCCCGGGGCTCTGTGGTGCCCTCTGGGGGAGGCCACGCGAAACAAAGCACCACGTGGGTCGCCTCGCCCCCCTGGGCTGGCTGCGCTACCACAACAGGTGCGTGTTTGGAGAAACAAAATAATTTTAAAAAATTTAAAAAAATAATTTAAAAACACGTAAGGCTTCAAGGAGAAATCGGAACTACGAGATTAAATCACTGACTATAAACCGTCTGTGTGTCTGTTTGCAGAGAATTGTATTCAGTAATGTTTATAAAGTTAAAATATAGTGGAGTCATTGGAATCTAGCCAAATTCGATTGAGTTAAAATTTACCCGTGTTTGCGTTGAGAATATCTTGTTTTTAATAGTTTTAATATTGCCCGTGCTTCATTCAAAATTACGTGACAAACACTAAAATTTTCAAAAAAAATGTACATGATACAAATGGAAGAGCTAATTGTGGGGAACAAATTTTATTTTATAAAGAAAAAGCTTTTTTCAATATTATATTTAAGAAGTCGCCAAAAACGATTTTACAAATTCCGAGTTCACAGTGAAAATAACCTATGACATATTTATAAATGTACTTCACAGAATTCTTACAAGAAATTTATATAAACAATTTGTAGCTGTTTTAAGAAAATTTTGAAAATGCTCCAGGGACCTCGTGTAAATTCCACCGAAATTTAAAGAATTCTTTTCAAAATCGCTGAGCTTTAAGTCTGGCTATATCTGCCGAAGAATATTCATTTTCGCAAAAATCCCAACAATAATTGAAGGGCAAATATTGTTCACAGTTGGACTGACTTGTAGACGGACAGGCAGACAAAAAAACAGACGGACCGATGGACGTTTAAAAAAGCACTTTATTGGTATCAGCGGACCTTAAAACATATCTCGTGTTGAAATCTTGAAATCGTTTTTCCGGAACATTACATAACTTTCTCTGTAATAAGTATATTATCCCGTATACATGTGTACCGAGAAAGTAAAAAGCGTGCATAAAGTATCTCACACCTGCAAGTCAGTCTCGCATAAATTTGTTCTCCTTCAACTGAATTGCAGAAGAACATGTTATAGAGTAATTAATGCAGTAAAGAAGTATGGATCATTTTCACTGACTTTTGTGCATGTGCCTTATGTAGTTCGATGTGTTTGTTGAAAGATGAACGATTTCTGAAATAATATTTCAACAGCCATTCTTTAATCCACAGATTGAATTCGTGATAAACTTGCGGAATTTCACTAGGTTCCACAGGGAATTCCCATTGCAAAAATTTGGATGATGTGTATAGGAATTTCAGATGAAATAATTAGCATTAGACTAGTCTACCCGTGCGAAAATTCTCGCATGTTAAATCCCATTCTCTTACCTATTTTTCCATTTCCATATTAAGTTTGTAATATATATTTTTCTTCAAGACCCTGTTATCCTCCGTCACTTGTTCTATATGTCTCTGAATTGATAACAATACAATACACCCTTGTCAATAGAAACTATTCTTATTTACCGTTATTACCAAGTATAGAGGTACACCCGCGTTATTCATTCGCGTAGAATATCAAGGAATTAGTTTAATTTCACATTCAGTTGCAGAATCTGCAGGCTCTGAACAGGTAGAGTACAATCGAGAAGCGTCGATCCAGCAAAATGTAATAGAATGTTCAAGAAGATCCCATCCAGTACATTACGGTGTGATGAACGTTTCTTTGAGGCCTTTGGCCTTAGTTTTTAGCTCCTAAAACGCTTCGTTTAGAAGTTATTAAACGATATAGATTTTTTAATAAAATCCGGGCGGGTGTTGCGGGTTGCAATTGACATGAATAATTAGATGCATGTTTTTCAACAAATCCTTCATATTTTTAAAGTCAGAGTGCAATTTGTAACGTTTCCGTGTTATTCTCTTTTTTTAGAGACCTCATTTATTAAAATTGGTTGATATACTACCGAAATAATATAGGAGACGATGATTATTTAATAAACATTTTATTAAAAATAAGGATTTTCAGTATTTCAGTTGTGATTCCCAATTCCTTTCGTCGCTCACCTCTTTATCATTTTCGTCGCTGTGCTAAGCACCGGTTCAGAAGAGCGAAACTGCATTCAGTGATATCAGGCTTTCGCGCAGTCAGGCGGCTGCTACGGGTCTTCCTGGAGAAAATGAATCTGCACACAGGCATATCGTACACGCTGGCCGCTACTGATCATTCATGGGCAAGTAAATCTGAGCCCACAACTTACCTAAAGGAAGTTTGCTCTTGTAGCTTCAATACCTGGCAGAATCCGTGCATCCAGACCTCACACATAGATAAATGTTCTCAGGCATATCAACCTGGCGCGCAGATAAATTCTGCTGATCATTCCTGGGCAAGTGAATCGGCACCCAGACATTGCCTAAAAGAGGTTTGCTAATTGATCTGGGATGTGCAGATGACGCCACGTCGAAGGCTGAGATGCCGACGTTTGAACCGATTTGTCGAGGTCCTCTTCAGGGCTGTACTGCCTGGGTCTACTGTCAGGGCTGTACGCAGTACAGCCTCATGTACATATCAACCTCGTGTTCTGGTTACCGGCTGGCCACAACTGATCATTCCTAAACAAGTGAATCTGCGCGCTGGCATTCCCTGAAGGAGATTCGCTCGTGTTGCTCGGAGCCCTCGCGGAATCTGTAAACGTGCATCCATATCTCACGTACAGATAAATGTGTACTCAGGCCTATTAGCCTTGCGTGCAGATAGTTGGCCACAACTGATCGTTCCTAGGGAAGTGAATCTGCACCCAACACCCCTAAAGGCTCTTCTTACCCTAAGATCTCACGGAATGTGTAAACGTGCGTCCATCCCCCACGCAAATGTGAATGTACACTCAGGCATATCAACCTCGTGTTCTGATTACCGGCTGGCCACAACTGATCATTCCTGAACAAGTGAATCTGCTCGCAGGCATTCCCTGAAGGAGATTCGCTCGTGTTGCTAGGAGCCCTCGCGGAATCTGTAAACGTGCATCCAACCCTCACGTACAGATAAATGTGTACTCAGGCATATTAACCTTGCTTACAGATACACGTTGGCCACAACTGATCGTTCCTGGGGAAGTGAATCTGCACACAGGCATCCCTAAAGGCTTTTCTTGTCCTGATATCTCGCGGAATATGTAAACGTCCATCCATCCTCCAGGTGAATGTACACTCAGGCATGTCAACCTCGTGTTCTGGTTACCGGCTGGCCACAACTGATCATTCCTGAAGAAGTGAATCTGCGCGCAGGCATTCCCTGAAGGAGATTCGCTCGTGTGGCTTGGAGCGCTCGCGGAATCTGTAAACGTGCATCCAACCCTCACGTACAGATAAATGTGTACTCAGGCATATTAGCCTCGTGCGCAGATACACGTTGGCCGCAAATGATCATTCCTGGGCAAGTTAATCTGCGCCCAGGCACCGCTAAAGGCTCTTCTTGCCCTGGGATCTCGCGGGATGTGTAAACGTCCATCCATCCCCATCGCAAAGGTGAATGTACACTCAGGCATATCAACCTCGTGCTCTGGTTACCGGCTGGCCACAACTGATCATTCCTGAACAAGTGAATCTGCTCGCAGGCATTCCCTGAAGGAGATAAACTCGTGTTGCTCGAAGCCCTCGCGGAATCTCCAACCCTCACGTACAGATCACGTGCATCCAACCCTCACGTTCAGATGAACGTGCACTCAGGCGTACCAACCTCCCGCGGAGGTACCTTCCGTCCGCGTAGCCGACGCAGGCGTCTCGCCGCCGTGTGCCATTCGGCGTCGGCGTCGGCGTCGGTGGCGGTTGGGAGCCGCGTCGCTCCGGTAAACCAGTTCCCGCCGGAATGTTAATCATGCATACCTGGGCGGGCGCGGGCGCGGGCGGCGCGGCGCGGGATATTAGTGCATCTTAATCAGAGCGACGGCGCGGCGGCGGCGGCGGCGGCGGCGGTGGCGGCGGCGGCGGCGGCGGCTAGAGTCTGCTCGTCCACCCCGCCACGCCTCGCCCCGCCACGCTCCGCTCGACTGACGCGCCGAGATTGGGACGGCAGTAAAGCACTGTCGAGGCGCGGGATGGAGAAGTATGGAGCCGCGCGCGGGCCCCGCCCACTCGAGGCATAACTTCACCCCTTCTTCCCGCGGCGCGACGGCGAGGAAGACGCCGCGCCGGTGCCCGCTCTCGTCCGCTCTTCCTCGGCTCGGCACGGCGCGGCGCGGAGCGGCGCGGGACGGGCGGGGGCGAAGCAAAAACTGAAGCAGAAAGAAAAGTGGAAGGAATAAATTTCGAAAGTCATAAATATTTATGTTTGGAGGTCCATCCCTTAAATTAATGTGTGTTTACTCGCCGCAGCTGCCTGCCCGCCTGCCTGCCTGCCTGCTCGCAAGTAACGAACCGGCCGCGGCCGGCCGGCCGGCCGCTCGACGCCGCGCGGGCTCGTTTTGTTCGGCGGCGGCGGCGGCGGCCGGATGGACCGCGGCGGGCGCAGGTGTGCCTCGCCCCACCGGCTTCCTCCCACAGCACCGCGCCGCGCGCTCCCCGCAATGGAACGGCGGACGGATGCGGCGGCGACGGCCGGTCTCCGCGCCTAGGCGGCGCTCGGCCGGCGCGCGCACAACAGGTGTGCCTCCGACGGCCCCTGCCTTCGTGTGTGTGTGTGTGTGTCGGCGGTAATGAAGGAGCGTGCGTGGGATGCTTGGCGGTGTTCGGTTTAATTTTTAATGAACGTCTCGACGTTTTGAAATGTTAAATTCTCTCTCCGGGAACTAAATAGTGTAGTAGTAATGGGAACAAAATAATCTAAAAACTTGCTCTGTTTTGAATGTAAAAAGAAAAATGATTGCTGTTTATTGGGTTTTGTGGCTCTAAGGTTGATCATCCGACGTCTGAGGGACTTGACAGTTAGCTAGATATACGTTAAAAAACCGATTTTCTATCCTGTTTTATGTCATTTCTAGTGGATGCTTTATGCTTATATTCGCACATCTTATTGCCACGTTACGTGCACTGTAAAGTTAGCTTCAAATCAATGTTGATACAAAATTATTATTCTAATTATTGTTATTAAAAACATTCATACAATAACCAATCAATCATTTTACCATGATATACTGATCATTGATTGCGATATTTTTTCTTGGAGGAAAATCCAAAGCAATTTGATATGCAAGTCTCTAATTTTACAAAAATGCATACTCAAAATTTCAATACTAATGTTATTATATTAATAAATAACACCCAAATAGTTATCTAGCTGTGGTGTTCAGACGAAGGTAAAATGTTCGGGGTCTGATTTAATCAATGGACCGATGTGCGGCGTCCATACTTCCAGAGGGCATTGGCAACAGAATGGATGAATCCGTGCGAGGTCGTTGGCAGGCCGTTCTTGGATAGGGCATCTAACTACCTTAACCTTGCATTCCTCACATAGCTGCCTGAAATTTATTTCATAACCGGAACATTAGAAGACTGTAATCGAGCCGCACTGGGTTAGGGGTGTGCGTCCAGCGCCAACCCTCGTATTTCTGGTCGCGTGACATTCAGTGTCTGTTTCAAGAGAGGTAGGGCTGATAGTAACGTCGGTTTCGTATTATTCTTTACAACATACGGCCATTATGTTTTTGAATGTTAATTGACATCAACAAGGTACCGTCACTCTATTCGATATGGAAGACAATTGAAGTTATATATACGAACAAATTTCAATCAAACTTTCGTAACAAAATACTTCCTTGGCTTTTAAATTAAAACATCCACACACTAAAATTATTAATTTTATTTAAAACTATCTTTTTAAATATTGTAAGGAATTTAAGTTGACAGAGTTCAAACTCAAATTGCGATAAATTTAATTATGTTGTTAATAATGCAACAAGACTTAAACAGTTATTATGCTACAAAAATGTGTTAACTTGGAGATTTATGATTTTACTATTATTTTTATTGTCTGTACCTTTTCGTATTATCTTTCGGTTTTCCTTAGACCAAGGAATGTTCTATAGGAAACTGTTTTGAAAACCTAATATAAAAAAAAATCATATCTAATTACCTGAAAATTTTTCACAAATGAGGCCGACGATGAATCATATTTTCTAATTAACCGCATTTCCTAATTCTAAAATTACGCAAAAATAATAAATAATTTTAATGACACATTCAACTAACACAGCCCTGAATTAATTTGCAAGTAAAGGTATATTCCGCTTCATTTATTAGGGTGCGGTCTAGGGGTTTCCAGCCAACTCTGATTTACAACCTGGTCCTGAGTGTCTGTATTGAAGTATTTTGCATGGGTCTCCTCGGAACTGCGGACAAGCTGCCTGACTCGTGTGTAATTCTTGGCAGCAAGTGGTTCCACTTGTTAGCGATTTGAAGAGAACTCTCGTAGGGTATCTCGAGAAATTTAATGAAGTGAGGTCGTGAATTTATTACGATTATCTTGATTGTCCTTTATTGGTAGCAATTGTCGATGAGAATTTCGAAGGTCGGATGTTCTATCGGTGAATTGATAAAAAAAAACTTGATACAATTTTATGAGGTTTTTAATGCCAGACTGAATTAAAGTTATAAATATTTATAATTAACCCAGATTTACTCTCGTATGTGTGAAAGACTTTTATCTTAGAGTATCTTACTGAAAGCAACAAATGTGTCAATAATATTAATTATTTGTTCATATTGCATTTTAGGTAGTTCCTCAATTTAAAGTTAAAGTGCTTAGACTTCGTGTCAAGTAGTACATTATCTATTTTTTCCCCTTAACTTCAAATATCTATTCTCACGTCGATCCATACTTCATTGTATCAACTTCGCATGTATCAAAGCGCTTTTTCAAGATACTGATATACCCTTCATTAAATTTTACTAGTAAGAATCCCGTTCACACACATCACAAAATTTATTTCAATAACAATTTTCCCATTCTTAACAAAAGTTTCTTCCCTGCATTGTAAACTCTGTAAAAACTACACACGTAATATTTTGTACAATGGTTGTAAATTATGAACTATTAATTGCTGTACTGTTAAAACGCCGTGCTGTTTGTAACTATGAGTTTAGAGTGAAGAATATACATTCTGAATTCATGGATGCTAAACCTGATGACAGAAATGATGATGGACGTCAACACTTAGGAAGCAGCAGTACTGAGAAGTATTTGAATACTTAGACTTAATATTGATTTGTTCATAATAATAATAATAATAATAATAATATAATAAAATAATAACAAACTATTAATAACAGCATTATGAATTACGTAAGGTACGTTATAATTTTTGTCACAACTACATAACTACTGTGACGGAACTAGAGCTCGAAGAACAGTTTAATTGCATTTGTTTTTATGTTTTCCTTTTTCATCTAATTTTCCTTATCTTCATATTATTCTCCTACTATTTATTCTTTATCTCCTTTATGTTACCCATTTTCCTTTTCTTCTTCCTCTTTTTCTAGTCCTTTTTCTTGGTCTATTTCTTCTACTCCTTATTCGTCTTTTCCTTCCTCTTCATCGTTTCCTCCTTCTTCCTGTTCTTCATTTCAAGCTCTCTTATTCTACTTCTCGAAATCCTTATTCTCTCTTCTTTTATTTCACCGGGAGAGATGGTTCAGGGCATCGACTGATACCACTGCTGTTTGGAGGAGAATTCTAGCGCCCGGCTGCTCTGATCGGTAGTTTTCCGTGGTTTCTCCGATCAACACCAGGCGAATGCCGGAGCAGAACTCTAACAAACGGGTCACGGACCTCGCGCGATCTTTCGGACCTCTTCCTTGTCCTATCTTCACCCCTTACACATACTTACACTAACATGCACTACACTACCACAAACGCCGAGAGACCGGCCGGGAACTTAGAACTTGTCCCGGCTGGGTAGTGTCCCGCTGGTGGGACATACCTGGATGGGGAGAACCCAGCAGCCGACGGTAGGTCGGCGCCAGATCTCGCCATCCAGCGGGAGAAGACCACCCCGAGCAAACAAACACACAGTACACGTACGGGACTAATGACCGTAGTAGTTGACGCGCCCGGAATTAGTAACAATCAATGAATCATTATTCTATTTCCTCTAGGTGTGATTCCTCTTCCATTTGTTCTCCTGCGTTCCGTGGGCGAGGGGGCGGGGCGCAGTGGTGGGGTGCGGAGTGGAAAGGCGCTTTTTCCGGTCGGCGGCGCGCGCTTCCGGTCGCGCGTTCCCTCAGGCGCGTGCCATCTGCCCGCCCCCCTCCCTTACCCCGTGGCCCGAGCGCAGAGATTCGCGGCGGGGGTGCCTGGCGCGTGGCCCGAGCTGCCCCTCCCACTTTCGTTCCTCACTTCACCCACTAATTCTCCCACTAACCCTTCTTCACCTTGCTTTTCCTGTGTTTTTTTGCTTCGTCTCCCTGGTATTCAAATTTCTTCGCGTTCCTGTCGTCTCCTTACTCTATTTCACCTTCCTCTTCCTCTCCCTTTTCTTCTTAGTGTCATTTCTCTTCTTTCTCTCATTTTCACTCACTCACATGTCTTCAATTCTTTTCTCATCTTTCTGTTCATTTACTTTATCTTTCTCTATCTTAGTCTTTTTCTTCTTTTACTCGTTCTTCCTTCTTTTATTTTTTCTTTGTTTTCTTTTTCTCATTCTTTTTTCTTTTCCAGTCTTTATGCTTCAGAGTTATTTTGTAGAGCGAGTTTCGAGTCCCGTATCTGCAGCCTGGAAAGATGCATTGTTGTGAACATTACAGTGGGATCCGGTTTGAATACGTTTAAATGAAAACGGACCATCTGATCGCCGGGGGATGTTGCTGTGAGAAAACTATTTTCTCGTAACGAGACTAAACATCTGTGAATTAAATGACCACTGCTATTGAGCTACTCATCGAGTGCATTAGTGAGCTGTTTCAATCGCATGCATTTCATGTTTGACTGCTTCATACGGAATGTATAACAGTAGGTGACAGCGATGAATAATCGACGACTTCAAATTTGCACTTACACTAGTTCCTCTGTCACCTCTCTCTGTGACGCAGTAGATGTCTCTACTACTTAGCGGCAGGTGTATTCGTGAAAGGTGATGATGTTTGAATAATTGAATTTCAGAGAGATCGATTGAGCCAGCAATTTTAATTTTCGTATTCTTTCCAGTAAAACGACCAATTATTTTGTCACTCGGCTGCGACAGAACTGAACTATATGCCATGATATTTCGTGTACTTTATTAGAGATGTAGAACAATGTACACTACATTTTACTTTATCGTCTTACTTCGTATTGTAATCGGAAAACGGCCATTTTTCGACAGAAATCTCTAATTACAGGGCACTTATAACGAAAAGGTTGATAAAAAAACTAGTGTAAGTTCCTAAATATGTAGTAATTATCTTCCTATGACACGTTGTATAGTCGAAATTCATGTTTTGTGAGTCCTTGATACCGAAAAATTAGTTGACGGCAAAACACCTGTCTCCTCCGTTTCATTTTCCTGTCCGTCCATTCGTCGTCCTCTTGAGTTTGAAATGGACATTTTGATTTTGAGGAATACTTAACATATGGCCACTACAACTTTCTAAATTTTTGCCTCAAATGACTCTAAATTTTTTGACTTGACTTTGTCTTTGATAACATGGAAAACACTTTAAAGAATGGAACAGGTCTCATTTTCGTAGAAAACTCGGATTATTCGAAAGTTGCAAAAGTTCTACATTTTTTCGGCTTCTTCTTACAAATACAATATGAAAGAAAGAGATTTTTTAAAAATGAAAACAGTTCTAAAAGAACATATCTTGAAATATCGTCCTGTATATATTTTCGAAAATATGAATAGTTTTTACGCAATTTTGCGTGAAATTCAGACAATTTTTGAACAATTATTTTCTCAAAAACGACTTTCAAATTTGTTTAAAAGATTTCTCCTGTGTATCAATGTACATGAAAAATACTGATGCTGGTCCTATTTTTGGCGAGCTCTCTGTATTTTCGAAAACGGCAAAAAGTTAACATTTCAAAAAAAGACATGAAGGTAGAGATTTTGGTCTTCAATGAAATCTAGTCCAAAAAATTAAATTCGTTTTAAAATCTTTTAAAAAGGTCTTGTACAATTTTGTGAAAAAAAACAACAAACGAGAAGTTTCCAAGAATTTCTGCGTGAAATTACTGTCGTTAAGGCAAATTGCATTCTCAAAAACCGCTCCAATTTTTCTCCAAACCGCTCCAATACCTAACTGTAAAGTAATTCACATTTTAGTTTTAATTTCTTCCTAGTGGGGAAAGTGAACATAATTTCATTTATGATGGCAAATTGTTCATCACATAAAAGTTAGAAACAAATAAATATGCACCGATGTTTTCATTTATATTGTTATCGATATTGTAACATTAAACATTGTTCCTTTAATAATTCTTCGCTGTTTCCACTGCATTAATTGTTCAAGCTCGCTTGTTTAGTAACTTAGGCGGCAAATGGTCCAGAAATTTCCAACTGCATCGTGTTTTTTGAACTCGCTACTATTGTTTGATTTTGTGCCAGACGTGTGTAATAAACTCGCCTCCTGATTGCGTGGCGGAGATGAGTTAAGAATCGCGCCGCGAAGGGAGCTGGCCGCCAGATGTCATCTAGCGACCGCTGGCGAAGCGCTCAGGCCGGTGGCTCGCGCTGCAGACATAACACCCCTCATTGTGACGGCTCTCCATATGCTTTCGTTTGCCGGTGTTTGACATCGTCCCCTCACCACGGACTTCGCTAATCCGACCGACGTGTGCCTTCTCATCGGGAGTGGCGTGAAATGTTAACTGGCCTCGCAGCGGGTGTATGTGCGTCCCATTAACGCTCTTCCGCGTGTTTCGTGTTTGTATGTGTAAATGGATATAAGAAGAAACTGTTCCACTTGAGCTCTTTTTTAATGACTCTGGCTGAATTCGCCAGGACTCTGACATTGGATTTTTTTCCTCGAGGAAGATATATTTTGTTGTGTTTAACACGTGAGCTGTATTAATGACATGCACTATAGCTAAGGTTGTTCCCTTAATTAACTTTCAACTGTTTCTTATGAGCCACTTTTCGCGTTCGCTTTGTTTTTACGATCGCACTTCCCTTTCGGAACATCCTGTGCCGGCGCGGGCGAGAAGCGATTTTAATGGGCCCTAACGATCAAAAACAATGTGTGCGGAGGGCTCGTTAAAATATAATAATAGTAATTAAAACGCAGTTAATAGTGGGGGATTTCATTGTTAATGGATTAACACGTCCGCATGTGAAAGCACCCGCCATCGCCATTTTGCTTGGATTACCTTTAACAAGAATCAGAGTGCTGGGCTTCTTCGCCAGTGTCTCCTGTTGCCGACTTTGAAACACAGCTGTACTTCGTTTTAAATTGCTTATTTGTGAGATCTCACAACTGTCGTGTATTGTCTCGATCGAGGGCGAAAGGATCTAGGGAAGGTGAGGGATCGCTTGCCCCAGAGGATCGGTTGAGAAACAGGATGGGGAGGGAGCATGATCCGTGGCCCATTGTTTAATATGCTGCTCCAGCATCCATTCGGAAAGGATCGGAGGAAACTCTCAATACGAGCTCTGAGAGTTGTCATTGTGGAATATTCTCTTAGAGATAGAGGTGTCGATTAACCGTGACTTGGGATGAGGAAGGAAGGATCACACGTGGTACTTGGTCCATTGTTCAAGGTCCTGGTTCGGCATCAGGCGAATTGACCATTAAAAAAATACGGAAAAGAATGATAAAAAAGCCGGTCTCAAAAATATTAATACAGATCGCGTGCTAACTTTGACCGAAGAAATTTATCGGCAAAGATGTTTGCATGTGCCTAAAAATGGGAAAACTCGATGATTTTACCAAGTAGATGTCTAATTTTAGATTATCACATAACTGTTTGAAACAAGGTAGTTTGTCGTGTTTTATTATTGTTTGGCTAGTACTAACACCCAAGGATTGAGAAGAGAATGTACAAGATACAAAGTGTCGGGAATCTTATCCCATGTTCAGTGGATAAGGATACTTGCATATGTATCCCATTTGTACAGATTTTACGTATACGTTCATACATTTCAATTGTATACTTAAGTTAGTTTCATTACATATGTTAATTTTATTTGATTAGATAATTTTTCTCTCTGTAGTACCATTGAAGAATGGATAAGAATCTCCCGAAACATGTCATGTCTGGATAATTATTTAAAATATTAAAAATATTATAAAAAATGTGTAGTCGATATCTCTTGGATGCTTACTGATCATTATGGATTACCACAATATCTCTGCTTCCCCAAGGAATTTGTACAACGATGTTGAATATCTTCACCGATGTTTTTGATGTTAATACAAACTGCAGATCGGCGCTTGTATAGCTTTCAAAGGAAGAAAATATTGATAAAAAATATTCACATTATTCATATTATTATCTTCATGTTTTAAAGATAGAATTCTTTGGTGGACTACTGGTTCTGATAGGTGAAGCCTTGAAATTCCACGACGGGATACTTGAAATGTGTTTCTTTTTACGTGGTAAGAAATGTGCTTCATTTAACGATTTATGTCTTTGGTTCATTTTAACTATAACGAGTGCTGTCTGAAGAGAAGTTATATGTGCAGCAGGTGGAATTAAGCCACATACCAAACTCTCCAGTCAAATTTCGATAGAATGCTTGAATGCATGGCATATATGAGATAAGGCAATTTGTATTTGATGGGCATACCGTATGCTAAAGAAGACTCGATAGTTTGGTAAATAAATATGTACCCTTTAAACGAGTCGTGATCCAAATTTTGTAGCTTGGGTAAGCATATTTTTCGGGTTACATGTGTCCAATTCTTCTCGTTCAGATATCTTCCAAATTATCTGCGTAATTAAACTTATGACGAAATTTCGGAGCAACTTCCAATAACTTTACATAAAATATTTTCATATTCAACCCAAAATAAACACAATGGTTTGTAGTGCAAAATCTTATTTTTTTCAAGACTTTAATATTTACATTTGAAGTTTCTGATCTCCTTCGTGCCATAAACCATTAAGTTCATCCGCGTTCTTCACAGTAAAGTCTATATTTCTTAATGCTCATGCCTTTAAAGATGTTTGCTGTGAGGCATTGAATTTGATAATAATTATATATAATATATATAATCATTCAGCTTAATATCCAGGCTATTCATTCAGATCAGATTCGCAAAATTCAAGTTGCGTCTCCGGTCTTTGTCATGGCATCACGAAACTCGATTCACAGAAGTCGATGGCTTCTTCCTCCGCAAACATCGAGACAAATGGGAATCGTGCAGTGGCCTCCCATTGGCCGGACGCGAACCCTTTGTCCGAGGAGGCCAGTACTTTATGGCGACTCAATTACAGCTATTTCGTCAGGGCAGCGATTTGTGAGAATAGATTATTTGTATTTCCTCCATTTGCAGCTTTGTGCCGTCTCGCGCTGTCCATTGAGTGGTCAGTGACCCGGACAAGGTTCATCTTTATTCGAAGGCAAACGTGATGTGCATGTACTCGCAGAATTAAATTGTTGAGATACTTTCTGTAAGTTCCTATGCTCGTGGTAAAAATTTCCTTTTAGCATGGGTATTGGACGAGTCAAACGTTCAGTGAGAAATGCCTCTGAACAACTCATCAAAACTTTGTCTGCTATTGATTTATTTAGAAAAAAATAATTGTTTATTTAAATTTAAAATGATAAAGGTTTTAGGAAAATTGTAAATCAAACTAAATAGTTTTTTAAAGACAAATATCGAAATATTGAACATATTCTTTGTAGATTCCTGTATGTAAGCGATGTTATTTCTATTCGTTGTTGCAAATTAGTAGTAAACATACTGAAATGCGGTTACAAAGCATGCGTGAAGTCACATTACATGCGTGAAGTCACAGAATTACTTACGAAGTATTCTCCGTGAGATTTATGAAATTTCGTGACGGATATACCCAGAAAAAAGAAAACGTACAGTTCACATCTTTATTAGCATATCTTTTACATCTAATTAAAATAATTGCAATAACCAAGTCATAAAGTTGTATGCAATGTATACGTATGCTTGTAATAGGCATTTTCTCAGTCGTTGCCAATGTTTACAATTGAGAAAAATCGAACTCTTGAGTCACATCAAACCGCATTTGACATATATCAGACAGAATAATGACTGGCATTGTGTAAAGATTATACCCAGACGGTTTACTGACCCCAGAATTGGAGGTCCCGGAAAAACCGCATGCCACAAGCGCCGCGGGGGCGGTGGCGCTCGACCACAGGGCGCCGGGGGCGGTGGAGCGCGCGCAGATGGACGGGACTCCACTTACGGGAGAGGAAGTGCTTCACGTAATGTTTACCAGTACGGGAGGTTTTCTTGCGAAATCTCTTACCTCAATTCAAATCGAGCTCACGTCGCTATATTAAACCTATACAGAGCCAATAACGGACGCGCTTGAATTTAGATAGATATTTATTATTCTGCAGGTAGGTATGTACAACCTGGTGGCAGAACACTACAATTTACATATTACAAATATTAACTTTAAATAACTTAACCATGTAACTTTAAATTTTAAAGACATAATAATAATAATAATAATTATAATAATAATAATTATTATTATTATTATTATTATTATTATTATTATTATTATTATTATTATTATTATTATTATTATTATTATTATTATATGCTTACAATAATGGCATTAACTACATTTTATGGCTTACCTGCACAGTTGTTTTAAACTATTAAATACAAGACTGCACGACTTTTTAATTACACTTCACTTCACTTTCACCTCACTTCACTTCACAACATTTGAAATTCACTTCTCTTTCTACTTCTATACTGCACTACACTGCACAACATGCCACCACACTTCAATACAATACTACTTTGAATATAATTATATATTTAATACAGGAACGCATTTAATAGTAATTAACACAATAATAATGGCAATAAAAATAACAATAATCAAATAATAACTAATATAATAATCCGTTATTATTTGATTATTGTTATTTTTATTGCTATTATTCAGGATCATCGAGGTTTATAACCACATCGTTCATTATTTGTGATAAAGGTCTTGTGTCGTTTAATAATATCTACCAACTTCTTATAAGAAAAAAATCGTATAAATGAGAAATCAGTTGTTTAAGTGGGAGTACTTAGGGACTACTGATTTGTTTCAATTGTTCTTAATTTACCGGACATCGGCTATTGGAATTGAATTTTCGTTCCTCTGTTGTGTAGCGTTATATCAATATAACAGTTCAGTCTTCGAAAACAGAATAACCAGCGCTTTCGCCATATTGCTTCGGGATTTGACGTATTGATGTCCTCGTCAACTACATACGTAGCTATTCCTCAGTCAATCTGACATTCGTCGATATATCTGGCAAGATTCTATTGTTTTTACTATACATATTATTATATCTCTCACTGATTTAATCGGACTTCTTTTGTACTCTTGTTATATTGTTTTTTCTCAAATTGTATCACATTAATTTTTTATGCCAAAACCATTTTCTTCTTTTATTAAAGCGAAAATAATTTCCTTTTATGTTCTGCAAAACTTCACTTGGACCTTAATAATTATTCACTGTCGATCATGGATATATCATTATCATCATCATCATCACCATCATCATCATCTTGTAATTGCTAAGTAATTGTAATGATGGTCGTGAATTCGGGTAGGTGGGGATTTATTATATTTCGTCCTCTAAAACTGTAAAATAAAGGGAAGATGTACAAATACTCTGAGAGATTGAACTGAAGTATTATCCAGTAGGACTCAGAATTGGAAGCTTTTAAAGCAAATATAACGTTATTACTCTATAAATCAGTATAATTGTTTACTCAGGTGCTAGAAAGCTTGTGTATCAGTTCTCAGTAAAACTTGTAGCCCTCATCATTTTACATTTTATAAACCTATACTGAGAGAGGAAACATCGTTAAAAGTTTTAATCTTAGCAAAATACCGTGTCACCCTACTGAACCTTCATCTCCAGTTACCACCCATTCGGCCTGAAAACTATGTATTGCCCGCACAACCGCCCACGAAACTTCCGCCCCGCCCCCACCCCACTGATGCCCCTGCCCCCATCACCGTTGCTGCCCCCGCCCCCGCCCCCTGCCACCGCCCCCCTCCGCCACCGCCCCCGCCACCGCCACTGTCCCACCGCCCCCCCTGCTGCCACCCCCCCCCCACCGACAACTCCACCGACACCGACACCGCCTCCGCTACTGCCCCCACCCTCGCTCCCGCCCCTGCTCCCTCCCCATGCCCGCCTCCACCCCGTCCCGCTGCCGCCGCCGCCGCCGCCGCCGCCGCCGCCGCCGCCGCCGCCACCGCCTCTGCCGTCACCGTCACTGTCACCGTCACCGCAACCGTCACAGTCACCGCCACCGCCAACGCCCCACCCCCACCCCTCCCCCGCTGCCACCACCACCACCGCGACCGCCGTCACCGCCGTCACCGCCGCCACCGCCGCCGCCGCCGCCACCGCCGCCGCCACCGCCACCGCCACCGCCACCGCCACCGCCACCGCCACCGCCACCGCCACCGCCTCCGCCGCCGCCTCCGCCGCCGCCGCCGCCGCCGCCGCCGCTGCCGCTGCCTCTCCGGGTGGTCTCTGACAGGTGACAAGCGGCCCGCGACAGCTGACTGACTGAGCCCTCCGCCCTCGGCGCCCTGGACGCCCTCCGCGTGCATCGAGAGCCCTTCAAGCAGCCCTTTTGCACATGCCGCGCACGCCGACCCTTTGTCCGTCGCTCACGGTTAGGCCCGGTCACAATGGCACGCTGCAGCGGTTACTCTTGCTTCACTTGCGGGGAAGCTGTTTTCTATATTCGACACCAAATTATTAGAAATATTGAATACTTCTCTCAGAGTGACGCGTCCAAACTGCCCTATTTAGTCCAACTCACGGGGACGTGGACATTCGTTGTCATACGTTCGTAGCATGGGAACCATTTAATTGCGCCACGAATTTCTTCCATTTATGTACAATCTTTCCCTATTACCCAGGGTTTAGATCGGATTGTGCCATTTAATTGCGCTACAAACTTTTTCCATTTATGTACAATCTTTCCCTATTACCCAGGAGTTAGATGTGCTTAGATCGAATTGTGGTTTACCGTTGCTTAATGAAGTAGAAACTGACTGAGATGGGTCCAAGGGCTTGGTCAGTTCGGACCCAGGGGGATCAGCAGGAGCAACTAGTTTAGTGAATTCGCTGTAGATGACAGGTGCCCAGTGTGTGCCCAATGTGCATGTGTGTGCCTATGTTCCCCCCTTCCTACGGTACCAACTGGCAGTCGATTTGGGAAGGAAGTGCAAAAACGTAGGAGAGACGGTCATGACTATATCAAACTAGAATGGAACTAGAGAAGAAGTTGTAATTGAGAAATTAGCAACAAAAGAAATACCTGAGTGTCTTGTCTCCAATGGAATATTGATCAAAAAGAACACGCAATTGTTTGGCTTTGCTTCTCCTGTCAGGATCTGAAGATGAAAACAGATGAAATCCGCAGTGTAGGTCGACAAATTATTTATAGTTATAAATGTACTTAGCTGCACTTGGGAGTTTTGGTACGGTATTCAATTGAACAATGTTTTAAGTAGAGTTTAGTGTTTTGTTACGAAAGGAACGTGAACGCTAAAGGATTCGCCTTTTAGGCAATTGACAGTCCAAAATCTCGTCATTTTATGGCTTGTGCTTTTAATGTCTCCTGAATCCTGTCTATTTTAAGAAATCAATGCTTTAAACCAAGTGAACAGAATTACAACAAGCGTTAGAAACATGTCAAGTACAGCTTTCCTCGTAGGCAATTAATAGCGAAGAAATCATAATATTAGACTTAATGTAAAATATATACATTAACTTCAAATGACATTAGTATATTGCATTCTTATGAAAGAACTTCAGATCTACCAGCTGCTCACATTAAATCACTGTGCCGCCAACAAAAGGATGTCATCGAAAAAACTGTAACTTGCCTGCTTATTAGCCATATCATCGGATTCCAAGAGGCGAAGTACATGTTATGCTGCTGTTTTTCCGCTAGCATCTGGATTGCATATTCACACGCGATACGAATTTGCTTCCCCTTTTCTTTTTTACTTTTCTGTTAATCGGAAAGTTAAAAATGAACTATTCTGAATTATAAATGTAAAAAGAAAATAAAAGCATAAATTTATTAAAAATAGTACCTTTAGCTAACTCTCTTTTTCACATTATAATCAAAATGTAAAATTTATAACATGTGACGTACCTTCTAAGTTTTTTGAGTTAATTTGGGAACTACTCTGTTTGGAGCACGAAAACGATTTTTCAGAAATTAGTAGCTTTTGAAATAATTCCATGAATATTGATTTTTGTAAAATATAAATTTCAGTAAAATAAAAAGTTAAATTTCGTTGAAGATATTCCAGCCATTAAAATAAAAAATGAAATAAGTTTGTCTCAAAAAGAATTTCCAATGTGACTTTTTCAAACATCCCTCGAAGATACTTATGCACTTGGAGCTCCTCCCCATTTCTCGACGAGCCGTTTCTTATCGCAACAAAACCTACAAAGGCGCAGCCGAGTGCCCGTCCGCCGCATCTGGCACGCGGCGCCGCGTCCACTTGGGCGCTCACGAGCGTTTTTGAACGCGGCCACCGACGCTCCGCTTCTTCCGCGACCTCCGCCGACCGCCCGGCGTCCCGACACGCGGAGGCGGGGGGCAGCGTGATTGCACCGCGGGGAAAACAATTACATCCCGATGGAGGAGGCTCGGGTCACAAAGACGCCTAGTAGCGGGCCGCCATTAGCCATAAGTTAGCCCGCGCGCGGTAATCAATTTTTTTTCCCGAGACGCGGCCGCCGCCGTCCAAGATGCGTACGATTACGGCGAGCTGTTTGGGAGCGAAAATAAATAGCGTGATAAAGGCGTTGGGTGGGCGGGCGGGTTTGGGACGGAGACGTGGACGGGGGCGGAGGGGGTCGGGTGAGGCGGTGGATGGTTGGGCATGGGGTGGATGAGATGGCGGTTGGGTTGGTTGGTTGGTTTTTCGTGTTTCTGGGCGCGTCAACTGCCTCGACCATTAGTCCCGTAAGTGTAGTGTTTGTTCTCGGGCGATGGCAGTGATCTTCCCCCGCTGGATGGTCAGATCCGGCGCCGACCTACCGTCGGCTAGTGGGGTTTACCCCTAACCAGGACTCTCCCACCAGCAGGGCACCGCCGCAGCCGGGACAAGCTCTAAGCTCCCGACCGGTGTCCCGGAATATGTGTTAGTGTAGTGCATGTTAGTGTAAGTGTGTGTCTAAGGGGAGAGGAGAGAACAAGGAAGAGGAAAGACAGATCGCGCGCGGTCCGTGGTCCGTTTGGTAGGGTACTGCTCCGGCATTCGCCTGGTGTTTATCGGAGAAACCACGGAAAACTACCGATCAGAGCAGCCGGCCGCTAGAATCCTCCTCCAGACAGCGACTGAATTCGACCTAGCTGAAAAGCTAGTGTCGAAAATCCTGCCGCCGTGGGGAGTGGGAACCTAGGACCTCCCGACCTCAGAGGCGCTGCAGTGACATCAGTTGATGCACTGAGCTACCGCTCCCGGTATGGCGGTTGGGGTTACGGGAGAGTATTGCCGTTTCGTGCGACTTAAAATATTGTGAAACCTCGTGTTTGCCAATTGGTCACAACTGTGAATTAAGGAGATCATACGGGCGCCGATGATGGCACGTTCTGCAGACGTGCTTGAGGGGGATGCCGCGGCAAATCGCGTAATTCGCGAAAGTACCTCGAGGAAAGTAACACGTGAGTATCGTGTCGCGTAATATCTGAAGGAAGTAAACTGCAGGTGGTTTCATCCTTTAAATGATATAAAGCGTATTTTGGGTTCCGCGTAAACAAGTGCTTATTTGGTGTTCTTATTTCGTTTATGCTCGTCTTTTCTTGATATTACAGTTGGTGTGATCAGATATTCGGGTGATTAATGTTTCCGGGCGCGTCAACTGCTTTGGCCATTAGTCCCGTTAGTGAAGTGCATGTTTTACTCGGAAGATGACGGTGATCTTTCCCCGCTGGATGGCGAGATCCGGCACCGACCTACCGTCGGCTAGTGGGGTTTTCCCCTAACCAGGACTCTCCCACCAGCAGGGCACCGCCCCAGCCAGGACAAGCTCTAAGTTCCCGACCGATCTCCCGGAATATGTGGTAGTGTAGTGCATGTTATTGCAAGTGTGTGTGTAAGGGGAGAGGATAGGACAAGGAAGAGGAAGGACAGTTCGCGCGCGGTCCATGGCCCGTTTGCTAGGGTACTTCTCCGGCATTCGCCTGGTGTTGATCGGAGAAACCACGGAAAACTACCGATCAGAGCAGCCGGCCGCTAGAATTCTCCTTCAGACTGCGACTGAATTCGACCTAGCTGGAAAGCTAGTGTCGAAAATTCTGCCGCCGTCAGGACTCGTACCTAGGACCTCCCGGTCAGAGGCGCTGCAGTGACATTAGTTGATGTACTGAGATACCGCTCCCGGTATATTCGGGTGATATTTTAGATTCTGGCTCAGTAGTTTATTTTCTCTACGTGCTGTTGTTAGTGACACAAATGGCTATACGACTAGTGATTAGTGCACTGAACATCTGCTTCAGAAATATAAATAATTTTTGATTTCACAGTAGATAATTAGTAGTTCTCTACTGCCTTTCTTGCGGAGTAAAGGATTGTTACACAGCGTAGGTTTTTGACCTTGGTGTACGTCATATATTAAACGTGAATTGATGCTCCTTTCAGAACAGTACCCCTAAAAATAAATGAAGAGAAGAATTAACAATTTTTCAGAGTTGTATAATTAATGAGGCTGAAAATCGTTTTAATACGCGACTACCTTCTAACACGTCACGCATTTTTCCTAGTCTTCTGTATTTCATACATTAAATCGTTTTATGAACAGTAAACGACGCGAAATTCTGAGCCCATTACCTCAAACATTCACCAAGCGTACATCTCGAAAGTTGAAGTTAAATAACCGTAAATAATTAAAATGGAAAGACGAGTATATCAATTGGGGTTATGAGTACATGAAGTACTTTCACTAGATTAAAAATACATCATACGTTAGAAGGCAATTACATGAACACTATCTTACTTAACTTTCTTGAATTTTCCAATAACAGAAATTTGAGTTTTCAAACATTTTGAGGGTTTGATTTGCGCGTAGTTGAAATAATTAATATGCACCAACATAAAATCCGCAAAATTCATTATCTACTCCTGATGTGAATTTAATTATTTTGAATATTAGTTCCAATTACTTTTATTATCTTCAACTCATTATAACACATTTTAAGTTTTCCGTATTCAAATGAAAAGTGTCAATTACCATTCTTTCCCACATTTGGACTCGAATACCAGAAGTGACGTCGTTAACAAAACCGCACGACAACAGCGATCATTATGAAAATTGAGACTATTTGTTACTGTTAACCCTAATAGACGTCGTGGCGGCGTCGAGAAGTCTTCAAATGTTCCTTTTCAATGTCTCTCATCATAGAGAAAAAAAATTGTTTTTTCCGCATGCGACTGGAAACTAGCAGGTGAGGCGCCGGCGTCGGGAATGGCAGCGAAACCTATCATTTGGGCCTAAAAGCAGGGGGCAGCACGCGGGCAGGGAGTGTGCGACCCGCGCCGCGCCTAATGCCACGGATTCTCGGGAAAGCGAGAGCCGCAGTGGGAAGGTCGAGAAATGCCGCGGTGGCGGAGGCTCAAATATGCGGTCGAGAAGGAGAATCAGATGTCGCTGATGACTGGAATTTCGTTTCTGTTTTAAAGCGGGGTCGTTTCGGTTCTGAGCTACTTTTGATGGCGCGGTTGCTAGTGGCGGTCGCAGCTTATTAAAATAATTGGTGAAATGAAGACGTGCCACGGTGACGCTTTGGCTCTACCACAGAATTCTCGAAAAGAACGAGGTGTATTTTTGACTATGAAGGTGTGGTATGTTGGTGAATAGTTAACGAACGTGATCCAATTAAAGATACTTATTAACCTTCCTTGTATTTCTCAATATAATTGTGGGAAATTGATTAGCTAGCTTCCCATCTCCAAATTTTTTCTTTTAAATGTATAATCTTTCACTACAATTATTTTCCTGTGATACTAACAAAAAGACAATTCTTTTACGGGCGTTCTTTTGCGTTTGTAGGGCATGAAAAAATTATTCTCATTTCAATGGATTTGATATTTTTCTTTAAGTTTTTCGGAAGTCATTAATCGTGAATGTAATTTAAACTGTGGAAGAATTGTTCAATAATACGTCTTAAATATAATACTCGTTCCAAAACCATACAATCTCTTCTGCTTTGGTTTATTCTGTGAAATGTTTTTTGTTCATATACAAAAAATTTCGCGAAAACCATTGTTGTCGGTCTCAAATTAATTAGATAACTCCGCCCAACGACATTGACATAGTAGGTAAAAGAAAATTTAACCCAAATGCAAGTATTATTTAAATGCTAAAGACTTGAAGCTCACAATTGTGCAGTTTTGTGGTTTCCTGCAATTCTTGCTACGATGGCTGGACTATACGGTTCACTCAAAGGTTTTCACGTTTCCTCTTCTGAAATATGGAAATGTTTTTTGTGGTATAGTAGCACTTTTAATAAGCCATTTTTCACACCGCACGAAAGGAGAGAAAAATAAATGAACAACATTTACATATCGGAATAAAAAAAAGGGCCCGAAATAAAGGTGTGAGTAATAACAGCGCCATTGAATTTATTTCATTTCCGCCGGCGCGATGAAGTCCGTCGTCTCGTCTTTCAGGCGCTCGCGTGAGAAGGTGGGATGCGCGTCGGAGGACAAACAAAATAATCTTGTTTATAAACGCGGCGCCTCCCGCGGGTGCGATCGCTCGACGGCGGCGGCGCGGCGGGGGGGCGTCAGCGCGCCGCGGGGGGCGGAGCCCGCGGCTGCCCCCCCGCGCCGCGGCCACATTTCATTAGTCGCGGCGCCCCCCGCCCCCGCGCTCCGCTCGCGCCACACGCGCCCTAGGCCTCGGCGGAGGTGGCTCGGCTGCCACTGCGCGCCCCACGACTCCACTCCCGACAGGGGCGGTTTGTCCGCACAAGCTACTCTTACTAGATCGATCTGACCGGGAAGTCCTAGGTTCGAGTCCTGACGGCGGCAGGATTTTCGACTAGCTTTTCAGAGAGGTCGAATTCAGTCGCTGTCTGGAGGAGAATTCTAGCGGCCGGCTGCTCTGATCGGTAGTTTTCCGTGGTTTCTCCGATCAACACCAGGCGAATGACGGAGCTGCACCCTAACAATCGGGACACGGACCGCGCGAGATATTTCCTTCCTCTTCCTTCTCCTGTCCTCTCTCCTTACACACACACATACACACACACACACACACACTAACAAGTACTACACTACCACATATTCCGGGAGACCGGTCGGGAGCTTAGAGCTTGTCCCGGTCGGGGCGGGGCCCCGCTGGTGGGAGAGTCCTGGTTAGGGGGAAACCCCGCTAGCCGACGGTAGGTCGGCGCCGGATCTCGCCATCCAGTGGGGGAACATCACCGCTATCTCCAGAGGATAAAAACATGCACTACACGTACGGGACTAATGACCTAAGCTGTTGACGCTCCCGGAATCACCAACTAACCAACCAACCAATCCAACTTGAACGACGAGGCAAAGAAAATAGCAGAATGACAGAATCGTGAAGGATAGTCGAGAGGGAAAACCGACGGTGGACCAGGGTATCCATTGATGTCATTGCAGTGCCTCTGACCGGGAGGTCCTAGGGTTGGAGTCCCGACGATGTAGAATTTTTGACTCTACCTACATTGCTAGGTTGAATTCAGCCACTCTCTGGAGGAGAATTCTAGCGGCCAGGTGCTCTGTTCGGAGTTTTCCGTTTTTTTGTTGTTTTTTTTTCATCAACAGCAGGGGAATCCCGGAGCAGTACCCTAACAAACGGGACAGACCTCGCGCGTTCTTTCCTTCCTCTGTCTTGTTCTTTCCTCAACCCTGCTTTCACACACTTGAACTTACAAGCACTACATTACCATACATGCCGGGAGACCGGTCGGGAGCTTAGAGACCAGGATGGAGCGGTGCCCCGCTGGGGGAGAGACTTGGAGTAAACCCCATTTGCCCACGTGAGGGTTGGCGCCGGATTTCACGTTCCAGTGGAGGAGCAGTTCCTGAGCCAGTAGGCACAACATAATCAAGTCATCCAAGCATCGCCCTCTGTCGAAAACAGTTGAACAGCAAAATATGTACAGAAACGTCAACTTGTTATAGCGTAGAATCGTGGAATTCTTCTACCTGCTTGATTCTTTTTCTTTGTTAATTGGCTCTCTTGCATCACATGCACAATGTCCCAATATTGAATATGTGTTTCTCAGAATGTACACTTTGTGGAGGACCGCATAGTTATGTAATATTTCTGTAATTAACATACGGTAAATTTCCCAGGAAGTGAATAATGAATGTCGCTGTTTTCTGTCAAATATACTGGCTGGACAGTTGAAAATGTACATATTTTCAATACCCTAATATTTGAGTTTGGGTGTTATTATTGTATGCATATGAAGTATCTGAGTTTATGTTTGTCAAAGGATACTGATTGTTGATGAGATTTTATTAATACTCCCATACGAGGGAAAAGAAATTTAAATTTTTTATGTTTCTGCATTTGGTAAACCATATCAAAACGTAGATCATAATTTCAGATATGAAAAGAATCATCAACACGTTATGAATACAATAATGTCGAAAGGTTTGTGGACCAAATTTCAAAATGCCACAATAAAAACGGAAATAATAAAATCAATCCCCTGCTTTGAATGTGTATGTGGATGAACCGATTTATAATGTTTAATTTCGTGAAAGTTTATTTAGTTTTAAAACAATTACTACCTGATTCCCTATGATTTACTTTTTCGTTTATTCTTCATTTCTTTGTTCTTTATACGCTATATGAGAGTCTTGTTCGACATTTCTGCCGTAACATTGCGCCAGACAAATCGTGAATTCCTTCCCTTTCACACACTCTAAATTCTATCAACCAGTTCTCCGGGAAACCTAATATCAGATATAAAATACGCCATATCTCTATATAAATAGATAATTAACCTTTCACTTATAAACTATAGAAAGATTTTTTGTAACATATAAACTCGTTAAAAAGGCGATCGTGAACCTAGAAAATGCAAATGACTATTTCGTCAAAAATCTTCGCTTTGAGTATTGACGAAATTGAGTTCATTTACTGAACTAGCTTACTAATGAAATAAAGATAATCCTGATTTTGCTCCCTTCTTTGTCTTCATTTCCCTTACGACAATTTGGGCGCGTTCTCTTGAGCCCACTCGTTTGAGCCTCTGCTTCAGGTCTCGCTCTTTTCCATTCCGCCCATACCTCGGCCGCCCTCCACCCACCACCGCCTCCACCACCCGAGCGGCGCGGTCAGAGGTTGTGGCTCGTAAAATCATCAACGAAGGTAAACAGTCGAAGCCATGAAATTTTAATGAAGTTATGAAAATGCTCATCAGTGGGCTAACTGTGCCTTCGCAAAAAACCAAAATTGTCAACTACAGACAACAGATTTTTGTGAGGCTTCTTTTTTTTTTCGTTTTATGAGATTACGCGAATTATGTCTGCCTGAAGCTCAAACCGCGCCCCTGGCCTTTGGGTCCGACAAATGAGTTATATTTATAAGTTACCATACGTGCGTTCTCTGCTCTTGGAATGTTAGAATCTGACATGAAAAGGCACGTGCGTTATCAGTTCATTTGATTACGTAGTGTGTGTTCTCGACTGCGTGTGTAACTTAGTTAATATAATATTTGATAATATACCTTGTTAGACATTCTGCTAATTTTTCTAGAGGTTTTTAATGCTCTTAAGTCGAAACTATGAGTCATTTTTATCACTATCTGATATGGATAACGAAGTTTATTTGCTATTTATTTTTCCTTAATTTCCGAAAAACAACTAATGTTAGAATCATCTTGATTTTTTTAAGATAAGAAACTCGCAAAGACTGAATTGAAATGAAATATTGTACATAATATTACCAATAGAAAATTGAGATACTTATGACATGTGAATCAATTGACGAAAATTGTCAATGTTCTCGAAATTGATTTTTTATGTATAGCTGTTCCTAGTGAGATAAGTGTATCAAAATACGTAACATGTTCTTTCTTTCAACTTGTTTTGTGTAATTTTTTAAATTACCTCAATGAAATGGTTGTATGATTATTGTATTAGTGAAGGAAAGGAAATGAAAATACAAATCCAGTAATAACAAATGTGATTATTATCCTAATTTATTTCATCCATAGAAACATTAAATAAAATATGAGTGTTAATTCTCATTTTGATTTCTAGTAGACTCTTTATGAACATACACAATTCCGAGTTGCAATTCTTTCAGATGAAAGTATTAGTCGAAACTGCTTCGTGCAAAGAAACTGTTGAACTTCTCTAACTACCACCTGGCAAGCTCCAAGTCAATAAGCGCCTGTCGTTTTCTACGCCAACAACTGACGTTCACTACTACATATTATCAGTTGCACATACGGTTCTGAAACACATGTTAACGTTTAGGAGTTACAGGAACAAGGCTGCTGCCATATTGTGGCGTAAGTGTAAAATTATATCGTTGGTAGATTGTTTATATATTACATGCATAAACATGCAATAAATTAATTGTTAAAACTTGTTTTAAAAATAATGAATGTTTTTGATTATTTTTTTTAATACTCGTATTGTTTTCTAGAATTAATAACCGTCTGGCGATATCGCGTTTTATTTTTTATTTTTGTTGATATTATTGGAAACAATGTCATTAGCTCTGTTTCCTTTTCCACTTATTTAATGTTTTTTTGAACAGTATTAGTTAACTTTTCAGAAAATACCAAAAGTATCCAAGCGTAATATTATTTTCTGTATTTTGATTTCGTTTGCTGCTTCTTGAGACTTTTGTGAAAGTAAATGAAAGGGCAATGTCTGCAATTCATTCACTTGCACACATGACCAAACAAGCTACGTAGTTTGAGAAAGGAACGACCTTCCGAGATTTTGTAAACCATTCAAGACATTTCTTATGCATTCAAAAGCCTTTCTCTCAGCACAATCAATTTATCGACCTCTATTTCGATTCCAAATCGTTCTCTTGCCTCATACCTTTTGCACGTGATTGCATCTGGTAGTTCGCACATTACTGGAGTCCTGATCTGAATACAATCTCCAGTTCTCAAATGGTTATCGTTTTTGATAATGTCGAATTTACGAAGTAATCATTTTATCAAGATATTTCGACGGAATACTTAAAAAGCAAAATTTTTAATCAGTAAAAAGTGATAAAAAGTAATCACATTACATGAGTATTTCAGTAGCTTTGAGTACTTCAGTAGTAGGTGAAGAAAATTATAATCCCAAAATTGTTTGGTGTTGTAGACTGAGTATTGGAAACCTCAAACATAATAGAGCCACAAGGAATGTATTAAACTGATTTGAAAATTTAGTAAAATATGCTAAAAATGTATTCCTACCTTCACTGTCGTTTTATAATCGTATTATCAACAGATGCTGTTGACCTCCGTTGTATAAAACAGTTCCGCCTCTCTAAACGGCTCTCTCCTTAAGTCTGAGAGGCTGCAGATAGACCATTCTCTACTTTGTTAGATTCAAAATTATATTTTATTTGTGAAATATAAGACAAATGTATCTATTTAAATACAAATCCTTCAAATGCTTATCCCATTTTTAAATTGCATTCCCAAAAAGAAGTATTAGCGTTCATTTACTGAAAATAAAATATTTACAAATATCGTTTGGTACTGGACGTTCTTGTTCATTGCTACGCAGAACGTTCTTATGGTAATATTTAGGTTAAATACATAGTACTACTGGAAAAGGAAAGATGTGCGTATTTAACTACGTAATCACATTATCATCAACCGACGCCAAATATCCTACGACCCCTAACTTTCCAGTAGACGAAGAGGGTGCGCAGCTCCTAGCCGAAGACGTATTTTTTGTGACGTGTGTGTGTGTGTGTGTGTGTGTGTGCGTGTGCGTGTGCGTGTGCGTGTGCGTGTGCGTGTGCGTGTGCGTGTGCGTGTGCGTGTGCGTGTGCGTGTGCGTGTGCGCGTGCGCGTGCGCGTGCGCGTGCGCGTGCGCGTGCGCGTGCGCGTGCGCGTGCGCGTGCGCGTGCGCGTGCGCGTGCGCGTGCGCGTGTGCGTGTGCGTGTGCGTGTGCGTGTGCGTGTGCGTGTGCGTGTGCGTGTGCGTGTGCGTGTGCGTGTGTGCGGGAGGGGCGTTGTTGCTGTCATTTTGACCCAGAGCCCGATTACAGGGTGTCGCCGCGCGGTGCGGTCGGTGGGAGTAAGAAGTCAAAGCCGGGCAGCGTGTGGTTACGCCGCGCGCCGTTAAAATATTTGTGGAATGCCGTGGCCCCGAGGGCGAGCGGCGACCGCGCGACAAGCGGGCGAGTGGGTGGCGGCCCAGCTCCCTTCGAGTGCGGGTTCGAGTGTCTTCCACTCATCTCCGTGCTTCCCACGCCGCGCTGCTTTCTCTTTGGCTTGTCTCCCGTTTTAGAAGCTTTCATTTAGCACGGTTTTTGTGCCCTGGTTTCTTTTTTGAAATTGTTTGTAGTACCTCCATTTAAAAGAGAAAGATGCAGCTATTGAGATAGATAATATTTCGGTGAGAATGCAATGTTGCAATGCTTGGTATTATTGTTTCATGCCCGGTTTCTGGAAATCTACTCCTCCCTTCGTCTAAATGGGTTCAGTATATCTAAATGTGGCATCACATATGCATACAATGTTACCAACATTTTTATCCATATTCGCCACCAGAGACCGACAGAGTCGCTATATCAATATTTTTCTTTTCGTTTTTTCTTCTTCTTCGTTTTTTTCTTTCGTTGTTTTCGACGTTACATGAATGACGGAATATCAGATGTGACGAGGATGAGAATGGTCGAATTTCATGTCGCTGGGAATTTAGCAAGGTACTTTTACATCACAAGCGTGAAAAAACATTTAGGGGTTCTTCTACCTTAAAAAATCCACCGCTCCTAACTCGGGTTGAACCCGTATCTTTGAACCCCATGTGTAGAGGCCAATTTAAAATCCAGATCAATGCAACTGACCGTATAATACAATGCAGTATTATATTTTCCTCCAATACATATTAAATATACGAATTGATTTTAGAAAATCGACCAATTGTGGCACTTCTCATTATCCTAAATCATTGAAACTCCACATCTGATTATAGTATGTAGCCGTAGTGGTGTTAAAGTTTCCCCTTCCTCGGGAAATAGAAAAATCGGGTGCTCACAACGTCCAATCTTTCAACTTGAATCTTTCAACACCTTAGAATTAAAAATGTACAGGATCCAATTAAAAATATTTTCTTTCTGATCCTCTTTGCTGAATCTTGGGATTTCTCTCTATTCAGTTTTCTTGAGATAGTTATGCCGGTTTGAAATAGGGTTTTAAATCTTTTCAATAAACAAAGAAATATTTCGGACGTATTTGTTCATCTAATCATTTTAAAATTATTTTTTTTCCTTCACTACTTAGTGCTATTGTAGGTGCATTTTCCTGGTGGTAATTATGATTTATTTCTGGAATTTAGAGTTGTCACCAGAATTTGTTCAGAGAACAAAGCTTCTAGTTACGATTCAAAGACGAAAATTATCACGGTTCTTCCATTCAGAATATAACAAAAACAAAATGTATTCGTGTATATTAAATGAATATTTAATATGGCCCACTCAAACTCCTAAGTAGCATTGATTTACCGATAAAATGACATAATGTCCAGGCTTGCGGTTTTCGTCTGGTGGTCGTTTGGAGACAAAACCTTTTCCTCTTTGCGGTTTGAAACTGTGGACCGCAACGAACACACACACCCTTCCTCTCAAGAGCACCAACAAGAATCTTTCGGCGCTCCTGGCAAGGCCTCCCACCCTCCCAGGAGGCGCATTGTTCAGAGGGCATTACGAATGCGCCTCCATATTCCTTGGCACTTTCACTTCTACCTTAATGTCACTGCAACGCCTCTGACCGGGAGGTCCTAGGTTCGAGTCCTGACAGCGACAGGATTTTCGACACTAGTTTTTCAGCTAGGTCGAATTTAGTCGCTGTCTGGAGGAGAATTCAAGCGGCCGGCTGCTCTGATCGGTAGTTTTCCGTGGTTTCTCCGATCAACACCAGGCAAATGCCGGAGCAGTACCTTACAAACGGGCCAAGGACCGTGCGCGATCTGTCCTTCCTCTTCCTTGTCCTATCCTCTCCCCTTACACACACACACTTATACTAACATGCACCACACAACCACATATTCCGGGAGACCGGTCGGGAGCTGTCCCGGCTGGGGCGGTGCCCCGCTGGTGGGAGAATCCTGGTTACGGGGATACCCTACTAGCCGACGGTAGGTCGGCGCCGGATCTCGCCATCCAGCGGGGGAAGATCACCGCTATCTCCCGAGAAGAAAAACATGTACTACACTAACGGGACTAATGACCTAAGAAGTTGACGCGTCTGAAAACACGAAAAAATCAAAAAATCAATCAATCAATCACATCTACCTCTTCCTTACTTCCCGTGCAGCTTTTCCGGCCTTCCTCACAAACAGGCATCGAGGCATTCATTTAGGGAAAATCATGGTCTTGTCATAACACAATTTACCTATATGGATAATGTTTCGCCAATAACAAACAAGATGTAGTAGTAGAAGTACTAGTTGTAGTTGTAGTAGAAGGAGTAGTTGTAGTGTCTTTCACTTTTCACAAGCGTAAAATTAAGAAATGTACAGTGGTGCTAAAGCGAAACTGCTGTTATCAGTAATAATTACTATTATATCTGTATACTCTCTCTCTCTCTCTCTCTCTCTCTCTCTATATATATATATATATATATATATATATATATATATATATGACTCGATAGCCGTTATACTCCATACTACTTGTTTGAAACTCATCTATCTGCAAAAATCTGTTTTAAACAAATCCTTGCTTATTTCTATCATATGTCTCTCAATATTATTTTACCATTCTGCCATGTCTTTCTTCTAACTACACACATTTCCTTTCTCTCTCCTACCTCTCATCAGTCATTTCATTCTCGCTCTCATCAGTTACCCCCTTTCTGCGGTCGTCGTCCATTTTGATACCACGCCCTCTGGTGGCCTCTAGTGACATCTGATCATCAGAGGACTCGCTCTGTAATTTGTGAGTCGGGCTACCGCAGTCGCTGGGCACCCATCATTAAATGTCTTGGGTTGCATGACGCTTCCGAATTATACAACCGCATGTAGGTTTACTTAAGTTTGGATGAAACTGCTTTCTCCCCTTCTCTGTTTTTCACTCCCTTGTCAAAGATTGTCACTGACATACTTTTGTATGTTAATCGTTTCTTCCCAAAAAAGTAGTAGTTGTAGTAGACAGATTTGAGTTTACATAGGTGTTTAAAAATGTGATATTTAAGTCATTTTTAATAGCGTAAGAAGGAAGTATAATAATGATTAATTTTTTGTTTAAACTATCTTTAATGAACACTCATTTACTGTAAGAATCATTGTATACCATATATCTTGTTACAATTTGAATATAATGTGTAGTATGAGAAAATAAAGAAACGAGTTTGGAAGACAAGAAGCAAATTTGTTCACACTATTCTGCTGTTGGGAATACATTACATCAAAATTTATTGGAGAGCAAATAGTACTAACAATAAAATTGGCCCTGTTCGAAAATCAGACGTTTTACTTAATGATACTAATTTTAAGTAATATTTCATTCGTTTCTCTTTCACTTAAGTAATTATAAATTTCAATTAACTTTATTTGATAAAATGTAGTTCTCTGTCACAGCTTTTCAGACAATATTTGCATTCAGTAGTTCTGCTTCAGTACACAATTACGATTACATGTAAGCGTAAACACAAAAAGAACGTTGTTCTAGTTTAATCAATACAGGTTGTATTATTTCTTTTCTATGAGGACTGAGTGGAAAAGCACCAGACTGTACATAACATTGAATGTTTCACATGCAATCATCTTATTGGTAACATTACACCATCGAAACCAATTCAAATGAAGCTTTATCCTGTTGGAATATTTGTTTTACTGCTCGTTTATTCCGAAACGTTACTGAGGCTAATGATGCTCAAATTGCGTTCAATTAATGCCCTTTCCCGAAGTGGCAACAAAAGACCATTAATTTTCCGAAAATGTTGGCAGCGGGTGTGTAGACTTATGGCTCATGCCAATGGTCGCGTGTGTACACCAATTGGAACCTCCTGAAAGTGTGTGTGCGTGTGTGTGTGTGCGCGCGTGCGTGTGTGTGTATGTGTGTGAAGCATTTTAATAGTCTCGTACCAACGACAATTTGATGCCCAGAGTGGGCCACTGGGGGAGAGGTATCAACGGAAAGAATAGGACCTGCAGAGGGGGAAGGGACGACAACACGAAACCAATTGTGATATTCGAAGTTCCTTTGCAATTTTGCATTCACTCTAAAACGAAAACCAGAATCTACACAAAATTATTACTAAATACCATATTGCAATTTTCTTCTCTAAAAATCATGAAAACAAAAATAGGAATGAAATGTAAGCATTTTACAAACTGTTGTAACTATTTACAGTGTTATGGAGATAACCTCTTTAAAAAGAAAATTCCTTGCTTTGCAATAGAACGTCTCTCTTGTAAGTGATGAAAACGATGGCTATTTGAAAGGTGAGCGACTAATTACAGATCACGAATTTTCCGCAGCGAAGCGCTCTAGAAGCCAATCCCTCTCTCCTGGCTCGCCGCCTCTGCGCACGTGCCGGAGCGGCCGTGACGTCAGCAGCAGCGTCGCACAGTGCGTCCTAATGACGTGAAATGTTAGCGTCATGTCAGTCGCGGTGATTTTGATCTACCAAATAAATAATAATAATAATAATAATAATAATAATAATAATAGCGGTGATTTTGATCTACCAAATAAATAATAATAATAATAATAATAATAATAATAATAATATCAGTTTAATTAACTGTTTCGCGCCAATTTTAACACACTGTTCATAATACAGATTATTGAAGAACACAGAAACGAAAATAAATTTGCCAAAATGGGAAACATTTCTTATTCTTAGTATTTTTGTTTGCAATAGATACTCAATTACCGCAACCCCAATTGCCACCTACCCTCCTTCTTGGCAGCACCAGTTCAATATACGATGTGGCTCATCTATTTGTTGAAATGAAAATGATTTCCATGGATTCCTTAACGTGCCGCAATAGCATTCAGCTTAGCGTGGATGTTTGTACCTTAACCGCTTCTACTTCTGCCAAGGGCAGTACCGTAAGGGCCAATTCTCTCCGATTGGCGGCCGCGGGTGTTTCTCCGACGCTATTGCGGAGGCAGAGCACGTGTTCGATGAGTTTAGCGTAAATGGATGCGGCGTCGCTGGAATCGTCTGCGTCATCCGACTGCGCCCACCAAAGGCTTGCGTAGTGGCACGGATCGCTATTTAAGCGCCTGCCAGACCAGTACCCTATAAAGGTCACGCGCGATCTTACCTTCCCATTCCCTTCCCTTTCCTTCCCAATTTGTCATTCTCAGAAATCTACGATCATATCTTTTAAAGCACCCTAAATCTATAACTTCAATGATATTATGTGTATTACTTTATGACAAAATTTAACAGGGATTTAACAGCACAAGATCGTGAACCAAACGAGGATCAAATTTAGTATCATATAAATTCATCTGCCAATCAAATGCACAAATGAATCATACAATCAAATCAAATTGAGGGTGGGACTAATGGCGTACTAAGATCAACGCTGGCTTTAATTTCCAGTCAATCCACGTGGAATTTGTGGTGGGTATAGTAATCGCTTGGCAGGTTTTCTCGAGGGTCTCATCGTTCCCTGCTTTTGACTCCACTATTGCTCCACCATCCTACACCTTGACTTCATCCTATTTGTTACATCACTCATACACCTCTATGATATCAGAAGTCGAGAAGTCCATAATACAAAATAAATGAAAAATAAAGATATGAATAAAATTAATTGGCCTGTTGATTAGTGATTCTCGGCGCGTCAGCTGCTAAAGTCATTAATCCCGTGTTATTAGTCCCATGTTATTAATCCTTCGTAATAAGTGTCGTGCATCATGTTATCATAGGAGGTGGCGGTGATCTTCTCGCGATTTACTGCCGGCTTGCGGGTTTCTTTCCCGACCAGGTATATCCCACCAGTCAGTAGGGCACCAGCCCCAGATGGAACAAGCTCTAAATTCCTAAGCTCTAAGTGTGGTAGTGCAATGCATGCAACTGCAAATGTGTGTAAGGGGTGAGAATAGGACAAGGAAGGGGAAGGAAAGATAGCGCGTGTTTCGTGGTCTTTACAGCTTCTTCACTCGCGTGGTACGGGATCGGTGAAACCGATCAGAGCAGATGACGGCCAGAATTTTCCTTCAGACCGCGGTTTAATTTGACCTAGCTAGTATCGAAAATTCTGTTTCCGGTAGTATTCGAACCCAAGGACCTCCCGATCAGAGGTACTGTAGTGACGTCTCTTGATGCCCTGAGCCACCTAATCGGGTTGCTCAGAAGCTGAGTTGAGAGGCCTTGGGCGGCGTCGGCCCAGTGTGCACGCGCGCGCCGCTCCTCGCCCCACCGCGCGTCGAAGTCTCCTGCCGGCAGACGGCGGCTCCGCGCGGCGCGGCGCCGGGCGCGCCCGCCCACACGCGCCTGGCTCCGGCCCAGCCCAGCCCAGCCCAGCCCAGCCCAGCCCGGTCCGGCCCCGGCCCCGGCCCCGGCCCAGTCGGGGTCTCCGCGCGCTGTAATTACGTGCCAGGGTCGGCGGCGGCGGCGGCGCCACAGGAAACGGTCGCGCAGGCGGCGGACGGCGCGGCGGTGGAACACGGTGCTTCGAAAGCGTCGAAATCCATTTTGCTTTAAACTGTCCAGTTTCAAATCATGGTTCAATTAACCAATTAACTGCCAAATTAATTTTGGCGGCATATCGCTCGTTTATTGTCGTCGCGTTCGTGAGCGCACAGTCCTTGTTAGAAGCATGTTGCTTAGCTGCATATGTTCCGTCAACTTCGGCGCGGATCACCGTTTACTTTACATCGGTCTCTCCCTCCGACTTAACCACAGACATATAGCAGCTAAGCACGGCTTTACATGAGGTATCGAGTCACATGTACACCCTGGCCAGAAGTATACAATGCCTTAGTGACCACGGCTAAATCAACATCTCGCATTCAGGATTGAAAAACTTGCTTACTTCTATATGTTTCCGTTAGGATGTTTACATCTATTGAAAAAATAAAATTCGTAAATTATATTACACAATGTCAAACAACAATGAAATAGGTCTGAGATTTCCAATTGGGGACCATGGCATTTAATGGGTTAATATAGCCAGTGCTTCTTGTTCATTTCACTCTCTTTTGATTTTCTTGTTAATTGTAAAACGAGCGTAAACGTGGGAAATGTTTTAGAAGTCAGCAACTCAGAAATGCTTCCGACAATCATATTTCTCTCTAATTGTTAGTGATTAGAAAATGGAAGGAAAAAATAGCGCGGTTTGTGATCCATTTGATAGGGTTCTTCTCCGATATTCATTTGGGGTTGATGTGTGAGCGGAAAACTGTCGATCAAAGCAGCCGGTCGCTACGACTCTCCTTCAGACAACGGCTGAATTTGATCCACTATCCATGTTGCTGCCATCGAAACTTGAGCCTCAGGACTTTCCTATCATAATGGTGCAGAAGCAACGGATGTTGCGATCGCAGCCTGTCATTTGTAAAATTCCATTTATCCGAGAGAGCTATTTGTCCGCTTTCTTCCCAATCCCGACCACAGCGCGGCAGTGGCAGTGGACGGTGGAGGGGAAGAAGGACAGGCGAAGGCGGTGACAACGCCGATGAGCAATGGGCTTGGAGAGGAGTGCGAGGGGGAGGGGCGAGAGATGATAGGAGGCTGCGGCTGACCGACCAGCGAAACAGTGAAAACTGGGTGGTTATGCTAGAAACCAGGCCTGTGATGTGAGGACCAGACTGCTAGGTTCCCACCAGTACGTGTCGCCACCCGATAGCCACAGCGCAAATGTCTGTGGCGCAACGGATGGCGCTTGAGCTCTGAACAACGAGGCTCCCGGACGCTCCATGAAGGCTTTACGCCGAACGGATCGGATGTCCTGCTGGTTTTCTCGTTTGATTGATTGATTTTTTCGTGTTTCCGAGCGCATCAATTGCTTTGGTCATTAGTCCCGTTAGTGTAGTGCATGTTTTCCCCGGAAGATGGCGGTGATCTTCCCCCGCTGGATGGCGAGATCCGGCGCCGACCTACCGTCGGCTAGTGGGGTTTCCCCCTACCCAGGACTCTCCCACCAGCGGGGCACCGCCCCAGCCCGGACAAGCTCTAAGCTCCCTACCGGTCTCCCGGAATATGTGGTGGTGTAGTGCATGTTAGTGTAAGTGTGTGTGTGAAAGGGGAGAGGATAGGAGAAGGAAGAGGAAGGAAATGCACTGAGCCACCGCTCCTGGTGGTTTTCTCGTGATTCCGCAGGTTCTCATTCCCTTGCATTTCTCCCTTGTCATTCCGCTTAACTGATTTCTACCAGTATTATCGCCTGTACATCAATTCATTGATAATCTCAGTTTGTTGGACATAATTCAGGACAGTAATCATTAGTACGAGAACACTTGACCTCTACTTCTGTGAATGCAGATCCAAACCACAGTCAAACTATGTGAAACAGCGATCAATTTCACGGTGCTTCAGTACACTGAATTCCATGTGTCAATCGATAGGCAGCAATAGGTGAAAAAAACTAGTGAAAGAAAGTAGAAATGCACTTGGTAGGATCCTTACAAAATATTTTACCACATCCAATACTTACAACGTACACAATCTTTGACTTCATGATTAATATTTCACATAGTAACGGAAGTAGATACCATTAACTCTTGTAGTTTTAATGCCGTGTCAAAGGGACCCCAAGTTCCATGCGCAAAGATCAAACCATTTTAGGTGCATTATTTGTGCAACTGGAAACAGAATTTGCTAATTACAGAACCAATTTCCTTTGCCATTACAGACGGTGCTTATTACGCCCTTGAATTCAAGTACTCATCATCATGATCATGATCATCATCATCATCATCGCGCTAAAAGGCTTCATACAACCAATGTCGGGTCTTTGAATTCTAAAACTCATTTAAACGGATAAAATGTGCAAGATAGAGTTGTGCCGAGACCGGAAGTGCTTTCTAAATAAATAGCGGAATTTAGTTCTGGACTCCGGACAAGGAGATGAATGAGGGCTACGAAGGTGTCGAGGCCTCTGGCGGATGCAGTAGATCTGCGCTGTGGGCTCGGAGTGGCGCCTTTCAGTGTGGCGGATGTGGTTAGAGCTCGCACTCTGCTGACAGCCTGCCGAGAAACGTAGCTTGGCCACAAGGCGGTGGGTTCCGAGCAGGAAGGTCCCGGCCGAGGCCACGATTTGTGGCATCCTGGAAGCCCCTTCCACTTCTGGAAAGTCAATACATGACCCTCTGCGGAAATATACCTGTCTCTGCTTGTAAAGTGGGAAATCTATCAAAGAGAATGCAAAGCGAATAACGTGTGGGAAATCTATCAAAGAGAATGCAAAAAGAATAACCTCGTGTTTTTCAACTTTTTTCTTTCTATGAGTTAGTTATCTCGGCTATCATCTTCAGATTTAGTGTATGGCATAGTCGTCTAGTTGATTGGACTGCCAAGAGCTGAATTGGCATCGGTGAATGACGCTTGTAGTCGAGCAATCGAAAGCAGCTAATTACGCCAAGCGTATTGGAACAAATAATGCCAACAGATACAAGTAAATCTCACAGATTTATCAAAATCAAATACGGTAGAAAAATTAAATGTGTAAAGAAACATAACGATTAATTTACTCGTTCATAATATACCTTAAATAAAATAAAAATTAAACTGCCTGAGTTCAGCCATCATTTTCGACAGCGACTCTCACCGGGAGGTCCTAGATCGCGAGGCTGGACAGTGGTGGACTAGGTAGACTGCTGGGTCCACTTCAACTGCTGTCACGAAGAGAATTCTAGAAGCTGGCTGCTCTAATCGGTATTTTCCGTGGGTTCCTCGATCAAAAATGGACGAATTACGTAGCAGTATCGTAACAAATGTGCTACGGACAGCGCATAATTTTTCCTTCCTTTTCCTGGTCCTATCCTAACCCCTTTCACCAACACTTCCGCTGGGGAAAATATCTGGAGGAGGAAATCCCTCGCAAGCCAACATGTAGGTTGGCACTGGATCTCAACCATCCAGCTGGGGAAAGAGGGGAAGAAATCTCCGCCACCTCTCGGGATAAAACAATTACTAAATTAACGGTACTAATGAGCAATGTAATTTACGTGTTTGGTCTAAATATTCATTAATCAATTATTCAGCAAAGATAAGCATCTAAAAACTGGCGCAATTCAAACCCGTAACTCTGAACATAAGCGTTAAATGGCAGAAGCGCTCCACCGGCCTATGGGCCTAGGGTCTGGCTGTGAGGGTTAAGCGGCTTTACAGGACAGGAGGAAAAAATTACGACAGAAGTGATAACATATGGGCATTTCAGGCTGGTCAAAAATTGAGGTTTGGATAGGAAAAATGCAGTTTTTATAACCTAAGGGGATGATTTCTGCCCATCGTATCTGCTTTTAAAAGATACCGCATCTCGTCTCTAATCGCTCCAGCCTTTGGAACAAACCACGACCGTTTTTTTATTGAAACGAGAATTAGGAAAATACGTCGCAGTTTCTCACATAAATTGTATGTTATAAAATGTTCGTGATGTTCGCTGCTAATTGTTTAATGCGTTTAATGAACCACATCTGTAGTCAGCTCCTAGAAGAAAGTACTATAAAACTCACAACATTATACATTTTAACTCGTGGGAGCCGTTCTTTCCTTTTTTCCAGAAACGAATTAAGAAACCGAGTTGAGCTAAGTAAGCCATTTCAGAGTAGATTCACGGTTCTTAGTCAGAATGAACATCATGACACGTAAGGCAAGGGCCTTTCTTTTTTGGGAAATGATTCACCTACCGGAGTAAGCAAGTCGATTTTAAACAGATTCAAAGCTTCTACTAAAATGACCGTTATGACACATTTCAGAAATTGAGATCCGTCACATTCTTCTTTCGAGCAAAATATTATAACCCAGATTGTACTAACAAGTAAGGTATTTTGATTCACATCTATTATTATCTAGTGCCTTCATATCACTTTATAAATTACGAAACAATTATTCCCTTCTATGGAGAAACAAACTATAAACCAATGGAGTACTAAACAAACAAATTAAGATCTGATTCACTAATTTTATTACCAATATATATCATACCAGAGTGGTAATTTTCTTTTCTTTTCCTCTTAGGAATAAATTATGAATTCCAATTTTTTTTATTAAGTCTCTTAGGACAGAGCTGTAGCATTTATTAACATTCGGTATTACAATACATGTTATAACGTGAGGACGGATATTGTATCCGTCCTTATGTTAGGTGTTTGTATTTCAAAAGGCTCCAAGAATTAATCTCTAAGCTGTTTGCGAAAAGAGCGAAGAAAACGATCTTCAGGACGAAGTTTGTGTCTCCCTTTCCCGGAAACTCCCAGCGTGGCTTCTTGAGTCGACAGACTACGCCACCAGCGCCTTTCTTCTGAGGCGCAATCGGGCATCAGCTGTCACCGATACCGAACGCATGACGACACCACTTTAAACAAAGGAAGGGGAGTTCTCTGGAGACAGCCAATGAAGGGGGCACAGCTGTCAATCAGAATTTCAGCTTGTGCTCATTGAATTTTTTTTTCTTACGCGTTGCACCTGTAGAATAGTTATCTCCACGTGCTCGAAAAACGAATTAAGAAGCTGTGTGTCGTATCCTCCGCGTTTACTCTGCGTTTGCCGTTCAGTGGAGTTCCGCGCGTCGCACGCTCCTCTTCTGTGGGGTTCCCACACAGACACTGCGCTGCTCGTGGCCCCACGCAATGATGGCAAATTTTACCTCGCTGTCAGATTACATTAAATTTAATGTAGATTTAATGTACGACTTACATGATTTTTAATGTACCTTGAACATGAAAGGGAGATTAATGTACCTGTACATTAAATTTAATGCTTAAATTAAAATCATTGTATATTTAATGTTCGACTGTTAACTTACTTGTCTGCATTAAATGTAATTGTGCACTTACATCAAATGTAATGAACACGTACATTAAAATTGTACACGTACGTAAAATTCCTGTAGGTGTACATTAAATTTAATGTGTACATGATAATTACTTAAATGTAATTTACATTAAAAGTAATGCAAAAATTTCTGAGAGTGCAAAATATCGAAACATCGATGTTTCGATAAATTGGTAAAGGGTTTTCGATGTCGACGAAAATATCTACGAGAAAACATCTATGTTTTAATTATAGACTAATAATCATGCTTTTTTTTCTATCCATTTTTAATTACATTACGTAAAAGGGATATATTTTATTGGTTAGTTACCAGCATGTAACAGTGTGTAAAAATTATTATCGAATGTAAAAAATAAAATTAACAATAAAAAACATCGTGTTTTGCTTTCGATTTCGTGCTTCACTGTCGTTTCAGGCAATGACACCACTGGAGATAACATTCATTCAAAATACGAGCAGCTCCCAAACTTCCTCACATTGCACAGGCGAAACGTGCAGGGTAATAAAGATGACGCAAATAAACGACATTGCTGTGAATTATTGCTACTCTACAACGTGCTTAAACTTATTTATTTAAAAAAATTAAAAACATCAATGTTTCTGCAACAAATTATCGATGTGAAGAAAACATCGAAAATAAAATATCGATGTTAAAATATAGATGATTCTCGTGGAAAATATCGATGTTTTAAAAATATTGATGTTTTAAAAACAGAGATATTTTAAAAACATCGATGTTTTACAAACATCGCACTGACAAACAAACGCACTGAAAGCGAGGAGATTCTAGAGATAGCTTCTAGAAGACACATTTAATGAAGAAACAGTTGAATTTAAAGGAGCGAAATGAGTTAAGAAAAGATATTTGCCTGGTTGACCGAAGAAATCCTGATGTCACAGCAGCGCCTCTGACAGAGAGGTCCTAGGTTTGAGTCCTGACGGCGCGAGGATTTTCGACACTAGCTTTTCAGCTAGGTCGAATTCAGTCGCTGTCTGGAGGAGAATTCTAGCGGCCGGCTGCTCTGATCGGTAGTTTTCCGTGGTTTCTCCGATCAACACCAGGCGAATGCCCGAGCAGTACCCTACCGAACGGGCTACGGACCGCGCGCGATCTTTCCTTCCTCTTCCTTGTCCTATTCTCTTCCCTTACACACACACTTACACTATCATGCACTACACTACCACATATTCCAGGAGACTGGTCGGGAGCTTAGAGCTTGTCCTGGCTGGGGTGGTGCCCTGCTGGTGGGAGAGTCCTGGTTAGGGGGAAATCCCACTAGCCGACGGTAGGTCGGCGCCGGATCTCGCCATCCAGCAGGGGAAGATCATCACCATCTCGCGAGAAAAAAACATGGACTACACTCACGGGACTAATGACCAAAGCAGTTGACGCGCCCGGAAACACGAACAATTCAATTAATCAAACAAACCGAAGAAACCCCGCGAAACTACCGATCAGAGCAGCCGGTCGCTAGAATTCTCCTCCAGACTGCGGCTGAATTCAACCTAGCTATGTTGCTAGCATCGAAAATCCTGCCACCGTCGAGAGTGGAAGCGTAGTTCCTGCCGGTCAGAGGCTCTGCAGTGACATCAGTTGACGCCCTGCGCCCCGCGGAGCGTTGGCGTTGGCGTCGCGGCGAGCGGAAGGCGTACGCGGCGCTCGTATACTTTTTCCCGCCTTTGGCCCGTCCGCCGCTATTACCCGGGTATTTATACAATCCGGCGGCGACGCGACGGGGCCGTGCACGCGAGCGGCCGCCGCCTGCGCCTCCGCCGCCGCAAGAACAGGAATTATAATTTGGGGGAAAAACTGGGCGTCGTAAAGACGCAGGCGGTGACTCAGGCTCGCGCGCGGTTCTTCCGCCAGCGCGTCGCTTCGCCTCAGCGCTGCCCCCCGTCCACCACCACGTGGCTGCGTCGCTTGCGGCCGCGATCTGCAGGAGAATTCTGCCGGCCGGCTGATGTGATCGGGAGTGTTCCGTGGTTTCTTCGTTCGACTCCAGGCAAATGCCGGAGTAGTTATCTAATAAACGGGCCACGGACCGCGCGCTATTATTCCTTCCTCTTGCTTGTCCTATTCTCACTCCTTACTTACACACATTTACACTTACATGCACTACACTTCTTCACCTACCAGGAGACCGGTTGGGCGCTTAGAGATTGTCCCGGCTAGGACGGTGCCCCACTGGTGGTCGATACCTGGTTGGGGAAAACCTCATAGGCTGACTGGTAGATTGTCGCTGATCTCACTATTAAGTGAGGAAAGATCACCGCCATCTCCTACGAGAAACGTTCATTACACTTACGGGACTAATGAATTTAGCAGTTGACGCTCCGGAAACCCTCTCAATCAATAAAAAACATCTATATTCATGTACTCCCAGTTTTTCTGTCGTTCCTGCCTCCCGCCACTCATCTTCCCCCACATCTCCCACCCTCTGCCCGTTTGCTACCTTCGCCCACCTTTCGTCATGTCCCTTCATCTTCCCCATCCTACCCCAACTGACGCACAATTTCGCTCATTTCGTCTAATTTCGCGCACCTTTGTCTGCCTTCGTATGTCCGCTTGCATGCCCTTACCTCCCCCTGCCCCTCGCTCACTTGAAGTATTGATAGTTGCGGTTTCGATATTGTCGGTGACTCAGAATCGAACTCAGGTCCTCCGTGACTTCAAATGCCTGGCACTCGGAGAGTCACTTTGACAACGTTCATCATGATTTGACGGCTTTTGACAGAGAGGAGTTTCAAGCTTTGAACCCCTCGATTTGAATAATGGCAGTTAATGTTTACGCTGTCAGAAAGGTCTTTTATGATGGTTTGACTTGCAAAACCAACGATGTTCTGCTAATACGACACGCATTAAATAACATTTTCACTTTCGATAAAGCTCAAATGTGGATTCACAAAACAAATCAGTTATCTAGGAGCACAAAATACCTATCTTAAATATAGTCAATGAGGTAGTTCATGTCACAGCTTGCGAAATTCAAACTGGATCTTCAATAATAGCAGTGCTGTCGGTCTTCAATAATAGCGGTGCTGTGCATTGTACAGTGCTGTCGGTCCTCAGCTTTGCTATACTGAACATTTAATTTGGAACGTCATTTACTTTTGTAAATGTAAATTCATAAAAAGAGATATCTTGGGCAATGTCCTTCCCAAGGCCTTGAATGTGGACATAGAGAAGCTCCAATCTTTAGCCCCCGTGGGCGCATAATGGCGGTCCGTGCGCGCTAGGTGGAGGGCTGTGTCCGGAACGTGCGCTTGTGCGCGCTGTCGGCACGCCCGCCCGCCCACGCCCCGCGCCGCCCCCGGCGCCACACAGACCCCACAGGACACGCGCGCATTGAGGCGCCGGCACAGAGGGCGCGCCGCCGGACGCACGGGCACGACGCGGCGCGGCGCCGCAGCGCAAAGCCGGCGGCGGGGGCAGGGGCGGAGGCGGCGCGGGAGTCCAACCTAGATGGAGGCGGGGACGGTGACGGGGGCGGGGCGGGGAGGTGCAAGGGTGGAGGCGGCCCGGGAGCCCAACCTAGATGGAGACGGAGTGGGGCGGAGGCTGCCCGAGAGCCCAACCTAGATGGAGGCGGGGACGGAGATGGGGGCGGGGCCGGGCAGGGGCGGATGCTGCCCCGGAGCCTAACTTAGATAGAGACGGGGGCGGAGACGGGGCGGGACAGGGGCGGAGGCAGCCCGGGAGCCCAACCTACATAGAAGCGGGGACGGGGGCGGGGCAGTGCAAGGGCGGAGGCGGCTCGGGAGCCCAACCTACGTGGAGGCGGAGACGGGGACGGGGCGGGGCGGGGCGGGGTGGGGCAGGGGCGAAGGCGGCCCGGGAGCCCAACCTAGATGGAGGCGGAGGCGGAGCGGGAGAAGGGTGGAGGATAGGCGGGGCAGTTGCGGCGCGGGAGTCCAAGCCAGGAGGAGACGAGGGCAGGGTGGAGACAAGCTAGAGCCAAAGGCGGAATGAGAAGGCGGGGATGATTATGGGCGTACGAAAGGTGCAGAAAAGGGGTGGAGGTGGATACGGTGCACGAGTAAAAGCGAAGCGAAGGCAGGGCGGAAGAGGGTGGGAGCGACGGTAAAAGCGTAGATGGCAGAAGCGAGACGGTGCGGAACATGGCGGTGGTAAGCAGTTAAAATCAAAGTGGAGTCAGGAGAGTTTATGCAAGGTTTGTGCGTGGTCTGCGGAGATGGTGCGGAAGCGAAAGCGACGGGCATTGAATACGTGCTTTGGGGAATAGCGACAGAAGCTGTTTGCTCTGAAAGTACGGAAAGCTGGCAGCTGAATCGACAGAGACAATATTAGAGAATTTAAATCACAAAATTTAAGAAACGTTGATGACAACTGTACTTACGTGACCGACAGCGACGGAAAGCGAAGGAAAACGGAGGCAACGCCTACTGCAGGAGCAACAGAAGACTAGACAATGCATGCGTACGGAATCAGCAACAACAGAGGCGGTGGTTCAAGCAGTGAAGGCAAGCAATACCTGTGCAGATTTTATAATAGCCTGCTGTAGCAGTGTCCGCGAGAAGTGTAGCGCCGCGATTGCAATGACAGGTGAGACCCGTGGAAGAAGAGGAAGAAGAAAAGGAAGAAGGTGAAGAAGAAGAGGAAGGAGAAGAGGAAGGAGAAGAGGAAGGAGAAGAGGAAGAAGAAGAGGAAGAAGAAGAGGAAGAAGAAGAAGAGGAAGGAGAAGAGGAAGGAGAAGAGGAAGAAGAAGAGGAAGGAGAAGAGGAAGAAGAAGAGGAAGGAGAAGAGGAAGGAGAAGAGGAAGGAGAAGAGGAAGGAGAAGAGGAAGAAGAAGAGGAAGAAGAAAAGGAAGAAGAAGAGGAAGAAGAGGAAGAGGCGGAGGCGCGAGGCCGCGGCAGGGACGGCAGAGGCGGCGCAGGCGTGGGTCGCGAGCGTCGGCGTCGGTGACTGCGGGGGCGGGGAGGCCGCGGGGAAGGTCGGCCTCCTGCCTCCGCCTCGCTCTCAAAGGCCGCCTGCCCCCCCGCGCACGCGTCTTTGTGCGCGGCCGCGCCCCCCCGCGCGGCGCCGGTGATAGCGCGGCCCCCCGCCTGCCCATTGTGGCGGCCAACGCCGCGCCGCGCCGCCGCCGGCCGCGCTCACGCCGCAGTCACTCGCAGCGACAGCGGCGTCCGCACAAACCACGGCCCCCGGGCGGACGCACGCTCCGCCCAATACCTCCCTTTCCTTCAAACAGTTCCATTCCAACTTGGCTAACGATTGTCTAGTATCAATACTTTTTAACTCTTATGGTCGACGATGGTTCTTATGTACGACCATATTAGAAAAATGCGTCCAAGGAAACAGGGAACTGATGTTGGAAAATACTCTTTAGTAAATAGGACTATCGAGTCATGGAATGGCTTGCCTGCAGCACTAATGAAGAATTATCCCACAAAATCAACACTTTTAGATTAAGATTAAATTCTACTAATAGTGTAAGTGATAGGATCAGTAGTCAGTGAAGGGCCTCTGCATTTAGTAGGCATGCCTTAAATGGAATAATTTTGTACTGTGTATTGAATTGTATGTAGCTTGTATTAAATTAGATGTATAATAAGTGTAAAGAATTTGCCACCGGGCTTAATGCCCAAAGCAAATTAAATACATTATCTATCTTCTCGATCGCGTCATCAGATCTTATCTTGCAGTGTCTTGGCGGAAAATGACCATCACTAAGAATTAAAAATATTGATACTAGACAACATCTTTTTCTCAAATTATGACAAGGTATCAGTATAATTATGCTAACGTTTCGGCGATTTAAAATTTTTCTCTGTGAATTAGACTTTTCATTGCATATTCAAATCGACTTTATTTTTTCAGCTTTTAATCCGTAATAGAAAATGCAATAAACACCGTATAATCAAACGTTTCGTAACCGCGAAGGACGTGATGCATATGAACACGTACCCAGAGTTGTCTGGCACTGGGGGGTCGGACATGTTATCTTTCTAGTCGTCTTGCGGGATAGCCTGTGGAAGCAAGTGGCGTGTTACGCATTAGTCTTCTGCTGTTTTGTTCGCAGAGTGCGCTCTGAAAAATTCATCCAAGAAGAATGAGAACGTCAAGTGCACGTTCTGGTACATTTCAGATCATCAGGATGTCAACAAAATATAGTTCTTTGCTCCTAATAAAGTATGCAAACTTTTCTGAATGTTGCATGACGCTCCAGCATGTTTTTCTCGACGCCTCTTGGTGCTATAAAGCCCCGATTCACTCTCTTCATGCCTACACCTGTCGTAAAATATTGGCGACATACTAGTCGTTCTTGCAATGCGTGTTGTACATGAAGATAGATGACACTATAATGATGTGGATAAAATAGCATGCAAAGGAGCTGGCTCATTTGTTATGTGGTTCGCAGTCTGATAACACGAGCCAGAATGTTCTCTGTAAATTAGCATGAATGTGCGGTTTACAAATTCAGAGACGGGAATGCGCATAAGGCGGCGTTCCATATTTCACTTTCCATCATCTTCTCATTGTAGTCATTGCGGTTTATGGCGACTCGTGACACTGCGTAGAAGAGCAGGAAAATTACCTCTTAAGTTTAAGTGACGTACAAGAGACCGAACTTACTCTGCCATAAACGCGACTTCTGTTATTACATCAGTGCTCGTAACACAGGTAAACAACTCATGAAGACGAATACGTATGATGAGCGTATGAAGATAGGATAATATTATGTTACAAATTTTATGAAATTAAAGTATACTTGACACTCTGTATTCCGTATCTGAGAAGATACGAAACAAATGGAGAGATTTGAAATAGATGGTCTCGCTGGAGAGTGCACATGTGGATCTATTAGCATTGTCCATCTACTGAGAGCATCTTTCATCGTGAAATAAATGGTTGTATAACAGATGTATATAATTTATATAAAGAGATAAATGCAAAAGTATGGAAGAAGGTGATAAACAAGGGATAAAGAGATTCCGAAAAATGAACATTGAACATTTAATGAGGGTATGAAGTTTAGAATGAAATGAAGATGTATTCCATGACAGATTAAAAGTGACAGTTACAGCGGAAAGACGAATCAATGGCTATTCATAACTCGTTAGTCTTACTATATACATCTCTCTTACAAAAGCGTAATATTTTAGCACATTAGTTTTTGTCCGTTGCCTCTGGTATTCCCGGTGCTTTCTATAAAGTTTATACGATAATTTTCTCATTCTGTACCACTCCCAACTCCAGATACGAACGTCGAGTGTGACGTAATTTTTGAACAAGAGTAGTGAACTACGCGTCTCTTTTTATGAAGGATTTGAGCGAGTTCTGTAATTTTCCAAAACCTTAACGATTATTTTAAAACTTTAGTTTTTTTATTATTCTCAATTAAATGTGCAGGTTTCTATGAATACAAAATGTTTCGTGTTTTATCTAATGTATTCTACGAATACTAATTGAAAATTGTGAGAACCCAGCATATCACGCGAACATTTACGTGCACGATATAGAAGAGTATCCAATCTGAGGTGGTTCATTTTACGTACTTTTGTGCATGAAATGCTATATATGGGTAAACTGGTAAAAATATCTCCTTGTTGAATATCATGCGTAAGTGTATCAATGTTAGTCATTACCTTTAAAATTAATTATAGGCGAATGCACGTAATTCGTTGTTTCTGACGAGAGACCGGTTTTGAAGAGGTCAGCACATATAAACATTAATTTTAGAACAAATGTTTAAACGTCATACCCTTGAAGGATATATTTTCATTATCTCATTCTGCATATGATATCCCTGATTTGAATTTTTAGCAATTACCTACTTTTGTAGACAATGAACATTCCACAGCTTTTACCGAGTCTTGTGCCGCCTCGTCATAAATCCCCGTGGAAGACAACGGCATGCAGTATCCCCCGCAGCAGTGGCTGAGGGGGGAGCGAGATTGATTGATTGATTTTTTCGTGTTTCCGGGCGCGTCAACTGCTCTGGTCATTAGTCCCGTTAGTGTAGTGCATGTTTTTTCTCGGGAGATGGCGATGATCTTCCCCCGCTGGATGGCGAGATCCGGCGCCAACCTACCGTCGGCTACTGGGGTTTCCCCCTAACCAGGACTCTTCCATCAGCGGGGCACCGCCCAAGCCGGAACAAGTTCTAACCTCCCGACCGGTCTCCCGGAATGTGTGGTAGTGTAGTGCATGCTAGTGTAAGTGTATGTGTAAGGGGAGAGGATGGGACAAGGAAGAGGAAGAACAGATCGCGCGCGGTCAGTGGCCCATTTGGTAGGGTACTGCTCCGGCATTCGCCTGGTGTTGATCGGAGAAACCACGGAAAACTACCGATCAGAGCAGCCGGCCGCTAGAATTCTCCTCCAGACTGCGACTGAATTCAACCCAGCTGGAAAGCTAGTGTCGAAAATCCTGCCGCCGTGGGGAGTGGGAACCTAGGTCCTCCTGGTCAGAGGCGCTGCAGTGACATCAGTTGATGCACCGAGCCACCGCTCCCGGACTCCAGAGGGCGGAGGCGATGGCACTATGAGAGCGGTAGGTGGCGGCGGTTGCTTCATCGGAGGCGCTGGCTCGCGGCGGAGGGAATAGCGTGGCGGCGACAATTGCCGCGGCGAGCGGGCGCGGGTTCAGAGCGGGGGCGGGGGCGGGGACGCGGCGACGGCAGAGCGGCGGGGGCGTCGCTCGCGTGCGGTGGCTCGCATTCCGATCTCCGTCACGCGCCGCGCGCTCGTGCCGCCGCCGCCGCCGCCGCCACCGCCGCCCATCTGCATATGAATCCATTGGCGGCGCGAAGCACAGGCCGCGAGGAATCGTCTGGTGGAGCTGCGCTCCCGGCGCCGCAAGAGCCAGGCGACTGCCAGGGCTGCTCCGCGTCGAGTACAGGTTGAAGACCCGAACAATCCCAGAGGCAAGCGGGTTCTCGTTTCCTCTGATTTCGCTTCCTCTGCTTCACGTACTGGGAGCGGTAACTCAACGGATGTCACTGCAGCGCCTCTCATCGGGAGGTCCTAGGTTCCAGTCCTGACGGCGGCAGAATTTTCGAAACTAGATTTTCAGCTAGGTCGAATTCAGTCGCTGACTGGAGGAGAATTCTAGCTGCCGGCTGCTCTGATCGGTAGTTTTCCGTGGTTTCTCCGATCAACATCAGGCGAATGCCAGAGCAATCCTAACAAACGGGCCACAGACCGCACGCGATCTTTCCTTCCCATTCCTTGTCCTTCCTCTCCTCTTACACACACTTACACTAACATGTACTACACTGCCACATATTCCGGAAGATCGGTCGGGAGCATAGAGCTTGTCCCGGCTGGGACGGTGCCCCGCTGGTGGGGGAGTCCTGGTTAGGGGGAAACCCCGTTAGTCGACGGTAGGACGGCGCCGGATCTCGCCATCCAGCGGAGGAAGATCACCCCCCCCCCCCCCGAGGAAAAACATGCTCTACACTTACGAGAATAATGACCTAATCTGTTCACACGCCCGGAATCACCAACCAATCTGCTTCACGGAGGAAGGTTCCCGTTTCCTCTGCTTTTTAGAGCACCACTGCCCCGTCGTTCAAATCTTCACCTCCATCCATCCACAACCTTCATCGTAGGTAGGTCGAGGAAGCAGATTCCTATTAAAAAAAATTATTTCTATCCTTACTGCGCAGATGTGGTCTGTTCGTCTCTGCCCACACGCTCTCCTGTTGTCACTCTCATAATCTAATCTCACTTTTATTTTCTTGCCTGACCTTCCCTACTTGTTTTCTCTCTCTCTCTCTCTCTCTCTCTCTCTCTCTCTCTCTCTCTCTCTCTCTCTACCCGAGTCCTTTTTTGCCTTTTCGCACATACTCTTTCCTGCTTATCCTGTATTATCTGAACACCTATGCAACCGGCATGTCCACATCTGAGTGCTCAAACTCAGTTACTTAACACTTCTTTTCCTCTCAAGCACCACCTGACCAACCCTGACTATCTAACTTAGATTACTCTCCCTCAATTGCCGGTCACGCACCCATTCAATCTCAACCTTCACTCGCGGTTTCCTTCCTCTCTATCCTCAACTGTCTCTCGCCCCCATTCCTTCTACTTGCTTTCTTACCTATTTTAATCACTAATTATTTTTATCTCTGAACTCTTTCTCTGCTTAGTGTGTCATGCGCCATTCACCTGCTTTAGGAATTAGGTCGCTACGAAAAACTAAAACCATCTGAACCATCATTTCACCTATGGTGTGGTTTTCTTTAATTCAAGTTACGTGATTTGTAGTTCAATAAGTTTTTGAATCGGGTTTGTACCGCTTGATTAAGTTTTAAGTTTCTTTCAGTAGGACTACTAACTACTAATACGATATTTCAAGTGTACGTTTAAATGTGAATCATGGAATTCGAAGGAGTGTTTTTTGTCTGCTCTTCGGTATTATTGGCATGAGAAAAGGCAATAAAATGAGCCTCAGAATGTGTAACAAACATAACATCTTAGTTTATATCCTCCACAAGTAAAAATGACATTTTAGACAACAAATAACATCTGAGTAATATTATGTTGTAAATGAGTTTGAGCAATTCTATTGTTTCAGCGTTATAGAAATGAATCAAGGAAACACGTGATACAAATAAACAGAACCATTTGCTTTTGGAGAGTAAAATAGGCAACTAGCGTAATGCGCATCCATCATCATTTGAGTGTAATTAAGAGAGCTAATGAACCTTTATCGTGACACCTCACGTGAATGACACAGCCTGCTTCATTAAGCATTTAATTAAAAGCATTCTGGGAGCAACCTTTAGTAGATCAAGGTGCGAGGATCTGCTAATGACATCAATTCCTGGCAGAATGACATCGTCTATCTAGGTGCTCGAAATGAATGAGGAAAATGATGTTTTGGATACCGCACAGACACTTAAATTACAGATGATACAAAAACATTTTTATTAAACTGAAGAATTATGTAGAATTAATTGCTTTAAGAAAAAATTAAAATTAATCAACCAGAAGTTGGTTTTCTGATTAGTTTTTGAAGTGAAGCAGAATCTATGTTATTTAGAAGCCATAGTCTCAATTACAATATCCTTAATAGATTTTGTGAGAACGGAAGAACGGACTCTTCAAAAACACTTTGCATTGAAGTGACGTGATAGAGATATGCCATGAATATGTAATAAAAGATGTAAAATTACACAAAAGTAACTCATAAATTCTTGGAAAGCTGAGTCGACGCGGCGGTTTCTACAAGTTATTTTGGCACTTCTTATAGTTGGAGTTGGCACGCAAGGAAAGAAGACTCATCGAAAAATTCTCTCAGGAAATGAGTGTGTATTCACTGTCTCAGAAATACACACAGTTTCATAAGTTTTCAAGTACGCCGAATTGGACATTACTTTACCAACACGTGAGATAATAAAGATGGCGGATTATAAAAAAAATATCCGGCAGGCCTATGAAAAAAATTTTCAGTTGTGTGGATTTTGTACAAAAAAAATGTAGCAAATTTCTTCTCTTCATACAAAAAGCGTCCGGTTTAGTTATCCATATTTTCCTATAAGCAAGATTTTTGGAACTCTTACCGAGGGATTGCGGCTCTGGTTTGTCCATCCTCGGACAACAAAGTGAGCTCTCGGGTTCTCCCAATTTCTCTGCTTCTCATTCCACCATTGTTCCCAACTATTCACTTCATCTACAATATGGCTACTATCTACTCATTACATCATCACTTGTAGTTATCTTCGTAATTCAAGGTCCAAGAATCTTCCATGAATAAATAAATCAAAGTACTGTTTCAAATGAGTTTAAGAATAATGTAAAGTGTTCGTTACAACGATATGAGGTACTCGAGATTAAATAATGGTAAACCATCTAAGTGACTTTTATAGGTGAGGCAATTGAACGTTCAACATAAAAAGCACTAAAATACGCTGCAAACATTAGCCTATTGTATTGTTCACCAGTTCTTCGCCAGTAGTGGGAGAATTCTGGTTAGGGGCAAACCCGCTTGCCGACGTTAGGTCGGCGCCGTATCTCGCCATCCAGTGGCGGAAGATCACAGCCATCTCCCGAGGAAAAACATGCACTCACTTACGGGACTAATGACCTGTGTTGACGCGCCCGGAATCACCAACCAACCAAGCAGAGAGAGCACCTCGTTGCCTCCGTAACTCATCTCACTTTCTGCAAGGAAAGTCATGAAACCATTTGACGAGCCTCACTCTCCGCTCCCTTTAAATAGAGAAAAGCCAAAAGGCAACACTCCTGGAAAATGCCATTTACTGATGATAGCACAACGTTGTTCCCTGTCGAGCTGCCACGTGGACATTGCTCACCGCCGAGAAATGTAAATAGGAAGGCCTTCGATGGAGTTGATCGATTGGGATTGTGATTCGATGGGTTGGATGGATTGACGTACTCGCGACGACTCTTAGCACTCTCAAAAAATGTTTGATTGATTTTTCCTGTTTCCGGGCGCGTCAACTGCTTCGGTCATTAGTCCCGTTAGTGTAGTGCATGTTTTCTCGGAAGATGGTGGTGATTTTCCCCTCGCTGGATGGCGAGATCCGGCACCGACCTACCGTGGGCTAGTGGGGTTTCCCCCTAACCAGGACTCTCCCACCAGCGAGGCACCGCCCCAGCCGGAACAAGCTCTAAGCTCCCAACCGGTCTCCTGGAATATGTGGTAGTGTAGTGCATGTTATTGTAAGTGTGTGTGTGTGTGTAAGGGGAGAGGATAGGACGAGGAAGAGGAAGGAAAGATCGCGCGCGGTCCGTGGCCCGTTTGTTAGGGTACTGCTCCGGCATTCGCCTGGTGTTGATCGGAGAAACCACGGAAAACTACCGATCGGAGCATCCGGCCGCTAGAAGTCTCCTCCAGACAGCGACTGAATTCAACCTAGCTGAAAAGCTAGTGTCGAAAGTCCTGCCGCCGTCAGGACTCGAACCTAGGACCTCCCGGTCAGAGGCGCTGCAGTGGCATGAGTTGATGCACTGAGTTACCGCTCCCGGTCTGTAAAAAGGGAAGGTAGGTATCCCACCATCCAACCAAACCTTTGCCACTGGCTGACCAACCTCTGTGAAATCCCACAAGGGTGAATACCTGCAAGCAGTGGCTGGCTGTGCCCGCGTGCCGCGTGCGGGTGGAGTGGCGTGCCGGCGCGTGCGCGTGCACCGAGTGCGCGCGTGCGGCGCAGGCCGGAGGCTGCGTCAGCGGATAATGGCGCTGACTTCACCGCCGCCGCCGCGCAGATTGGCCCGTTCGCCGTTCGCGGAAGACACACTCACCCCGAAGGAATACCACGCACAGGAGCGGCGAGCAGGCAAATGGATTCCTCGCGCGTCTCCTGAAAAGCCTCCTCGTGTATGCAAAAGCCTCTTTCGAGCGTTCGGGAAAACTGGCCGTGGCGATCAAAGTGAAAATGTAAATTGTGTAAATAGTTCCGTGAAGAGTGGAATGAATGTTTATTTATTTATTTATTTATTTATTTATTTATTTATTTATTTATTTATTTATTTATTTATTTATTTATTTATTTATTTATTTATTTATTTATTTATTTATTTATTTATTTATTTATTTATTTATTTATTTATTTATTTATTTATTTATTTATTTATTTATTTATTTATTTATTTATTTATTTATTTATTTATTTCTATTTATTTATTTATTTATTTATTTATTTATTTATTTATTTATTTATTTATTTATTTATTTATTTATTTATTTATTTATTTATTTATTTATTTATTTTACGTCAAAAAACAGTTGAAACTGCGTATGACGTGCTATGAGGAGAAGTGAATTCTGTGCACATTTTCAAAATTCTGTGATCCCTACACTAATTACATAATACTACATGAATTTTGAGGGAAAAATGTGTGAATGAATGTGATTTTTAAATATATATTTAGAATGAATGAGAGTGTGAATGTAAAAAAAGAAAAAGAAAGAACATTGATAAGAACTTTATTTAAACCAATCAGAAACTGTTATTTAAAAACATATCGCCCAAAGCGGCTAGATGTTTAGTCTTTAAGTTAGATTTAAGATAATTTAAGTTAGTGTTTTTAAGAGAAAGCCCACCCCTAGCTCAATAAGCAGAAATGCTGGAGTGATTGTGTATACCCAATACATTGAATTATTTTTGCCTCGCCAGGAGTACTGAGGGGGGAAAAATTGTTTTGGGAAAACTGAGAATAGAGAAATTGGTAGACGCACAAGTCTGTTACAAGACATTCAGAATTTTTTCTAAGCTGACTGAATATTTTACATTTTACTTTACAAACTAGTATATAATAAACCTTTTGGGCACAAATATTGTGACGATGGAAGGACATAAATTTTTGGATCAATATTTAAAAAGTTAACTTCTTCACACTCGAAAATAAGCGTATTTTATACTACATCATTTAATGTATTTAAAACTAAAAAATCAATTATTCTTTAAAATTCGAGAAAACATGACGTGAATGGCACGACGATGCCATAAATATATTTTTCTATCATGTGACAATATTCCGTACTTTTGACTCTTTTAAACTGTAACTACCTACAATTTTGGTAGCAACGTATGTATACTCATACCACATTGATACTCAGAGGCTATATTATTAAATATCTTTAAACTTTCCATTCCCGATATTATTGTGTTGCAGTTTTGGAAAGACCACCTACAATGTTGAAACAGGTCACGACCATGACTGCAATTAGGTTGAAATTACTGGCATTAATTCAGATGTCGTGAAACATAAAGAAACATATTCTGATCCTTGACCTTTCAGAGGTCAGTAGAACTAGAAGAGAAATTTTCTTTCATTAACTCTGTGAAAGGATACGACTTAACGGATACGCTGTGACGTAAGTAAAACGATTGGTTGTCAAAGTTGTGAGTGGCCACTGGACAACCATAGTAATCTTTTCAAAGAACCTCGACGCCCCTCGTGCTTCTTTGTTGCGGTAATGTTCAAAGTTTTAAAAGGAAGTTAAATAGAATGTAGTGCCATGGAAATTTGACTCAAGTTCTTAATATTTTCAAATCAACTAGGCAAACGAATATTTGGGGAATATTTCAAGCTGGCTTCGTCAGCCACAAAATCACGTGCAAGTACCAAGAACTAAACCTTCAAAGCTGTCACTGCACATAAGAAAGGGATTGGGCACTGTCTATCGAATATTTTAATTTAAACTGGTATTTTATTTTGGAATTCTCTTTATTGATGCATTTTTGATATAATAAGTTCCTGAACCTAAAGTAAACAAAATATTGAGAATAGTAAAATATAGGAAAGCAAATATAAGTATGCACGTTTAAGTATACAAGGGTAAACTGATTACAAATGGAAAAGTGTTCATAAACTGAAATACATAAAATTTCGTGATACCAAAGTACCCCAAAGTTCAATTAAACAAAAGTGTAGAAAAAATATTCTATATGAACATATATGAAAGTTTCAATGTATAACGATATACAAAAGTCTCAGAACTCAAAGGAATGAAGCAATCCAAACTTTGAAAGTTAATAGTGTGTATACAAAAGCTCAAAAAACGTGAAGTGAACGAAAGTATTCCCTTTTGCAAAAATTCTTATACATGCTAGTTCGAAAATACAAAAATAAGCAAGCTCAGTTAGCAGGATGAATAAGTACATAATAGGAGCTCAAGTACTAAAACCTTTTGGTATGCAAAGGTAGCAAAATATCGAAGAATATGTCACTACCCAAGAAATGTGGCACATGTAAACAATCTTGGTTTTTCTACAGAAATGTTTATAACATAGTATATTTGTACGAATAAACACTAAAATGAAGGCAGCCCAACAGACAGCCGATGTGTCGTGTAAAATCCTTGGTCATGTTTTCTACCGCGAAATAAACGGCTCGGCTAGGGATAAAAGCGTTGTCATGCAGAACGATAAACTTAGAGAAGCCAGGTTAGTTAGTTAATTAATGCCTTATTTTACGTGGCGAGACTCGGGCCATCAGAACCGCTCTTCCGTCTAACCATGCTAATTTCGCTACGCTCCTTTCACCACCTAGCTGAGAAAGGAGGTATTATCTTGGGCGACGAAACAGGCGGATCTCAATTTTGCTCAGAGGCTTCTTTTAGGCTTGAGAATCTTTTACATGCAGTAAATCTACTACATGGGACAGTCTGCTTTACTTCCCCTTCGAAGGAAGGCGTACGAAGAATTTTTCGCCCTTAAAAATCCACGGCTTCGTTCGGGTTTGAACCCGAAAATTCGGGTACAATAGTCCGGTACGCTGACCGTACCACCGAATCCGCACGGTTGCTTGTGCAGCGACGCTACGGGAGCTCGAGTAGCCGAGTGGTGGCGAGTGGAGTGGTTGGGGCGGCGGCGCGGGAGAGCGAGGCGAATCGCCCATCGCGAGGGCTGGGGCGGTGGGCGGTGGGCGATGGGCGGAGGGGCCATTAGCAGCGGCGCATCGCCCCCCGGGGCCCTGCCTTGTGTTATTAGCCCCCCGCGGGCGCCGACGTCTCCCGCCCACCGCTTTGTTCTTAATTTCATTACAGCCACCCACTCACCCACCCACAACGCTGCTGACTCTGCAGCCACTGTGGTCGGGAGGTGCTAGGGTTTGAGTCTCGACGGTGGGGAATGTTTGTCCCTAGTTCCAGAGCGAGGTAGAATTCATACGGTCTCTGGAGAAGAATTCTAACAGCCGGCTGCTCTGATCGGTACTTTTCCTTTGTTATTCCTATTGACACCACGCGAATACCAGACCAGTAACCTAACAAACGGATAACGGACCGCGCGCGATCTTCCCTTCCTCTTCCTTGTCATATCCTCACCCCTTACTTGCACACACACTCACATGCACTTCATTGCACTTACATGCATACACGTTTACATGCACTACATGTATGACTAGTAGAGCTAGTCTTGGATGGGGCTGTGCCCTTCTCATTGGAGACACGAGAAGGGAGGAATCTTCCCACAAGCCGACGTTTAGATCGAAGCTGAATATCACCATTCAAGGAGGGAGGAACCTCCTTGCTACCTCTCGATGAAAAGCATGCACTACACTTACGGAACTAATTACCATATCAGTGCCTGGAATCATCAATCAACTCACACACTCTCCCGCTCAAGCAACCCTACTCGCACATTCATCCACCTTCCTCTACACCATCCCACCTACCCACATGCTCGCCCACAACCCCACCCCCCCCACATACACCTGAGCGCACCCACACCTACTCACGTACCTACCCGCACACCCACTCCTACTCGTAGACATCCACCAACCCAAACTCCCACCCTCTCGTACACCCTGAAACCAATCCACACATGCACCTGCCATCGCCAAGCACCCGCACCCAATCACATATTCATACATGCATCCACTCTCTTGCTTACCCGCTCGCTGGCTCGCCCGCTCTATGACTCTTCGGTCTCTGGTCCCTTGAGAGAATTTTCGGCAGAAAGAAGTGATGCTCGATTCTCCGAGCTTCATCTATCCGTCGACTAGAACTGAGACATTTCATAAACCTTCGCATATATAACAAAAATAAACATGTAGCTTGCTTACGCTATCGATATTACCTTTACGGGAATGCAGTATGCGTGATTATTACTGCGAAATAATTCATGAGATAAAAACATTGTTATCGACTTCTGTTTTCCACAGCTGCGTTCCGTATATGTTACCCATTCACGGCACCTGTCACATAGTAAAAAGACCGGGAAATGCTTTGTTATTACATGACGTGCACCTTAGCCGTCGAAGAATAATGGCGATAAAACGATATTTTTTGGGTTGAAATTGGATAATTGATACTCTCAATAATTAGCATCTGTAAATGTATTTTGACTTAATATTCATCCTAACACACCTTTCAAACGTTTTACAATATGCCTTCCTGTTTACGGCAAAAATTCATACTTTTTGGGCCAATCAATTGCTACGAATAAGAAGCTATTTTTTGTAGTAGTCAGTGGATGCAAATTTTCTTTAAAAATGTGGAGCTTCAGTTAGTAGCGATATTATTCGTTTTATTTTCCCTTATACAATTTAAAGTTTAACATTAAATATCGTATTATTTAATGACATCTCTTGTACATTTTCTTGTACTGATGTTGGTCGTGAATATGTATACGAAAATGTAAATACAGAATGACTTTCATTCTTTATAGTTCATCAAAACACGATTTCTGATTGACCTATATTTTTTCACTGGGATATACGGTAGTGAACGTCCATTGGCTATTTGTGCAATTCCGGTATTTACTTTTGTATCTGTATGTAGAAAAAAAATTCTTAACATCATACAGTATTTTTGTTCTGAATTTTTACGTTTGTGCAAAATGTAAAAGTTCTTATAAGCGTGATCTTAAAATAAAACACATAGAATATCAGTTGTCGTTGAAGAACCTCTTTTTTTATCTAGGGCTTTTTATCCAGCCAACAGTCGGTTACCCTTTACGCCCCGATGGGACGCATATTCGACCATCCACTAGACACCAACACACTTGCGGGCTCCTCTGATCTGGGGTCAGCAGAACGCGAGGCCCTCCGCGACAACACATACATACAAAGTCAAGGGACAAACAGCCATGCCCAAGGCAGGACTCGAACCCGCGACCCTTCGGACCGAAGCGCTGAGTCGGTACTCGCTCTTAGCCACTTCGGCCATCCAGGTTGGCGAAGAATCTCTTTTAAATTCTTAAATTCTCTTCAAGTTTTAACTGGATTTTTTGTCCATGTATGTTCTATCCATGTTGTATTGATTTCTTGCTTAAACCCTAACTGTAGATTTGAACTTCACTTTACGTGTGGTACACGTGCACAAGTGCGTATTATTTGTGAGCTTTGTGAGTGCGTTGCAGGCGAATAGCAACGGCACTCATCTCTTGTTTCCTTCTACAAACTCTTTTGAAGAATAAAGAGTGATACGTTTTTGTGCTCTAAAATGTGATTTCTTCTGCATTGATGGTGAGTAGAGGTGGTACCCCACTTTATTTTCTCTTGTTAATTATTTTGGAGTGTAAACATTAAATTTCTTTAAATTGTTGTCTGCATAGTTGTGAAAGTGTCTCGTGTATATCACTTGTGCGTCATTATTGATTATTCGCGAATTTTTAATGAAATTATCTAGCCCTTTAACCGTGCTGTCTGTGTGTGCAAGTTCTTCACATCAGCTTGTGTCAGAGCAGTTCTTGCGCCCGCGTTCTTGCGCATGTGTGCGTGTGTGCGCGCGTGTGTGTGTGTGTGTGTGTGTGTGCGTGGGCGAGTATGTGCGCACGTGCGTGTTAAATGTCTTAAGCGTGTTTTTCTACAATCTATGTTCTTCCTACGCCAGTGTCTAATTGGCACGTGCTTTGTATTGCAGGTAAGTCAGCCTAGAGCTCATTTTCTTTGACCATTTTTCAGCTCTTTCGGAGATAGAATCATGATTTTGCACTTATGTCTTATGAGTTGTGTGTGGATGTTTTGTATGCTGAAATTGACTCGTGGAACGGTCTTCTTAATTTATTCTTTCTTCTTTTTTTCATTGCACCGTGATGTTTTACTCCTATTGTGCACCCTCGCTGTATAAAGGAGCATAACACTTCCGTCTGCTTTGTATTGCATTTAAAAAGGCGCGACGCTTATCTAATTTTCCCCCATTTTTTAATTCTGGGAGATTTAATTCTGCAGTACTGGCGCCCCATTTCGTGACGCAAATCATCGCGCGTGATACACATGTTGCCTAAGTTAAAATTATAATTTTTTTAACCATTAAGAGTTTCCTAAAAATAATTACTCTGCTATCTCAAAATATTCATTTGACTATGATGTGAAAGTCACCTGTCACACTAGAACTCGCGCGATCTATAGTAGACCCCTGCCGAGATTAAAACTACAACAACGCGCTTGCAATGGCAGTATAGTGGCAAGAACTGGACAACCTACTTGCAGTGACTTTTGAAGCAGATTGGATGGTCGCACGACGGTCACAATGGCGACGATTTCGGACGAAATGTCGGTCGGACGCAAAAACCCGAACGAAACAAATCTTCGTCCAACAGCCGATGCTTTTGAACGCTGTCGAAAGAGGCCATTTGTATTTACTTTGACCGTTTCCGCTCACCAGAATATGTTGAAACGAGTTCGGCGAATCAGACGAAAACATCCGATATTTCGTCCAAAATCGGCTCCGCTGAGACCACATCTAAGAGTAGTATTCAAGGCTCCTGATCCCCCCACCACTGTAAACTCGGCGGAGGTTCTGCACCAGCAACCATGAATTTGAAGTGATGTGTACTCTTGCATTGCGGGTGAGCCGTTGCGAGTGACTGTGCTTGTGCGTTGTATGTGAATTGTGGCGAATGAGCGTGCTTAGGCGTTGCATGTGAATAGTTGCGATTGAGTGTGCTTAGGCGTTGCACGTGAATCGTTACGAATGAGTGTGCTTGTGCTTGTTGAAGGTGAGTCGTTGCGAGTGACTGTGCTTGCGCGTTGCATGTGAATCGTTGCGAATGAGTGTGCTTAGGCGTTGCATGTGAATCGTTGCGAATAAGTGTGCTTAGGCGTTGCATGTGAATCGTTGCGAATGAGTGTGCTTGTGCTTGTTGCAGGTGAGTCTTTGTGACTGTGCTTGTGCGTTGCAAGTGAGTCGTTGCGAATGAGTGTGCTTGTGCGTTGCATGTGAATCGTTGCGAATGAGTGTGCTTTAGGCGTTGCATGTGAATCGTTGCGAATGAGTGTTCTTAGGCGTTGCATGTGAATCGTTGCAAATGAGTGTGCTTGTGCGTTGCATGTGAATCGTTGCGAATGAGTGTGCTTGTGCTTGTTGGAAGTGAATCGTTGCGAGTAACGCGTGCTTGTGCTTGTTGCAGGTGAGTAGCGGCGGTGCGCGGCGAGAGGCAGGAGGCGCGGGGGGCGGGGGGCGCCGGCGGTGATCGGCGCTTGTTGTGCCTGCCAGGCCATGACTCTGCGTTGCGTGCCGGCGCTGCAGCCGCTGCCGGCGCCCGACTGCGCCGCCCCGTGGGTGAGTCACTCCAGCGCCCTCTTGCACTCTTACACCTCATAATGTGCAGTTGCAATCATTTAAGGAAGAAACCATTAGTTAATTTATGGCTCTACAAATGGAAAAATAAATCACTTCCTCCAATCAGTATGTGTATTTAATAACAAAACCTACCACATTTTTATATAAAAAATCGAATCTATCTTCATAATATAATAATGAAATTAGAAGAATTTGTCGCCCCGACCGGAATTCGAGCCCTGACCTTCTGGTTTACGCCCAGCTGCTCTAACCTCTAAGCTACCGAGACAACCAACCGTTTGAACAGTTTTCAGGAGCGCGATTATCACTCCTTGTTGTAAGAGAAATTAAATTAGTGCATCCAACAAGGTGACGGGTAGGTGACTATATATATATATATATATATATATATATATATATATATATATATATATATATATATACTAGCTGACCCGGCGAACTCTGTTCCGCCTTAACAGCCGGTCCCATCTTTTTATTTATTTATTTAGTCAAAAACAGTTAAAAACTGTATGTGACGTATGGGGGAAAATCATTTTTCTCGCGTCGCACTCACTGTGAGAAACTGTACTATCCTTGTTGCACTGCGTACGTGCAAAAACGTGCGTTCTCACACAGGAACGCTGTCGAACGGGATAAACAGTATCCTATGTCCGTCTCCTGGCTCTAAGCTTCCTGCTCACCAATTTTCAGCCAAATCGGTACAGCCGTTCTTGAGTTATAAATAGTGTAACTAACACGACTTTCTTTTATATATATACTAGCTGACCCGGCGAACTCTGTTCCGCCTTAACAGCCGGTCCCATCTTTTTCTCGCGTCGCACTCACTGTGAGAAACTGTACTATCCTTGTTGCACTGCGTACGTGCAAAAACGTGCGTTCTCACACAGGAACGCTGTCGAACGGGATAAACAGTATCCTATGTCCGTCTCCTGGCTCTAAGCTTCCTGCTCACCTCACCAAATCGGTACAGCCGTTCTTGAGTTATAAATAGAGTAACTAACACGACTATATATAGATATAACGGCGAACGAAAGGCGGCTATCATTATCGCCTTCTGTTATCAGTGCGGCGTTACAACAATGGGTTACAACAGGCAACAATGACCGCTAACATGCGAAATCACGCGAAAACGTGCAAAAACGTGCGTTCTCACACAGGAACGCTGTCGAACGGGATAAACAGTATCCTATGTCCGTCTCCTGGCTCTAAGCTTCCTGCTCACCAATTTTCAGCCAAATCGGTACAGCCGTTCTTGAGTTATAAATAGTGTAACTAACACGACTTTCTTTTATATATATAGATATATATGTATATATATATATATATACATATATATATACATATATATATATACATATATATATATATATATATATATATATATATATATATATATATACATATATATATATATACATATATATATATATATATATATATGTATATATGTATATATGTATATATACATATACGTATAATATATGTATATATGTATATATATATATATGTATATATATATATATATATATATATATATATATATATATACATATATATATATATATATATATATATATATATAGTCACCTACCCGTCACCTTGTTGGATGCACTAATTTAATTTCTCTTTGAACTAATTTAATTATTAAAAGACATTGTTACCCAGTAACATGGTCACAATTTGGATAGCTGTACGTCTGCGGAACATATTCTCCGATGGCAAGTGCATCCAACAAGGTGACGGGTTGGTGACAATTATAAATATAATAATGTATTAATCTAGATTATACTCAGTCGTAAAATACTACAATTCTTTCAAAAATGTATTTTGAATGTTTAGTTTTTCAGTAAATAGTAATGTACTTTTTTACTCCGAGCAGAACATGCTGTAATAACTGAATTTGTAACTTTAAAACTGCATTAAAGTTTGAACTAAAAGACACATCATAAACAATATCAATGATTTTCAGTTCCCTAAAAAATATTGAAACGGATAAGAAAATAAACGTCGTTGGTGGGCTTCTAAACTGAATCTCTCAATAAACTAGTAGCTACAGGAGAGAGGTGAATCAAATCAAACCATATTTGTTTGGATTCTGCGATGATCAAGTTAGCAGTTTTTGCTATGCTAACTTAAGACAACTATTTTAATAAGTATAATGTTTCCAATCATCACCCAACACAGATCTCACTTAACAATGTTCCTTGTAGTACATAGTACTTTTGCAGTTTGTCAAAAATGTACTCGCGCCGCACCATTGAAACGTCGCCATAACTTATTTTCTTTAGAGTACTAACTATCTCATTTTAGAAAATTGTCAGAACTGGAACACAAAATTAAATCGCCCAAAGGTCCTCAATTCTTATGTGAAGTTGTTCCCGTTCGTCATTGTTATAATGATCTTTGATGTATAAACCTGAATATTTGAGTTTCCTTTGAACTTTATTGAGACACCCATTCGAGTAGCTCAATCAACAAATTATCAATGTAAATATATAACATTACAGCAATATCCCGTATGCCTTAGCAAATTTCTAAACCTACCCGCTAGACCTATATTTTGGATTACTTTCCCCAAATGTCTTTTAAAAGATATAAGTGAACTCATGTGTAACGAATTAGAAGATATATCTACACATTAAAGACAAGCCTTGAAGGTAAAGGTCTAGATGTGGCTCTTTGATTCAAGAAGTACCACCAAAAAGTCAGACTTGGCAACATCAGCGATATAATTAATCGACCTCCACGTCTAATTTCATACTACGATCTTCCGCGTTTGTTGTAACGGGGTTGTCCTTGAACGTTTCACGGTTGATGGGCACATTTGAGAATAATTTGTCGGCGAGCAATTTTGCTTTTGTGTGCGGAGCAGCCGGGTCAAGTACAAACCAGTGAATATTAATAACTATAACTATCTGCACTTTTATCCTAATCCCTGTCTTAAATGCAAAATGATATGAATTTCAGAAGTTGTTTTCGAAATACATTGTTAAAAGTGACCTTTTATAAATTCTCAAGATAGTTAGTTTGCCTATTATCACACCTTGTAACAGTGTGACTATGTACTAGTACTTGCGAAACTCATTTCTGAAACCAATTCATTTCTGTTATTAAAATTCCTCGATGAAAAATAAATATTCCAATGCAGTGTAACATTTTACCAAAAAATGCCAAGAAAAACTGAAATGCCCGTTTTGATTATGATGATACTTCCCAAACACAAACAACTGTTAGACTATATTTCTGAAAATTATGAACGAAGCAGAATCACTGCAATGTACGATCCTAACGCTCTCAAAAACCTTATCATTTTTATTCATTCATATAAACTTCACTTTATCTTCTGAAATAATATTCCCATAAATTGTATTTTCTGAAAGAAAAATCTGAAACCCCTGCCCGCGTGCTGTTAATGAATTTTAAAGTTGTTTTATTTCACGTTTCGGTGCAAATTTTCACTTTCTGCGACAAAGTCAAAAGTTTTGCGTCAACCTAAACGGCGAGAGCTGACGACGACGGACACTTCAGCAGCTGAATTAACATTGTCGTGGTGTTGGTAAACAACCCGCCATCTTTGTTCATGGCAGTAACCGAGATATCGTGTTTAATTTTGGCGTTGCCAGAATTATAGACGATTTCTAATGTTTTAAAAATGTAATATACTTTTAGTGTTAAAGGCGAGTCATAATCTGAAAGATTTTACAGTATTGATAAATTGTCTAGTTATAATTGTCACATTTAATGAGACGAGTGAAGAGTTTAAAGTTCGATTCAGTGGTTTTTATTATGTGCTAGAAGTTCATATAGCTTTATTTGATAATTGTGTTCCTACGGGTATAGCAGAATGAAGTGAAATCTAAAAATCGTAGTATTCTATTTGATACAATGTGAAGTAGGAGGTACTGTTTACAAATGTGAGGTGTATTTTAATTACATAATTTAATATGCTTACAACAATGTTATAATCCACCAATAAATTTTTGAAATGAATGTGAATAATAATTTTGTTGATTTTGCAAATTCATGAAAAAATAGTATTTGTCCTTTCTTTATAGTTCACGGGAGAAGTTAAGTGGATATCGTCATGTTCGATTATTAAACTTGTAATTATCGGTACTCTGTGGTTATGTCTTCGAAAAGTGAATCTTGGTTGCATGTACAACCAGCAGCAGATTTAACGGCTTCTAGCGTATTCTTTTTATTTTTATCTCTCTCCCACTCGTTTCACATTGCAACCTTCACCTGATAAGCCAAACTATACTTTATCAAAGAATACTTGACCAGATTGTCAGTATTGACCATTATTTAATACAGAAGTGGCACACCCGATCTCTTCAGAAGTCCCAATAGCCATATTTAAGCCCTGACCTCACTTCCAGAGAATTCGTAACGCAGTCAGGAGCTCTACTAGATCGTAGGGGAGTGGAATGAGGTTGAGGATCCAGGGCTTAAGAGTGGGCATGGGCCGTGGAGGGGTTAGTTTAAGTTAGTTTGGGATAAAAGCGTTGTCATGCAGAACGATAAACTTAGAGAAGCCACGTTAGTTAGTTAGTTAGTTGATGCCTTATTTTACGTGGTGAGACTCGGGCCATCAGGCCCGCTCTTCCGTCTAACCACGCAAATTTCGCTACGCTCGTTTTACTACCTAGCGGAGAAATGATGTATTATCTTGGGCGACGAAACAGGCGGAACTCAATTTTGCTCAGAGACTTCTTTTAGGCTTCAAGATCTTTTACGTGTAGTAAATCTACTACATGGGACAGCCGGCTTTACTTCCCCTCCGAAGGAAGGCGTACGAAGGATTTGTTTTGCCCTGAAAAATCCACGGCTTCGATCGGGTTTGAACCCGCAAAATCGGGTACAACAGCCCGGTACGCTTATACCACCGAATCCACCAACCACCAATCCGCCGAGGTGTTAGGGAAGGAAGGACCATGCACAACTAGAAGCCTTTTGTTAATGATAAGAGTGATCACTACGCGGCCGGTGAGCGACATGCGGCCCTTCAAGCGTTGGAGATGAAGAAAAGTCAACTTCCACATTAGTCGTATACTATTTACAAATGTAAATCACGTTATAACATTACATGTATGTTTAGAGGACTTTACCTCATCATAAGTGTGGACTATCAAAAATTAAAGAGAAACTTATGTTAGTAATACAAAAGATAAAAAATGTATTGTGTTCTCAACTTCCATTCTCCTTCTCCAATATGAATTTTTAAAATATTTCTGCGCTAACCGTCAGTTTTATTCCCTTCTTTTGTGATAAAAAAAATTCTGAGGATAAGCTAAAACTTATGAAATTCTGGCGTTGCAATATAATATTCCTGTCGTACGTCACCATCAGGATTTTCGTTACAGTTTTGTCATCAGTTTCGCCAGTTTCATCAACAGGATGCAAACCATTGAGCAGTTCTAACCGATATACATTTAACTGGACTTGTATGAACTTGCAAATTTCCTTAATTAGTCATCTGACTTATTTCAAGAAGTTAGCTGGCGAAATTGACAAAAAAGTTTATTTTAATAAATGTATTTGTAATAGTAATATTTCGTAGCGTTTAAACAACAGTAAGTGAGCCTATTAGTTTGTAAACCACTATTAATTTTGCCATTCAACTTTTTGTCTGTAAGCAATACTACGTAAAAACGAATGTGTTTAACCTTAGAGAAAGAGTGCGCCTCTTTTCAAATTCTTCCCTCAAGATCGTGGGTCCAAACGCTCTGATATGCCCACGCTTGATTTTGAGCTAAGCACCGGCATCACCCTGGATTCATTTCGACCCCGTCACTTTGGTGGTGAAGAAAAATCGCCGCCGCCCGGACTCGAAACGAAGATTTTTCTTCTATCAAATTTCAGTTGCAAAATCGCCACTCTACGTGCCACATCATCACGAAACTCCCAACGAATTGCTTCCAGCATGCTGTCTACGCGTTCTTTCTCTTTCGGCTTCGCTCTACACGAACAATCAACCACAAGCGGAGCTGAACCGGAATGTAATGATGAATAATGCATACAATTAAGAACCCTTCTTCGTGAATAATAGACAATCACCATAAACAATTTAGTTATTAGTTAATAAATTATTTAATTCATTGTTTGTTGTGCGGTCTATAATTTCCATTTAGGCAAGAAAGCAATCAAAAACCGCGAAGCCTAATTTGTATTCTGATCGAACTTCGAACTAATCGCAAGTAACAACGTTTTTCGTTCGAGCATTCCCCGTGTCCGAGTGGAGACTGTAAGTTGTTCGGGAGAGAGACTTTATCTATTTAGTGCGTGTTAAATTTTTTCCAGCAGCCGGCTGTGACAATTAGTAAGAGGTCGCCGTAAGCAGTGTCGGAATCTGAATGAATGCAAGCGCGGGCAGAAGACGAAAAAGAAGAAAAAGAAAGGAGTGGGTGAGTGAAATAGAAGATAATAACTGGGGTACCCGCGTTTTGAATGGGACAGTGCAGTTTACAATCCTGTTCCGGTTGTTGCTTCTTTGCCACGGGCTCTCTGCTGCAGAGACGCGCAGCTTTTTTAGGGTGCTGCACGCCGCCTGGTGTTTTTTCAAAAGTGACGAGTCAAGAGCAAGAACAGATCAAGGTGAAGAAGATACCTGTTTTCTGAATTAAGTTTTTAAAATGTATTTTCTTATGAACTATAACTATTTTGAAAATTGATTTGAATTAAATTGAACGGAAATTAATAAAAACGTATGGTCGAAATATTTAATTATGTGCAAGTAAAAGTACACATTTTTATTCAATACCTTTCTAAAAATTGAATCAGAAGAATATCTTTATTGAGATACAACACATATGTGATAGATCGCGCGTATATTAAATATACTTCCAGATGTTAACAAATTTTACGTATTGTTATCTATTTCTGTAGCTGCAGAGTCCGTATATTTATTACCTTTCTTAATAATATCGACAATATTTTCTAAAAATATTAAAATGATTTTAAAATACTGCTGAAATTGAATTTAATTTGTAATAAGTTGAGTTCTTCTTAGTAAAAAGTAACTATATTAATTCGTGTCACGTATCTGACCTACAAGATATTATTTACAAATATATTTCCTATTGACTCTTATTTTCTTATTGAGAATTCTACAGGTAAATCTTTAGTACTATCATCGGATAACACAATCTTCAGTTGCAGCAACGATTCGTTTTTACAGAGGTTTTTCGTAATAGTTCTGTTCAGCAGTGCCTGACTGACTTTTGTGCGCCCTAGGCTGTCAAATGTTTGAGAGACCTTCTAATTTGCTTCTTTTAAACAAACATTGAAGCTATTTATAATATTTTGAATAAAAATATTGTTCGATATTTGTAGCAAATATTGTATAATTTATGTATTATTTTTATACGTATCCCTATAATAATCATACATAAATTCTCACCACGATATTGATTTAATAAATATACGATATTTTCGTATTCATTTTATATGTATATATCAATGGTTATACATTTGGTTAATTACACTTTCTGTTGTTACTAATATGCAAAGAAATGTTTCTATACTAAACATTCAAAAGTTCGTCTTATGAAATTTTGAATCCGTTGAAATTCGTTTGCCCACAAAAATAGCGCACCCCAGGCTGCAGCCTTTTTAGCCTGTTCGGTAATCTGGCACTGCTTTTCACGCAGTACACTTCCAGTTTTCAAAGAATTACTTCACTTGTGCCGAATGTTATATGAGCACTACAGTTTACTGAGGGGCTGCTGATTACATCACGAAGATGCCATGTCACTGCCGTGTGGATCCTCTTCTTGAAAGAGTCGTAAAATACGCTTACTACAACCCTGTAAATGTCTGACTACATTTGAACCTACGCTGGCCCAAATGTGCTCGTCAGCTCAGGTTAAGTGCCCGAGGAGTACATCGTTGCTCTTGCAGCGTAACACTCATTAGTGCATTCTGGTTAGCGTCAGTAATTCGGTTTAATATGATAAACTATTGGTGCTACAACAGCACATACTTTCTCGCCGCACTAACGGTTACGAAAAATTATAATATTGCAATATCTGTCCACATCAACACATTTCCGCTATCACTTGTAAACCTCATTAACAATCGTAGCGCATTAGGTGCGAAAATTTAATTTACTTAAAGATAGTTCATCAACACAAATTCGACCATCCAAATCACCCTTCCATTCAGCCAGAAACACCACACAGCCATGAGAAGGTGTTCTTAGGATATCCTACTGTGGCTTTCCCATACTCGCTAATGGAACCTAATAACTCTTAAAAGATTAGGCGGGAATTTCGAAAATTTGCAAAATTACGCTAAATTACATATTTAAATTTTTTTTATTTACGGTCTTTTTTAAAGAATTGCTTTTTCAATCACATTTCATTTAACAAAAATCTCTGTCATCAATTTTGTTCTTTTTTTCAATGTTAATATTTTGCAATTTTGAATTTAGTGAGAGTTCACCGAAAATGGGACTAGCACCATATTTTGGAGTTCTTTGCTATAAATTGGGAAATATTTAAAAAAGAATAAATTAAAACAAAAATTGAGAGCCATTTTTGAGAAAATGAATTCAGTGCATCAGACGAGAAAGCAAAAAGGGACGTTTCGCTGGATAGACGTGCTCCGCCCAAGGCACCGTTGGCGGTGCCAAGGAGCTGGCAGCGCTCAGGCACCACCATCGCAAACACCACAACCACCACCACTTCCACCGCTAGTACCACCAACAATGCCACCACCACTAGTTCCACCAGCACCAATGCCACCACCGCTAGTACCACCAGCACCAATGCCACCACCGCTAGTACCCTCCCCTCCAATTCCATTACCATCACTACCGCCTCCACAATCTACACCATCATCACTACCTCCGTCACTGCCGACGCAGAGGTTCTCGTATCCCCCTTCCCCTCGCCTGCCCGCCACCCGAACTACCGATTCCACTACCGCTTCTACCACCCCATGCCCACCATTATCACCCCTCATTTCTATCCCCACCAATACGTTCTTTTACCTACACCACACTTTGTTCTTCTCTACCAATCCCGCCGCTGTTTGTTCAAAAAACATGAGACACTCACTCACCATCGGCCACTCGATACCCGTTTCCTGACACTTTTTTGCCCTATGCCAACAGACACTGTTAGCACTCATAAGCTGCGCTTTGACTCTCTTTGCTCTCTTCACACTTTCTACTACATGATTTTCCTTATCTTCTAGTACTCTTACCCATCATAGTACTTTCCTGTGTCATTCGTCAGCGCTAGTGAGTGTCTAAACACTGTGTACTGTATCACTGCTCCCAACCGCGTGTAATGAATCACTGTTCCACCGTACTCGGACTCTTTCATCAACTACAATCATTATCATCTGCCATTTGCTGCTGACTACAACCGCCATGATAACTTTTACTAATCACTATCTTCTACGCATTTCTCGTCACTATCCTTTCTATATTTAACCCTTTCTTTATCCCTATCTTTATCCTTCTGTCTTTTATCCTTCCTATCTATCTTCGTCACTATCTACTATCTTTTCTCCACACATTCCACAAAATATGATCATTCCATCTCTCCTTCCATCACTACCTCCGTTTTATCACAGTCGATATCATCTCTCCGTCGCCACTACCTCCATCTCGCTCACCGCCGCCGGCGCTGCCTCCGTTACCCACCCAATCCCGCCCCACCCTGTCCCGCCCTGCCCCGCCCCGCCCCGCCCTTCCCCGCCCTGCCCGCCCCGCCCTGCCCTTCCCCGCCCTGCCCGCCCTGCCCGCCCCACCCACACCGCCCCGCCCCACCCCGCCCCGTTCCACCCCGCCCCGCCCCGACCCGCCCCGCCCCAACCCTCCCCGGCCCGCCCCGCCCCGCCCCACCCCACCCCGCTCCGCTCCGCACCTCCCCTCTCCGCCCCGCCCCGCCGCGAGCGTTCAGATTAGTTTCAGCGCGCGCAGAGCCAGCGATTTAACACGCCTAATTTATTACCTGCGCGACTGCTATTTTTGGTGGAATTAGCGCGATAACTTCAATAACGAGCCCTAATCGAGTGCGCGCGGGCCACCGCGGGCCACGGGCCTCCCGCGCAGCGACAATGGAATTTGCGGGGGCGGGTCCACCAGCCGAAGAAGCGCCTCTGCGATTTGATGGGGAACTAGCAACTCACCAATCGCAGACGGTCGTCATTTACGCGCCGCTTACGAAAAGCTCGACATCTGAGAAAAATGTCAGTGTCGAATGAAGAGGGTATTGAAGACACCGCAAACTTCCAGGCCGGAGTCAATAGTCAATCTTGGCGGACTGGGAGAAGCCACGTCCTAGGTACAGTTGCCAACGTTTCGGCCATCTTACTGCGTTCCTCCTCAAGTCGAATATGATTTTCTGAATCTGAATGAAATCTGGTGACTCCGGGACAGTCAAGTATTTATGTAGACTGAAGAGGAATTAGAATGGATATTGATTAAATGTGGGTTTTGATGTTCCGCTTGACAGAGTGGAAATGTAAACTGAATAAGCTCAGTTTACTTTAATGGACGAATTAGGAAATTGCGAGTCCGAGAAGGTCGTTACGTGCAGCAAATTCTGAAGTTTTCTCGGAACATCTGTGTCGATTTTATAGGGCGAAGAAGAAATTGTATGTCAATGTCCAAGTTCCCTGTGGCATAAACTAAAGTTAACTTTGACGAACGAGTAATTTACGAGTCACAGACAGTCGTTACTTAATTGCCGCTTGACGCAAAAGCCATAAAGTATTCTGGGAATAACTTGAGCGTAGAACTTACAGGGTAAAGAACAATGGCTTTAGTTACGTTTCAAAACTCAATTTTTGCTTTTTGTTTTCGACATTTCCAGTATCAAAAGTAGTCTATTCGAGATAGAAGTTTTGTTCTGATAAAAACGTTAAAATAATCTTCTACGAAAGCACTAGTAATTTTGTGTCACTGGTAGCATGCATCTAATTATGACACCCTCAAACTTTGCTATCTAACAAAATTAAAAGTTAAAATTAATTTACTATAAAATGTCAATGCGATTTCCATGTCTGTGTGAATTAGTATATAAAATCTGACGGAACCCAATTGATTCCTTATTCTGAACGCTGTTATGCGGCAATTTATGATGAAGGAAGAGTTTCATATCTGAACGAGTTCCTTTATGAGACAGAATTTTTTTTAATGAGATGCGATTTGAAATATTGCTTTATGTTCATTATTTCATTATATGTGATTATTTTCATTGCTTTTTTTACTAATACACTGCTCGTTGATTGAGTTATGACTTCGTCTTTATCCTATGTACACCACTGTCAAATGTTTTGTTTAACTTCAACTTCATCAAAGATAAACTTAACGAAGTAGTTATTGATCACGCCTCCAATATAGCAATAAAAGCTTTGCTGAAGCAATTACACATACTACTTTACTCATTTGACATATCAGTAAATTACAATGGAGATTTTTTTGCGGATGTAAAGTTATTTGTCTATTTAATAATCGCATCAGCATGCAACTGCTACACTCACCTGCCATCGGTGGATACAGCCGTTCTTTCCCACTCCAAAGAGTTATTGGACGAAGTGAATAGTAAATAACACGAAATTGATTTCTATATATTTATAAGTGTGTAGCAGCACATGATAGGTGTCAGCTAATTACAAGAAATTCCATTTACATTCTCGAAGGTACTTCTTTGAGGTACTGACGAATTTTCAATTACTAAGTACTCAAAGAATTCGTACGAGGAAACGAAAAGGGCGGGCAGAAGCCATTACAGTTCTAGAATCCTTCGTTATTAGCACAGTACATTTGCTCTTGGCTTGTGTTTGGTATCATGTTGGCACTGGTTATCCTTATCCAATCCCAATATTATATATTTTTTGAGTTTTCGAGGTCAAACAGAAAAAAATATAGAGGGTATGCGTATCAGATTTCGATAAAAAAAATGTTCTCCCTTATATTTTAGGACACCCTAGTGTGCATATCTTATAAAGCTACTCAATTCTAAATATATTAAACAATAATTATTTAACATTGTTGCGAATGGTCTATCTGACAAAAGCATGTAATTATTAAATAAAATCGAATTAATTAATATTGAATTCCTCGTCCCTGATCAAGTGAATATATGATCTGACAAAGAAGAGAATCATCTGAGGATGTCGTTTTGCGGGTCATTTAGCCAGACATTTTAACACTTTCTAATCGCAAAATAACCTTTTGCGTGTTATTCCCTCAAAATGATATTTTCTAGAGTTATTTTATTTCATTGAACATTCCTCTTCGTTCGCAAGCCTAGATTGGTTTGGTTTGTTTTTTTCGTGTTTCCGGGCGCTTCAACTGCTTTGGTCATTAGTCCCGTTAGTGTAGTGCATATTTTTCTCTCGGGAAATGGCGGTGATCTTTCCTCGCTGGATGGCGAGATCCGGCGCCGACCTACCGTCGACTAGTGGAGTTTTCCCCTAACCAGGACTCTCCCACCAGCGGGGCACCGCCCTAGCCAAGACAAGCTCTAAGCTCCCGACCGGTCTCCCGGAATATAAAGTAGTGTAGTGCATATTAGTGTAAGTGATGTGTAAGGGGGAGAGGATAGGACAAGGAAGAGGAAGGAAAGATCGCGCGCGGTCCGTGGCCCGTTTGGTAGGGTACTGCTCCGGCATTCGCCTGGTGTTGATCGGAGAAACCACGGAAAACTGTCGATCAGAGCAGCCAGACGCTAGAATTCTCCTACAGACAGCGACTGAATTCGATCTAGCTGAAAAGCTAGTGTCAAAAATCCTGTCGCCGTGGGGAGTGTAACCTAGGACCTCCCGGTCAGAGGCGCTGCAGTGACATCAGTTGATGCACTGAGCTACCGCTCCCGGTGCGAGCCTAGAGACTGCGCGAGGAGATATCTCTTTTCTGAGGTGACAGAGCCCCTCTGAGAGGTCCGAAGGAGCCTTGCGTGCGCTGCTAAGTGGTCTGGCTGGACGGCACTCGAGCACGCGGGCAAGAAGCTGTCGCTTTGGCAGCGGCGGGCGCTGCCCTCGACGCGGGTAACGTTCGTGGACGTTACAGTCAAAAGACACTCGGCAACCTTCGAAAACTGGCAGTACTGCAAAACGAATTCTTAAAAGAAGTTTTAAAAGATTCATGGTATATCAATAATGATCAAATTTTAAAAACATTATCTATAGAACCTATAAACACATAGATTCTTTAACTTTCTTCCCATTTCTACTCGTCTGTTTCATCTTGCCCAGCCACTCCTTTCTACACTCTAGGTAAATCGTATTTTTCCACAAATTTAATTAAGATATTCTAAAGACTTACCACATCGTCCTTAATTAGCTATAAAATAGGTTCAAACATCCCTAAATTCAAAATGTATTTTGTACTCCAAATATTCTGTGTATTTTTTCTGAAAGGCCATTCCTGGGAATCCTTAGTAGTTAGTTCCCAATAATATTGTTTTCAAACTTTGTACATATACGATGAAATGTAGTGCAAAACTATGTAACCAAAAAAAATTTAAATACATAATATTGTTGAACAAGTATAATAAAAATTATACATATGTATATATATACAAGGCACTCGGATACTTCTATTGCACAAGAATCTCTAGATTCCATGTCCTCCATTGTACCTTAGGTCAACGAATTGCGTGCTGGTTTCCATTACGATCAAAGAATAATTCTTGTATGCATACGTAATTTTGGTAAATTACGTTATTCTGAAATAACCTAGGGTGCTCAGAAAATCAGTGTTCTAAAAAATGATGGAAAAAAACTCTTGGCTATCCAAGACATACGCATCGCAGCCAAATTTTCGGCCGCCGTTTTCAGAGTGAACAGTCAGCTTAGCATGCGTTTCGGTTTGTACTCTCTCGCGTAGTGCTTGCGCAAAAAGTATAGCAGTGCTGCAGGAAAAAGGCGGTTTTTAGACTGATGAACTGACTCGGGCGAGTCAAAGATCTCTCTTGGAGTGGGGGTGGGGAGCAACTGTAACTCAGCCCATTGTTGCGTGCGTAGAGGCTGTGGCGACTTCACCAGCCACGTCCATTGCACGCAACCGGCCGCTGTTGGATACAGTCGGCACCACAGAAAAGTGACACGTACGAGCACATCTAAAAGCGTTGGCAATTAGCGTTTAATTTTGCTCTGAGAGAAAGAGGGATGCGAGTATTACTTTCTAGCACTTTTTATGTAGTGATCTTACTATTTTATTACTACTATCTAAAATAATCGAATCTAAATTTAACGCGAGCTTAGAGCTTGGGGTGGTGGCCCGCTGGTGGGAGAGTTCTGGTTAGGGGGAAACCCCACTAGCCGACGGTAGGTCGGCGCCGGATCTCGCCATCCAGCGGGGGGAGACCACCGCCATCTCTCTCGAGAGAAAACATGCACTACACTAACGGGACTAATGACCAAAGCAGTTGACGCGCCCGGAAACACGAAAAAACCAACCAAACCAATCTAAATTTAATATATATTTACTAATCAGCAAACATACAAAAAGCTTTTGCGGGAAGAAGCTCTAAATTTGTGGAAAATAGATTTTAATGCCAGTCATTGGAACAATAGAACGTGATCTATACTGATCACTTGTCTCTTTGGGCCAGTAAAAATATTATATAGGAATGGTCACAGTGATCTTTAGTGCCGCCGCATCCGAAGTATTTCCATTTGCTATCGTTCTAAAAAAACTCAAAAGGAATATGACTTTAATATATCCAATTTCTTGTTTCGTTTATCGTAGGGAATCGTAGGGATCGTAGGGAAAAATATATAAACGTGAAACACATTAAAATATTTTCTTGTAAAATTGAATGTGAAATGCATTACACTAGTACGTTTTGTGTGCGTTTAGGGAATTAACTTCTTCCTGGTGAAATTAATGTATAATATTATTTTACCGTTCGACACATATTTTTTTTCTTTCCAGAACCAAACATTATTTTATCATTTATCACTAACTAAATGATGTCAAAGAAACTTAGATGAAATATGTAAATATTTCATTTGTGGAATACACCTTCAGTGTTTCATGTGATTGTTAACTAGAGGAAGAAAATAATTCAACCACATTGGTGAAAATAAAATGTACTGCCAATGGAATAAAATACGTAGCATTTTAAATCACTAGAGAATAAAATAATCTGAAATAGAGAAGTAAAGATCTTTATAGCTTTAATAGATAGATGTAAATGTAAATGTAACTTCATTATCTGTGCACGTCTTCTAGAATTCATTGGGAAATATAGTTATTCAAATTATCGTTTTCATGTTGTTGCGGCAGGAAGTATTATTCCTTGACGAGAGACATCATGAATAAGAGCCCAAAATTTATTGCGTATTTATCCTTGAAAATAGATTTTATTACATGAGAGCTTTTTTTTAATTTTCAAAATTCATGTAGTATATGATTTAGTGTAGGGATCACAGAATTTTGAAAATGTGCACAGAATTCACTTCTCCCCATAGCACGTCATACGCAGTTTCTACTATTTTTTGACGTAAAATAAAAAAATAGAAAGATAAATAATAATAATAATAATAATAATAATAATAATAATAATAATAATAATAATAATAATAAAAGTAAGCATATATGTAATAAAAACCCTTTAAGAACCCAAATAAATCCTCAGCTGTGATTTTTTTATCAACAGTACTTGACGTAGAGAATACAGGTGTTGTTTGCGATGCTAAAAAGAAATAAATAAGGGTTTCAATAGCTTCAGTGGATAAAAACAGCCACGAAGTGCGTCCTCTCGCTCGCTCCGTTCATTATTCCTCTAGAAATGGAAGGTAAACAAGCGCGAAGCGGCGCCGCTGACTTGAGGTGGCGTGGCGTGGCGTGGCGCGGAGCGCGTGTGGATTGCATTAGAGCTCGGCGTTCGCACCTTGTTTCCCGCCGCCGCTGCACCACTTTGCCCCAGCGCCAGGCGCACTTAATCCGCTCTCCGCGAGCTCTTGCCGAGTTGCACCTGACGTTGTTTCCCGCTAGACTCTTCCTAGGACGCGAGAAGGCGACTTTAATAAAGGCTTCTCTATTTCAAGCGGATGTTCTGATTCAGGTTGTCGCTATGTGTTGTTTGATGCCGTCGTGTTCTCTGTTGCACAGAGTGGAATAGTTTCTACTGTTTTAGCTCGTTCAACGTACTTTTTACCTAGTTTGAGTGTACAAACAAATTAAGAACATAACCTAACAAATGTGCTTTTACTCCCATAAGTGAATAGTTTGTTTTTTAAGTCACTTGTATAGACTTTATTTCCGAACCGACCTTATACGGGTATATTTATCAATTGTGTCATTTAATCATTTGAAGCTCAAAAGCGATTTAATAAAGATAAAATCAGATAAAATGTAATATAATTAATGTGAAATTTTAAATAAAAGTAATACGAATTAATGACTAGCCAAATCGTTATAAATCATAAAACCGATTGTAAATTTTACACGCTAACCGACTATTGCAAGTTTGAAAATCATAATTTTTTAGCAAACTAATTTTTCACGTATTATTTGTGTATTCCAAATTGACCCTTGAATTTCAGACTAGGTATGCCTTCACCAGCCCAGCCTTCAAGCGTGGGCTATAAAACAATAATAATCTCAGTATGGACTTACGGCCTCCAAATTTGAGAAACGGCAAGCAGATCAAATCTCTCCATTTGACAAATGTTTCAATCCAAAAAGCTTAGGATGATTGCTGCAGCACCATGATACTCTCAAACAACGCTCTATAGATACCAACAGTCTTTTAAAGAATCGAAACAAGCAGCTCAAGTTATCTTCAACGCCTGGAAACCCACCCAAATCCTCTAGCCATCAACCACCTAGATAATAGAGAAGAAACTTACCGATTACCCAAAATTACACTCTTACAACTCCATTGTAGATTCTCAAGTTAGTCTTCTAACTTTGGCTTCTAACCAAAAGTAATTAAATTGACTCTTTCTACACTAGACCCAAGAAGGCGGTGAAATGTATCATTGGGATACATTCACTAACAAATTGTCATTATCAACTACGAATGTTACATTATCATATTTATTAATTATTTTTAATGTAAAATAGATCGTAAATTTACCTTGTTCGAAATATAATAAAAAAATAAACAAATTAGTTAACATTAGTTACATTATCATATCTACTAATTGTTTTTAATGTAAAATAGATCGTAAATTTACCTTGTTCCAAATATAATTTTAAAAAATTAACAAATTTTTAAAAAGCTTGAGCTCCGGAGGGCCTGCCTCGCCCACGGAGCTCGCAAGCAGCAGAGCAGCCGCGAAGATGGCGCCTGTTGCCTCGACACGTTTTACTCTTAATTTAGTATTCACATCCTCAATTGTTGAGAAACGAGCGTGGCCCGTGGCGGCCCTTTACAGCTTCATTAACGTGGAGGGGGTTGTAAACGACGAAGCGAGCGCCGCGACCGCAGAGCGGGAGGGGGGGAAGGGTGTTCTAAATGATATTCTGGAAAGCCACCCTGCTGCCCCTTCTTTGCAGACACACTGTGCTCTTGCAAGCCTGTTGCGGGAGTGCCCCGCCATGTAGTGGTCGATTGCCTTCAACCTCTGCGTACCGGACTTCAAATCGCGGTCGATGTGATGGGAAATTGTGAGTTTGTTTGGGGGACGGGAAGCGGAATTGGATTTGCGGTATATATTCCGAGCATCCTCCCGTTTCACCGATCTCTCTTTTCACTATTGCTCTCCCGCCTTTCAAATCATATCGTGATTTTGCGTGATAATCATACTTGAATTATCACTATCATCTTTACCACCTTTTCTTCGAAACAATTCTTCTCAAGTACTACCGAGGTAGGAACGTTTTTTTAAAAAATGTATTTCATTCACTGGTCAGCAATAAGGAACCATATTGAGGAGGGAGGAACCGAGGAATAATAATGAAATCATTACCTACCTATTTTAAGCACATCAATGGAGGCCACCTGACGTAAAACCAGAAAAAATCTGGGGATTGCATTAATGTGGAAATATAAGAGAAAAATATTCAATTTTGAATAAAATCCTATTTTTCATTTTTTCAATTATATATTGCTGGTAACTGTATTGTTTCTCGAGGCTTGAAAGTGTTGACATACAGAAATTTATCTTTTAGCAGGTATCGTTTATGATTGTATATCGGCTCCTCGTTCATCGCCTTAACAGCCCCGTGGCATGCGAAAAATCCCGCTCTGGTTTCGGAATTCAGTGCCGCAGGCTTAGCTTTATTTCTCTCCAGACACTCGTGTTTTATGCACAGGAGGAAGCGACAGAGAGAGAGAGAGAGAGAGAGAGAGAGAGAGAGAGAGAGAGAGAGTGACAGAGAAAGACATACACACACAGAGAGACAGGCAGGCAGAGAGAGAGGCAGGCAGAGAGAGAGAGAGAGAGAGAGAGAGAGAGAGAGAGAGAGAGAGAGAGAGAGGCAGACAGACAGAGAGACAGAGAGCGAGTGAGGAGTTAAAGAAAAAAAAATAATATTCAGACAAAGGGTTGCATAGCCGTTGTTTTGTAGAATGTACAGAAACTGTACGCAAGTGCTAACGCCATTGTGATTGCAGTAGTGATTCATTTCAATTTTATAAAGGTTCACACAGAAAAGGAGATCGATATTGGAGCAAGGAGTTAGAAATGACGTTCAGAGATATAAATCTGTGAGAGCTGCCTTTTCTTCTGAGTGCTATTGAAAAAGCCAATAATGCTTAGGATGCAGACCCGAGACTTACTTCATCCCCTCTTTTCGGAAGTTTTTTCTGCTTCTGATTGTACCGAAGGCGAGAAAGATCTTCCTCACTCCCTCGTTTTGTGCTTTTTCTGCAAAACGTTAAGCGTTTCATTATTTCTTATTATTCTCTTCGGATATTATTATCATCCCAATTTAAAACTCCTACAAAAGATATCGTGCCGTAGGTAACAATAGTACGGAAGACAAACTTCATATTAGGTCTTCGCAAAATTTCCTTTTTTAAAGTCATTGTTTTCAGCATTTCAAAGTAAAGGAAACCATCTACTGTACTGTAAATTTCGATTACAGTGGAACCTTGGATTGGGAATATAATCTGTTGTAGAAACGTGCTCGTGATGCATAACACTCGTGTATAGAAATGAATTTTACTGTGAGAAATAATTGAAATGTAGGTTATTCGTTCACAATACAAAACTATTGATTCAAATGGAATGACTTATACAAAATGCTCTGGGTTTTATGTAGTAAAAATATGTGGCTGTATCTTGCATTAAGGGAGACGATAGAGTTTAGATGAAAAGTGTTTATTGAATAGCAGCACTGTCACCTATTAACTTACTGAAATCGTTTCGTGCCACTTTAACTAAAAATCTATCCAAAGGATGAATTAGTTTTCTTTTAGAACGTCACGGAATTGTGGCATTACATTGTCATTGAATATATCCGTTGCTCGTACTTCTACATAATTGTTTGGATGGTGTTTTTCTACAACTTTTTGCACTAATAGCCATATTTTGTGCATCTCCTTAATTATATTTAACTGGGTGTGAAAAAATCGCTGTACACACAATTCCGCTAGAGAGTAGGGAGGGGGAGGAGAGGCTAACCAGTTCTGCTCGTATTGCAAAGCATCATTCGTATTTGCGTTAAAACATATTCCAAATTTTTGCACGCCTTGCAAAACACATGCAAACCAAGTAGCTTGCAAACTAAAGTTCTACTGTAATTGTGTCCCTTGAAGGAACAATCAGATAGTTTTCTAGCGGGCGGGCATTATACTCGAGTCCCAGATTTCGTCCATTTCAAAAGCCCCAAGATACCAACGGCTGTCGGTGTGCGGTAGGTTCCGCGTAGGTGGTGACACGGTCGACCCCAGAAGACCCCGCCGCCCCCGCCGCCCCCACGCCGCCCCCACGCCGCCCCCACGCCGCCCCCACGCCGCCCCCACGCCACGTCCACGCCGCGCCCACGCCACCCCCACGCCGCCCCCACGCCGCCCCCACGCCGCCCCCACGCCGCCCCCACGCCGCCCCCCCGCCGCCCCCACGCCGCCCCCACGCCGCCCCCACGCCGCCCCCACGCCGCCCCCACGCCGCCCCCACGCCGCCCCCACGCCGCCCCCACGCCGCCCCCACGCCGCCCCCACGCCGCCCCCACGCCGCCCCCACGCCGCCCCCACGCCGCCCCCCCGCCGCCCCCACGCCGCCCCCACGCCGCCCCCACGCCGCCCCCACGCCGCCCCCACGCCGCCCCCACGCCGCCCCCACGCCGCCCCCACGCCGCCCCCACGCAACCTCCACGCCGCCCCCACGCCGCCCCCACGCCGCCCCCGCTCCCGTCCGCGCCCCAGTCACCGCCATCACCGTCGCCCCAACCCGACCATCGCCACCATCGCTGCCCACACCGGCATCCCCTCCACTGCCGCATCTCTCTTTATTTGCGCGTGGAGCAAACAGCGAGCGAGCGTCCAGAGTCTTCCGGACCGGCGCGGGCGGGGCGGGTATTTTTAGTCGCGGGTTCGACCAGTGCGCGCTGGCGACTCTTGGGAGGCGAGGGCGCGGCCTCTCAGGATCCCCATTTCATTTGGTTTCTAATGTCAAAGGGCAGTATCTATCTAACAACAATAATAATGCCATACGAAAAATTTGAACCTTAAAATAATTTCGTCCTTTTCCTATCCCTCTACTTCTACGTGTATTACTCCTTTCAAACCATTCTACTTCATATTTTTCTTTTGCTTCTTCTGTTACTTCGTTTACTCTTTCTTTTCAACATTATTTTTCTTCTTGGAAGCGCCTCTATTTATTAGCATACTACTTCCCTCCCATTTTCTATTCCCTATTCATTCTTTTTTCAACCTTTTTCACCTTTATTAATTTACGCATCTTGTGAGGTGAAGTATTAATTTTTAGTTGCGATTACAAGATCCAATTAAATTTGCACAATACTTTCTTTTCCTCTTGTGAATTCTTGAAGAATTACTGATTTTTTTCTAATTACATATATTTCTTGGGGACGTTTACGTGTGTTTATCAAAAAAGACAAATAGAACTTGAGTATTCGGAATGATCGGTTGAAAATGTCCCGAATATCATGATGCCAATACGATAGTTCCCTGCAGTGATACTCTTTCGTAAGGAAACACTTGAATGAACGCGCCGGCGCTGCGACGGGTGGGAAGGGGCGCGGGAAGGGTGGCAAGGGGGGGAGGGGATCCTCGCCCATAGCCGTCGCCAGCACGGGAGAGGATTATGCAACGGATCTGCATAGCGGAGTCGAAGCCGGCCCATCCTCCACGCGTCATTTTATAGGCCTTGTCTGCCCCCCTCTCCCCCCGCCGTTCCACTGCAGAAGTTTCGCTTTCGCCGCGCCGCAGGACTACCACACCCTCCCCGCCCCTACACGCCCTTTCCCGCTTAAACCCGCTACCCCCGTTCCCATTCACCTCTACCCGCCATTCTCCCTACATCACCGTTCCTTCGTAGGTCTTAGATTGATTGATTCATTTGATTGATTTTTTCGTGTTTCCGGGCGCGTCAACTGCTTTGGTCATTAGTCCCGTTAGAGTAGTGCATGTTTTTTCTCGGGAGATGGTGATGATCTTCCCCCGCTGGATGGCGAGATCCGGCGCCGACCTAGCGTCGGCTAGTGGGGTTTCCCCCTAACCAGGACTCTCCCACCAGCGGGGCACCGCCCCAGCTGGGACAAGCTCTAAGCTCCCGACCGGTCTCCCGGAATATGTGGTAGTGAAGTGCATGTTAGTGTAAATGTGTAAGGGGAGAGGATAGGACGAGGAAGAGGAAGGAAAGATCGCGCGCGGTCCGTGGCCCGTTTGTTAGGGTACTACTCCGGCATTCACCTGGAGGTGATCGGAGAAACCACGAGAAACTACCGATCAAAGCAGCCAGCCGCTAGAATTCTCCTCCAGGCAGCAGCTGAATTCGACCTAGCTGAAAAGCTAGTGTCGAAAATCCTGCCGCCGTCGGAACTCGAACCTAGGACTTCCCGGTCAGAGGCGCTACAGTGACATCAGTTGATGCACTGAGCCACCGCTCCCGGTGTGGGTCTGAGAACTTGTCCCGGCTGGGGCGGTTCTCCGCTGGTGGGAGATATTTGGTTGGGGAAAACCCCGCTAGTCGACGGTAGGTCGGCGCCAGATCTCGCCATCCAGTGGGGAAGATCCCACCTGCCGATGAAAAAACATGCTCTACACTTACGGGACTAATGACCTCAGTAGTTGTCTCGCTATCACTAATCAATCAATCAATCAAAACCGTTCCGCCGTCGTTCCCCTGGCTACTCAGTATCTCCTCCCGAATTTCCCCCACCGGCCCATCCCCTCCTCCTCCCCGCCTCACAACCTGCTTCGCTTCTCCTTTCCTCTCTCTTCCCCACCACTTTCAGTCCCTCTTCGCCAACCCTGCCTCTCAGCTGCCGCCATGTTCTGCATCTCCTCTCTGCTCTTTGCTCCATGTCCCATCGCCACTTGCTCCCCACCAACTTTAGGGATTCGTCTCACTGCCTGACATTTCTTTTCTTCCCGGCATGCCATTGCGGCGAAGATCTCGCTCTCTGCTAGGTATTGTGGCTCGTTGCATTGCCCACGCCTTCAGCGTCTGGATTGATTTTGAACCATGTCCTCCTTCCTCTTCCATCCAGAAGCCCTCTAATTTTTAAAATGTTTATTTTTTTAATATTCATGAATCGTATGTGCTAGTTTTGTTTCCTTTCACTTAATTTACTATTTTTTTGTCATCTTCACTTTGCCTTCTATTATTTTGCAATTTCTCTCCTCTTCCAACTTCTCTTCTCTTTCATTGCTCCATCTCTGCACGTTCATGGCATTTCCTCACATTAAACTTCGCAAGGTAGCTCAACTAACCCTCCCTCCTCTTTGCGCCCTGCCCTCCCGTGTCCGTCAGGGGGCGGAAGTAGTCTTGATTTGCTGCTCTGCTCATGGCATCGTCGTTGGTCGGAGTAATGTGTATTAGATGTTTCTTCTGAATACGAAGGTAATATCGATGTTAACAAATAAAATAAACTAGCTCATAATGCTTATTTAATTCAAGTTTTTTCCTATTTGTAAATATTTTTATTTGTATTAATTATTTTATATCAACATTGAGTGAGGTGAGTCAAAACCCTTTCGAATCCCAGTTTGCTCAATCCTTCTCAACTGTCCGTCACCCACAGATAATTTTAAATTTAATATCACCCAAGTTTTGCCACCTCAACCTGCACAATTTCAACTCCCTCTGGGTTTCATGAATATATATTCTCTCTTACTAAAATTGTGTTACCTTGGAGCAGTTGTGATGTTAAGTTCCTCTTAATAACAGCAAGAGCTTTTTCAATAAACGTAAGAAAAAATGGTAATTAATCTATTCTGGTTTCTTTCGTAACCATTGAAATTCTTATTTCCGAAGTGGTTTTGACTAAGAATAATGCATTTCTTTCACATTTTCCTACTGATAAAGACCTAGATTGTTTGTTCAAATACGCCTTGGGTATTGTTAGATTTTTAGATTTATGTATGATTTGCCAGAATTACGTATTTATATATGAATTACAGATTTACTTATTCAGCAATAAATCCTACCAGCCGTTTGCAATGTTTCAAAATTCACAAACAACTGAGTTCCAACCTCCCGTGTTAGTTCTGCGCATCTCAAATATCCTCTCCCCCCTCCCCCCCCCCGCCCACTCAGCGCCTCGTGGCGCCCATTGCAAGCGGGCACTCATCTCTCGTCAATCTGATGGCAGCGCGTTGGCGCTCGTAGCCGTCACGAGGGCACATTGTCTACCGCGATTTGCTTAGGAGTTCCCTGCAATCACTGCCCGTACTTATCGCCTGGGTTTTCCTGTCACCCTTCACCCTCCATCCTCAACACCCACCCACATCAAAGCCCCTCTTCCCTTCCAAACAGCCCGCCCGCCCGTTCGCCCGCCCACCCACCCGCCCGCCCGCCCGCCCGCCCGCCCGCCCGCCCGCCCGCCCGCCCGCCCGCCCGCCCGCCCGCCCGCCCGCCCGCCCCAATCGCCCGCCCCAATCGCCCGCCCCAATCGCCCGCCCGCCCCAATCGCCCGCCCGCCCCAATCGCCCGCCTGCCCCAATCGCCCGCCCGCCCCGCTCGCCCGCCCGCCCGCCCCGCTCGCCCGCCCGCCCGCCCCGCTCGCCGCCCGCCCCGCTCGCCGCCCGCCCCGCTCGCCGCCCGTCCGTCCGCCCCGCGCGCCCGCCCTCCGCACCTCCCGCCCGCGCGCGCCCCCACCCGCGCGCCCTCCGCCCCGCGCCCGCCCTCCCGCCCGCGCGCCCACCCCTCCGCCCGCGCGCCCTCCCGCCCGCGCGCCCGCCCCTCCCGCCCGCGCGCCCTCCCGCCCGCGCGCCCGCCCTCCCGCGCCGCGCGCCCGCCCGCTCGCTCGACGAACCGGCCGTCCGCGGAGAAATCTTTTGCGGTAGATAAAAATAATAAATACAGGCGGGTCGGCGGCGGCTGGATCTGAAGAGAAGTGGGGGCGGGTGGAGGGGAGGGGCAGGGGGAAAAGAAGAGCTCCGACGGGCGCTAGCGCGGCTCACGAGTGACCTCTGCCCCGCGCCACGCTCCGAGCGTCCGCCGGATACCCTGCGCCCCCCCCCCCCCCCCCCCCCCCCCCCGCCCCCGCCCCCGCCCGCGCACCGCCCCCGCCACCGCCCCCACCGCGCGCCGCACGCCGACCGGCATTCCAACGTAATGACCGCTCCTTGCTCACACCCCCGGCTATAAAAACAAAAACAAGAAGAAATAATTTATTCGTTCATGAGTTTGCCTTCGTTAGAGTTTGTTTTTTACTTTTATTTTATATGCCTCACGATCTTTTTCAGCTTCTTTTTGCCGCGTTTCCTCTTTTTTTTTTGTTTTCTCCCGTCGCGCCGCCCGCGAGGAGGGAGAGAACCGGTTTCTTTTTGCTCCTTTTCCACCGCCGCAGGTTCTTGGAAGTTGCTTACTCACCGGGTAGGTAGCAGCAGCGGCGGCGGTGGCCGTCGAGGCGGCTGGTAGCCGAGAGAGCTGCTGCTGCCTTGTGGCGAAATGCAGAACCTAGAAACGACGGTCACGCTGCTCTGCGGTTGTCGGCGAGCGAAGATACTAGGAGCTTGTGCTGCCCTTCGCTAGAGGGAGCCGAGAGCGTTTAACTGAAATACGCATGGGTGCCCCGTATTCAAATATTGGACTTCGAATATTGGTTATTTTTCTCGCCGTTTGAAAGAAATTTGGCCGTAGTGATCGAACAGTTTTGAAAAGACAGATCCTTATTAATCTATTTAGTTTTCAAGAAGAGATGTAATGACAAAATATTGCATTAAAATATTTTGATATTTAAAATATCTTCTCCACACCAATATTTTAATGAAAAATAATTCTAAAAGTTTTCGAATCCGTCAGTTCTTCAGAGTTTGACAAATTGTTTAGTACACAAAGGAAAGTTTAATAGTACCAATTAAATTTACAAAATCGTGAATAAGTAGCAAATCTGCCAATACAAAACAACACACAAGAAAACGACTTACTTCAAATTTACTCAGATTTTTTATACTGTCACCTTTTACTTTAAAACAAAATACGACATTAAATTCAATACTTCTGATTATGGGTATTAAAGTTAGTAGAATTCCTCTGAACAACAACACCCATAATTGTGTAGCCGGCAACGGTTCGTTCGTAACATTCTAATGTTAATCTGAAAACAAACTATGAAAAATATTTTTAGAGAAAAGAAATTATTTGCAGTTCCTGATTCAATAAATGAGTCACTGCTACTAATAATAATAATAATAATAAAAACACATTTAATCACAAATCCACCTTTTAATGCATTACGCGAGAAATACAGATCTAACAAGCCTCAATCAAACAGAATTCCACAAATACCGCAATGATGTCCTCCAGCAAGATAAACCCATTATGATAATCGCCTCGCTCTGTCGCCACTAGGCAAATTCAGGTGCTGGGCGTCCTCATCAGGTGACAAGGCAGTTCGTCGTCCTCTTGCCAGCCCCTTTCACGGCCGCAACACCAAGTCCCTCCCGCACCGCCCTCTTTCTGGGCAGAAGCTCTTGCATGACGCACTCCAACATTCCTTCGACACTCGATGTACCTCGTCACCAGCTCTCCACGAGTGACTGACAAGAAAAGGTTTTGACTTTCGTCACAACATAAGCAGTTGTTCACTTTTGAAGTTTATGAATCATCAAGTTCTTTGCAAATAATCGCACAGATTACTCAAGAATGCATTCTGAACTTGTTCATTCTTTTATATAGTATACAATGTAAAGATGGTAGCAAACGTTGAAAGTTTTAAGAGTGATACATTATTCATTAAATCCTTTGTCTATGAGAGCAACAGTCATTTCCAAGCATTACGAATATTAAGCTTAGTACGTACGTTATTCGTATTTGCAGCACTTTCTATTAATATTATTTTCGAGTGTAAACATTTCTTTACAAAACTGTACTGATTTTTAGCATAGCTAAAAATATCGACAACTGACTTCACAAAACTCGATCGTGGGAAGGATGCTTTTCGGAGTACTCTGGATCCCACTTGAGTCCGGCGGGAAACTTCATACCACCTGTCAGGTTGCAATAAAAGTGCAATAATTCTTGCACTTTGAGTTGCATAAATTTCCGCTATTTTGAGGTGTTCATTAATACAAAATGCCTAAATTAAAATTTTAACATACTATAAATAGTAGGGAAAACAAACAGTATAAAAAGTATCAAAAGTACCAGATAATAAATTAGAAATCGCACCATGAAAGGGAGTCTGCGATAGGTGCCAAACTATCATTCTAACATAAATAAAAGAAACAAAAATGTTATCTTGGCTCTGTAAGACCCAACCTTAGCAATGAAGGGAACAATGATTATGTACTCTTTACATGTTAAATTGAAGATTACGTGTTGGTTACCGGTGCACTTAAATTTTAACTACGTGGAATTTTATGTTTTGTAGACTAAATAGTGATGGTTTGTGAAATTAGAATGTAAAATGATACTCATAATTTTTTATCTTGCATACATAGAGGGTTTAATATCTTAAGTTAATTAATACGTGTTTTATCTGTGTAAAGTATTAGGAATATTTTTTCGATAGTTATTAACAAGTTTATTTTCGATAAAACAAAAAAATTGTATTAAAAGACAAATTTTTGATCCAATTCCCAATCTTTCATTGTTTTGTACTGAATACACCGACCATTTCCAGAACCTTTCCGACCTTTCGCCTTCATATACGTCTTTTCTCCGGCAAACTCATTGCCCTTATTATGATAGTGATACATTGAGGAACTAGTGCGAATTATAGAATGCCGTCTCTGTAAACTGTTGAAGTTCTTCAATTTTCCATCGTTTCTTTCTAGAAACCACGTTCAACTGAAATTATTAGGATCCAGATATCTCGCCAATTGCATTGTGCATAAGACAAAAGCCGAGATAAATGTTGGCAGAGAGCAGTGTGTTGGAGAAACGACTGTCATATTCGTTCGAGAGATAAAAAGAGGAAACCGCGAAAACCACTAGGTGGTCGGTCAACCACAAGACTCGAACCGAACACGTCAAGATCTCCAATCTGCGAAGCTTCGTCTCTAATGATTCCTACTGCCGCCTGGGTTGTTACGCACAGGACGGAGGTCACATATCCCGGGAGATGGAAGAGATTTCCAAACCGCGGAGCCGAGCGCCTGCAACTCCTGTCCAACTACATCTGCCCGCGCCGCTGCTGCCTCTATGGTCAATACGAGGCGCTTTTTTTACCGTCCCAGCATGTAAGTTGCACGTTACACAGGTTCCAGTCGATTTGGTATTGGGAAAGTCAGTGTCCTCCGCTGCCGTTGCTATGAGGTGGGGAGGGTGAGGAGTGGGGGCGGGGTGAACTTCGCCTGCGGGAAAATTCCCTGCAATTGAACCGTCCCTGTATTCTCGTTGATGTTGGCGATAGATTTTGCTGTTCACAGCCAGAGAGCATACTTTTAGGAATTAATAAATATATTTAACTTCCTGAATAAAATAACTCGCTCCTCCGAAATCAATAGCATAGTTTTCACAAATTTGCTACAGTAACTAAAGTAATTCAGTATATCGATTGAATTCCAAATAACTACTAAATAAATAAATAAAAGTACATTTTTATTTCAGCACAAATGAAAAATGATTTAAAAACTCTTATCTGCAGGACTCCACATTTATAGCTTTTTCTCGTGCATAGAAAAATCATGGTAGCCTTTTCCTCGTGCGTAGAAAAATCATGGTAGCCCCACTGCGCTGTATGATAGGGGTTTATTTTTAATCGGCAGTGGTGGTGGTGGACGACCTCGCCTTGAGGCAGCACCGCGGCCACTGTCCTCCCGGGAGGGGGGCGAGGATGGGGCGAGGGCGACCTCGCCGCTGGTCGTGCTGGCGGGGGGCAATTAGCTAAAAGCCAGCGGACGTGCCGGCGGACTGGGGTGTTCGCGACGGGGGCGGGGTGTGGCGGGGCGGGACGGGGCGGGGCAGCCGCAATCTGCGCGTCGCTCCGTGACGACGGCGGCGGCAGCGATCACAGACGACCGCGATGGGGGCGGCGGCGGCGGCGGCGGCGGCGGCGGCGGCGGCGGGGACGCAGGCAGCGGGGACGGTGGCCGCATTCCTGAGCTGGACGCCCGTCGCCGCCCCCGCCCCGCCCCGCCCCGCCCCACCCCCGCCCCGCCCCGCCCCTCCCCGCCCCCGCCCCGCCCCCACCCCGCCCCCTCCCTGCCCCCGCCCCGCCCCTCGCCGCGCCGCCGCCCCAATATGGTCCAAGTGGGAAAAAGGCGGATACAAATATACTCCTTAAATGAGACCGAATTCGCAACTTGTACACTGTGAACTCCATCAATAAAGAACCCTTTGTTTAGTGTATTTCAATGTTATTAATATATTCTTTATGAGGGGCTTTTGAACTATTAAAGTTCTTAAGATCCATTAGTTGTGATCTAATTAGCAGATAATTTTAAAATGTGGATCGAAGATCCGAAGAAATGGAGAAACGAGAGGAAGGGGAATCGGGAGAACCCCGAAGAAACCCGCCGAGAGGTCGTATTGCTCACCCCAAATTCCACATGAATTGACAGAACGAACGAACTCGACCCATCGACTAACGCATTTTCGACATTTTCACCACGTGACTGCCTTATTGTATGCGACGTATCGCAATTTAACCATTTACAATCATTTGTCTGTCTTGAAGCACCCACTGTAGTCAGCTGTTAGGGAAAGGGTATTCACTAGGAAGGCACAGGTTTCTCTTCATTAATTCCCAGAAATTCATCATCTTTACGAAACTAGAAAAAAGGACCCCTTTTTTATGACACAAAAAGTGATCGTAAGATGTAAATTTTACCTGAGAATACCATTGAACTACCCTAAGAAATGAGTAGCGCATTAATCCCTCCCTCATGATTGATTGATTAGTGTTTCTGGCCGCGTCAACTGCTAAGATTATTAGCAGCGTATTTGTTCGCAGAGTAGAGTGTGAAGTGTAGTGCATGTTTAATCGCAGGATGTGACAGTTATCTTTCCCTGCTGGAGCTTGTGAGGTTTCCCAACCAGGCAACTCCCACTAGCGGAGTACCCCCCTCCAGTTCGAACATTCCCGATTCGTCTCCCGACATGTGTAGTAGTGTAGTGTACGTATGTGTAAGTGTAAGTGTGAGTAAGTAAAGGATGAGGACAGGACAAGGAAGAGGAAGGAAAGATCGCGCGCGGTCCATAGTTCGTTTGTTGAGACATTTGACTGAATTTGTCCCACCTGAAAATAGTGTCGAAAATCCTGGCACCGTCGGCACTCGAATATATGACCTCCCGGTCAGAGGCACTGCAGTGACATCAATTGATGTTCTGAGTCACCTAAGCCAGTACCATATTCATAAATCATGTAAATAGGAGAGATAAAAAAAATCGCTATATCTGCCCAGAAAACTGATTATGAAGTCGCAAGCTAAATCGCTAAACCGAGAACTGAGTTAGGCGCTCCTCATAAGCCTCGTAAATCAAGCAAACTGCATTAAAAAAAACAATTTTTGTCCTCGTGTCGCGTCTTTCAGGCCACCGTGCCGCCTCTCCCCGCGTCCCTCGCCACCGCCACGCCCTGCCTCACGCCGCCCCGTGTTGCTGAGCTCGAGCGTCGTTGCGGTTATTGTCCGCTGGAGGTACTAGACGGGGCGCCGCCTTCACCGCCGCCGCCACCATCACCATCGCCCCCCGCCCCTGCCCCGCTCCTACCAACGCCATCTCCACCGTCACCGCCACCGTCACCGCCACCGCCACCGCCACCGCCACCGCCACCGCCACCGCCACCGCCACCGCCACCGCCACCGCCACCACCACCACCACCACCACCACCACCACCACCACCGCCATCGCCACCGCCACCGTTACCGCCACCGCCGCCATCGCCAAAGCCACCGTTACCGCCGCCGCCACCACCGCCGCTGCCGGACGCCACCGCCACCGCCACCGCCACCGACGCCGCCACCGCCACCGCCACCGACGCCGCCACCGCCACCGCCGACGCCGACGCCACCGACGCCGATGGAAGGACGAAACCTCGGTCGGACGCGCGGGCCTGAGGAACTCGCAGGACCTCTGCAAAAAATTGAACGCTGCTCTGATCTGTTTCGTACTGAGCTTGTCGGAATTGGTCGTGGTGTGTTTTTGTGTGCGAACCTTCGGCGCTTATGTTGCCCTGCTAGATCCCCCAATTGCAAAATAAGAGTTGAGTGTTTGGTATTTTTAATAATAGGGAAGTATTGGTTGATGACAGGTAGATGACAGGTCTCAACCCTGAAGAAAATAGGAACATATTTAAAATGATAATCGTTCTCCTACAGAAACAATGCGAGTTTTTCTCAGAATATGTGATTCATTTCTATCCTGGTTCAGGTGTCGTGGCCGGCGATGTATATGTTTCTCACTGTTACTTTTGTAAAATTGCTCTCATCAGTGCTGATCAATAGTGGAACTGCGGTCGCATGTATTTTAGTACCTGAGTTCGTTTCTCCTCCCTCGCCCTCCCCGGCGTTGCCATCGCTTCAGCTCTTCGCTGACCAGCAGAACATCTGCCTGCCGGATGCGCCCGCCGACACGTCCCAGCGTCCCGCCCAGCCTCACCCCACCCCACCTTGCCCCGCCCCGCCCCATCGCCATTTCGCCCCTCACAGCGCTCACCCGGCCGCCCGCCCGCCCGCCCGCCCGCCCGCGGAACTGGGTTTTGTTTCTCGGCGCGGGGTGGGGAGTTGCGGGGAGGGACGGGGCGGGGTGGGTGGATGGCATCTGATAATGTCCGGCGCTCCAGAGCAGCACCGATCGTGCTCTTATTTTCGACGGGCTGCTCCACTCGCCCCCACCCGCCTCGCCCCGCCCCATCTCGCTCCGCTCCGCTCTTTTCCGTCTGGCGGTACCCTACAACGCTCCGCTCCGGATCGCACTACTCCGCTGTGCATCACCTGCAGTGCCTCCTTGCACCCGCCCCGCTCCGCCCCACCCCGCCCCGCCCCGCTCCGCCCCGCTCCGCCCCGCTGCTCCGCCCCGCTCCGCCCCGCTCCGCCCCGCTCCGCCCCGCTCCGCCCCGCTCCGCCCCGCTCCGCCCCGCTCCGCCCCGCCCGCTCCGCCCCGCTCCGCCCCGCTCCGCCCCGCTCCGCCCCGCTCCGCCGCTCCGCGCTCCGCTCCGCCCCGCTCCGCCCCGCTCCGCCCGCTCCGCCCCGCTCCGCCCCGCTCCGCCCCGCTCCGCCCCGCTCCGCCCCGCTGCTCCGCCCCGCTCCGCCCCGCTCCGCCCCGCTCCGCCCCGCTCCGCCCCGCTCCACGCCCCGCTCCGCCCCGCTTCCGCCCCGCTCTCCGCTCCGCCCCGCTCCGCCCCGCTCCGCCCCGCTCCGCCCCGCTCCGCCCCGCTCCGCCCCGCTCCGCCCCGCTCCGCCCCGCTCCGCCCCGCTCCGCCCCGCTCCCCCGCTCCGCCCCGCTCCGCCCCGCTCCGCCCCGCTCCGCCCCGCTCCGCCCCGCTCCGCCCCGCTCCGCCCCGCTCCGCCCCGCTCCGCCCCGCTCCGCCATCTTCAGTCCACGACTCCATGCAGAATTTGCTGATTCTTAACTCCACGACACACCTACATCCTCCACCTCTCCCTACTCGTAACAGAAGCTCCAAACCCTTCCATAACTCCCTACCCTCTGGAAACTCCCCTCCCCAAAACTTCCTGCCCCAGACCTCGTCCCCTCAAAAGTCCACGCCCCAAAACTTCCCGCACAGAAGTCCCCAGAACACAACTCCTCTGCTCTAAAACCCCTCGTCCAACATTATGTAGCCCAAATCTCCCCATTCCAATCATTCGCCTCCTACATCCACGTCTCACGGAAGTTTACACTCTCAATGCATCATCTTATTTCCAGTTATTTCATACGAGACATTTACGGTAACAATTCCTCTGTACCTCGCTCACTTCTCCACTCCTCCCCTTCCCATCCCCGCTCTTCCTATATAATATATCGGCGAAGGAATGATCAGAATTAGGACGATTAGCGTAAGGCAGAGTTTCGGAAATGAGCCGAATGAATTCCACAGATTCTCATTAACCGGGTCTGTTCAGCTGCCAGTCGCCGCCCCCGCTGGAAATGAGCGCTGGGGGATCGCGACGGAGAAACAATTGAGAACGACGTTTTTGTCAACTCCCAACGTCTCCAGGAATTCCCACACAATTCATTTCAAATTATTAAAACAAACAAGTAAATAAATAATCATGTTTACAGATTGACAATGTTGACAAATCTTAGTAACTGCTTGGTTGTCCGGAGTCGCCACGTTCGACGCACAGGTACCAACGTTTCGGCCGCCATTCAGCAACCTTCTTCAAGCCGATATGTTGGCACCAGTGCCTAGGACGCGGCGTCTCCCGGTCAGCCAAGTAGCTACTGCCGCCTGCCGCGGAAGCCTACGCTGTCAATGTATCATCTTGTTTCGAGTTATTTTATACGAGACATTTACCGTAACAATTCTACTCTCCTTTAATTTTCATTTTCCATCTATCTATATCTATTCTTCTTTATGCAAATCATTGACTTTTAAAATTTCCTGTACTTCTCTTATCGAATCTTTATAGGAACCTGTTTATAATTTGTATTTTCGTTTGCTTAAATTGATATCTACTGTTCAGGCCGAACGTTTGGCGTCTAGAATCATATCATCATTTCTAAAAACTAACTTCTGATTTCTGTAATGAATATTTATCCCACATTTTCAATCCGTTGGAAACATCTCGCGCGTTCCATTTCATTTACTCACTAAAGACTTTTATTCGTACGCAGTTTTCATACATTTTTTATTCATTTTGTTCACTTGCAGCTCTTGTTTATTTCTGTCATTCCATTGCAAACAATTTCTACCCATACTTACATCGAATGATGAAGATTTGAAATTATTTCACTCGCGATGTTAAACACGAATTACTAAATTTAGCGGTGGTTGGAATGAGCATTTCCTCCTAGAAACCGCGTAAGTGAAGAGCTGCCTGTGAATGCGTTTATCTGAGCGCAGTGCGCCAACACAGGATGCGTGCAGCTGCACGGCGCCGCTTTTTACTGCATCGCGGAGAGTTGCCAAAACATGACGCACCGCCTCTAACGCGCCACCAGGGCTAACGGGGTTGCTCCCTCGCGCCGCGCTCACACACACTTTCCAGGTTCATTCTCATTCCCTGCTGCGAGACGACACATGTGACGGTGTCATGTCTAGAACATGAATGGTGCGAATAGCATATGCTACATTTTCTCGGCAATCCTTGGATCTTTACAAACATTGATCTTGCGATTAGGGCTTCGCCAAAACAAACATGAGTGGGAAAATGATTCAAAACCATTAGAGGCGTCTGAAGAAATAGTTTGAGATAAAAATGCCGAATTTAGTTATTGTGCAGTGATGGAAATAATAATATTTTAAGTTCTATTCGCTTGCTGAGTGTAGGTAAAGAATAAAACTTACTTGTTTATGTCCTTCTTACTGGCCCAATTAATTATCGTAATAGTGGTTACTCATTGGTTTTCACAAGATGCTTAATGGCAGAGATGATCAGGAGTGTTGTACGTGGATGACTACTCTGAGGACAATCGTTCAGATACGACAAGAATTGTTTTGAGAAATCAACCACGCCAGTATGTCAGTGGCAAGTCTCGTGTTGTAGGCGGGAGCGAAACCCCCAATCCCCAATCCCTGAGCCACGGAGGCAGCGAAGTAGCCCCTCGAGGCCGCGCGTAGGTCTCCACATGTTGAGAGCCGCGCGCCGCTCCTGGCCAGCCCTGCGCCGTAATGGGCCCCGCGGCCTTAATTGCGGCGGCGGCGGCCCGCGACCGGCACCTGTCGGCCCCGCCCCCTCGCCCGCCCCCGGCTCATTCATCCGGCGGCGGCGGCGCGCCTCCACCCCCGCCCCCGTCTCATCGCCCGCCCCGCCCGCTGCCCCCGCTCACCTCCGCCCCGCCCACCCAGCCCTCTCCGCTCCGCCCAACTCTTTTCCAACCCCCGTCGCCGCGCCCGCCCCGCCCACTACCCCCTCCAACCCATTCACACACCCACGCATCCGCCCGCCCGCTCACCCGCGCCGCCGCCCTCCCCCGCGGCGTCCGCGGCGCGGCGCCGGCCCCGCGCCGGGGGTGTAATTTGGGGCGCGCGTAAGAAGTAGCAGCAGGCGCCCTCGCGTGGCCGTGGGCCGTGATTAAACCGCGGCCTATCAATTATGCCGGCGGACGCCCGCCAGGCCGCTCCCGGGGCCAGCTCCCGGGCGCCGCGCCGCGCCTCCACAGCCCGCTGCACTAGCTTCGATGGTATAACGGTGGGCGTACCGGACTGTTGTACCCGAGTTTGGGGGTTCAAACCCGATCGAAACGATGGATTTTTAAGGGAGAAAAAATCCTTCGTACGCCTGCCTTCGGAGGGGAAGTAAAGCCGGCTGTCCTACGTAGTAGATTCACTACATGTAAAAGATCCTCAAGCCTATAAGAAGCATCTGAGCGAAATTAAGATACGCCTGTTTCGTCGCCCAATATAATACCTCTTTCTCCGCTAGGTGGTGAAAGGAGCGTAGCGAAATTTGCGTGGTTAGACGGAAGAGCGGGCCTGATGGCCCGAGTGTCGCCATGGAAAATAAGGCATTACCTTAATTTAACTTAACACAAGCTCATCCTGTGGATTCTCTACACCACTGCGGCGCAGGCGTTTTAGAGGGCACAAGAATTAAACTTCGCTTTTGAGAGCAATGAGATAGGAACAAAAGGGAAAAGACCACGTCAAGAAAGGTTATGATGACACAGAAAAGAAAACGAATACTGAAAAATTGGTCACGACGACTTCTTTAATGTTATTTCCAATATTGTTAATTTTCTCATGATTAAGATTACTAGTTCATAGTCTGTGTTTTCTTTCTGTGTAGAAATTTGTAGTAGGATAATTATACTAATTGTAATAAACTGAAAATAATATGGGCATATTTAGCGTCGTACAATGGGGCAAAGAATCTTGGGAAATTTGAAGTGTAAAAAAAGGATGTGTAAACTGTGATCAGGGGTTTAATGAAATGTTAACAAATCGTAGCCTGCCTGGATGGCCGAGGTGGCTAAGAGCGAGTACCGACTCAGCGCTTCGGTCCGAAGGGTCGCGGGTTCGAGTCCCGCCTTGGACATGGCTGTTTGTCGCTTGACTTTGTATGTGTTGTCGCGGAGGGCCTCGCGTTCTGCTGACCACAGATCAGAGGAGCCCGCATGTGTGTTGGTCTAGTGTATGGTGGAATATGCCTCCCCTTCGGGACGTAAAGGGTAACCGGCTGTTGCCTGGATAAAAGCTCTAGAAAAAAAAACAACAAATCGTAGCATCAGATATGGTTGATCTGATGCGTCCTCCGAAGTTGGCCTTGAATCTTTAAAAGGCATTGTCCCGCAAGATAGTGAATGAGTTATAATAACAATAAAATAATAATAGAAACTTTGAATTTGAAGCATATGTAGCGTATCATCGTCTATGAATCTGGGGTTCGAATTTTTCGTGAGAAATATAGTATAAATTTTGCAAGTGAAGTTAATTAAAACGAACATTCATTAGTTTAACTCATAAATGAATGTATATTATATTTTAAGTCACACTGGTTCGTATTCGTGTCACGTAATGGTTTCGTTATCCTCTGCCGAGCCTTGGAGGTCGGTGGGAGGGCCCTAGTGCGGTCTGACGCGGCCAAACGCTGGCGCATCAATTATAGAACTCCGCGGCGACGACAGGAGAAGAGTAGCTTCTGGCAACTGGCCCGCCCTGCCCAGCCCGGCCCCGCTCCCCCCCCGCCCCGCCCCCGCCCCCGCCCCACATCCACCCCCGCCCCGCCTCCACCCCGCCCCCACAAGCACCGCACCGACCGCCCCGTCCCGCCCCACCCCACCCCGCCCCGCCTCGCCCCTCCCCCTCCCCGCCCCGTCCCGTCCCGTCTTGCCTAACTTCACTGCTCTTGTAGCGTCGTGATGAGTAAGACGACAGGATTCTCAAACATGCACGTTTATTTTATACATAATATACACGGATAGCTTAAATGATGAACAGAGCGTATAAAATAAAACATTATGTTATTCGTAATCATTAAGCGTTTAATAACTCGACCCGTTAACTACAGGTTTCATGATTCCTATGGTTTTTAGTTAAACTTTCGGTTTTGTTCTCAAAGTCTAACTTAGCGATTTAGTAACATAAATAACTATTGTTTTCCGTGCAATCATTGAAACGTTCCATTGCGAAGTGAGTCGACCTCAAAACGAGGGAAGACCGTCAAAGCCTCGCTGTTCTTTGCGAAGTAGTCGGCAACGTCTTGGTCGGCTGCAGAAACGCAACAACCCGCTTTCCGCCCCCTGTGGTTAAGAGCGTTGGCAAACGTCAAGTTCCACACAAGTCGGCGAGACAGGCTTTTTCCCGCGCAGCGAGTCCCCGATTTCGCTGCACGCGAAGGGGCTGTGAGAGTAGTGTGACATGTGACAGATTTCCGCGGCGGCGCGGGCAGGCAGGTCCTCCGCGCGCCGTCTCGCGAGAGCCGATAATAACCGTCATTAGTTTCGGCCGCGCTGCCGGAGTCGTTAAAATATCTTTGCGCTACTTGCGGACGCCGCAGCTGGTGCGGGCGGCGTGAGCGGGGAGTGAACGGGGAATGTGGGAGTAGTGGGCGGGGGGATGGAGTGAGCGGGGAGTGGACGGGGAATGTGCGAGTAGTGGGCGAAGCGGTTGGTGGAGTAAGCGGGGAGTGGACGGGGAATGTGCGAGTAGTGGGTGCGGGGGGGGGGGTGGACTGGACGGGGAATGAGCGAGTAGTGGGGTGGGGGTTGTTGGAGTGAGCGGGGAGTGGACGGGGAATGAGCGAGTAGTGGGCGGGGGTTGTTGGAGTGAGCGGGGAGTGGACGGGAAATGTGCGAGTAGTGGGCGGGGCGGTTGGTGGAGTAAGCGGTCAGTGGACGGGGAATGTGCGAGTAGTGGGCGGGGGGTTGGTGGAGTGAGCGAGGAGCGGACGGGGAATGTGCGAGTAGTGGGCGGGGGGTTGGTGGTCTGAGCGGGGAGTGGGCGGGGAATATGCGAGTAGTGGGTGGCGGGGTTGGAGGAGTGAGCGGGGAGTGGGCGAGAAGGGGTTGCCAAGTGGGCGGGAAGTGTGTGGAGAGTAGATGAGTGGATGGAGAGTGGATAAGGGGAGTGAGAAGTGGGCGTACAATGAGCGAGGAAAGGGTGGAGAGACGGTGAAAAGTAATCGACAAATGCGTCGGGGGAGTCTCTGGGGCGTGGGCGTAAACTGGGTATAGAGTAGGCGGGGATGGAATGAGAAATGTGTACGATGTGAGCGGGTGTTGGGCGAGGCGGGGAGACGGCAGAGCAGGGTCTAAGTGGAGTGGAAAGTCGGCGGAGAGTGGATGGGGTGGAGTGAATATGGGACAAAGAGTGAGTAGAGAGTAGAGCGGGGAGTGACGGCTAAGAACCGGCTGTAATGGGGAGTGGGCGAAACAATGGTACAAACACCGACATGGATCCAACGAATTCCACGAGAATAGAGTCAAGGTTCAGGGCCAAGATTGGTTTATGCGATATCGGGAGTCTGCGAAGGTGCTCATCATCACCTCCAAGACGAGCAGTACGTACCGCGAGACGCCCTGACAGTCTTCCATGCACATCCTGCTCTGTTTCACACAGTGCCATCCAATCGTCTTCAAACACTCAAATAGTTCATCCTCCAACCCCTTCAAATACCCTGCAGCCCTTTCAAACCTCACATCCACACCCATTCCCGATCTCATCGCCCAGCCGCATCCATCCTGTTCCTCACTATCCATCGGGCCTTAATGTTTGTCAGGTTCCTGTCCCTTCCTTCTCATTTCACCCGACCTACCCCGCCAGCTCCTCTCTCCCTCCCGCTCTATTATACCATTCTTCCTTGACCTACCTATCCCCCTCTTTCTAAAGTAATCCGCACTTCATTTCCTGCTTCACCCTGTCCATCTCACCCCATCCTATTCATACCGTACCGCCTTGCGCCTTTCCAGTCCGCTTCCTCCAATCCTACCCCGCCTATCGTGTCTCACTCTATCTCGCCCACCCTGCCTCATCTCCACCGTATGCCTCCCATACCGATCTCCAGAACAACACTGAGTTCCTCTCAAGTCCTCTCAATACCCACTTCAATCCTCGTCCCCCTCCCTGCAAAGCTAATGGCAGCTGACCTCTGGCGCTAACCTCATGATTCGCAACCGGTCATTTTTCACGGATTCCTTTGTTTTGTGTATTTATTTTCCCCCGCGTGCACGTAGCAGACGGCGGCGGCAGCGACGCCGCACGGCGCGGGACGTGCCCGCCGCCCTCCCCCAGCCCCACCCTCCCACCAATCTCTAACACCTTTGTGCCTTGTCGTTTATTTATTCGTTAATTACCGTTGTGCTAAGAATCTATCATATTTGGTCCCATTATTTTAGACAGTCATGAAAAATGTATGTGATATCAATTAAAAATGTATTTCTAAATATTTTTATGCTCAACTTTCAAGAGTGTTTTTCTTCTCAACTTTACGTATTCTGTCGTTCATTCCTGTGAAATATAGTGCATATAATCATAAATAAATTAGAACAAAGTATAAAATCAAAGTTCACCTTTTACGTCGTTGAGTAAGTTTCCTCGTGACATAATGTCATGGTAACAAACTACAATGCTATCCCAGTCATCTAAGATTCTAACTCCCCTTTTATTGGCCCAATAATATTTCTACATGACAGCTCGGGGTGGGGTAATGCGACAATTGTCACAAACTGGGGCAGCTGACACGTGGTCGTGTAGTTGTTTTTGCATCGCATCACAACAACACCAGCAGTAGAAGGAAACTAATCCCAATGGGTGCACACAATAGTAGCGACACAGAAACACACACATGACGCATAAACAAACAAGTAACGGCGCCAAATGGAGCTCTTCAAATTTCAGTTACTTTGCGATGCAAAATGTATTTTTTTCTTTATAAAAATCACAGAAATATTATTCGGAGAATAACACTGTTATCGAAGTCTCTATCACGGACCCCAACAACGCCGCTATTGCCATTGCTAATTCTTTGCAAGAAGGATTCCTCCCATGCTAAGAAGTTGAGGCAAGTGGCACATAGCGAAGTCCCTAGCTTTTCACCACTGAAGTGTGGGTTCGATTGCCGTCGATTCTCATGTGAAATTTGTTCCAACAAAACGAGTTTGGCTGCCACACAAGGGCTAGTCCAATCCCTGTGAATTGTCCTAAACCCCACCCCTATCCTTATTCTTTCCCAATTCTGGCCGTTGGGTAGTGACGCAGGAGCGCGTATCAGGAGGCGCGTGCGCGGAGATGCTACCTGGCGGTCCTCTTGACAACTGACTTGCGACGTGACGTGACATGACATGTTAGTAATGGAGGATTACTCATCAATAGCGCTCATTAATGGAGGATTACTCCCCAATAGCGCACATAAATGGAGGATTACTCCCCAGTGCAAAGCTCGCAACTCTCCTTAAGGGGCTTGGAGACGCGTTGCGTCAAGTTGTAGATGCAACAAATTAAACCCTCTTGCTAACACTGACATACTAATCTAAAATAATAAAATTTAAAAATTTATTTTAATGTAAATAATTTAATGTAAAAAGAAATTTAATGTAATTTTAATGAAATTGTAAAAAGAAACAATTTTGCCATTCTGCGGGAACGCGCCCGATAGCGTAACTTTTGGTGAGGGGAGGTGAGAGGCAGAAGGGAGCGTTCCCCTACCTATCGCAGAGACGATGGCGTGACGAGGGGAGGGGCGGTGCTTTGCGGTGTGTTCGGAACTGTTTCAGATGCGCGTGAGGTTACGCCAAAATTCTTGCGTTTTTCTCAGGGGTGATGTCAGAGGAGAATGAGTCATGCTGACGCTCAATTTACAGTTTTTCGATGAACACGAAAACTTTTTTCTTCTTCGATATAACGTAGCTTTGCGTGGACTAGGAACTCTACCAGACTTGCTCGCGTTGATGATTTTCACGTTCTATGTAGAAAATCAAAATTATTTGAAACGAACCGTTGATGTTTCTTTATTGTGATATTATAATTCCATACTTTAAATAAACATTATGACTTTCGAATTTAAAAAAAAAGTTTTAATTTGTATGTTTACTAAAATGTCTTGTCTTACAGCATTATTGAAGAGAAAATAGTTTCGTATCCATTGTCAGAATCAGTCATATCAATCGCATTACCCGAAGTAGTCATCATAAAATACACAAACATTGATACAGTGTACGCAAAAGATGCTGCAGGAAGAGTGTGCTAGCATATGCGCTTTGTGATTGGATCACATATTTTAGAAGTATTGAAGAGTTTCCGAATTCGACGATAAGATATATTCAGCTGCAGTTGTGAATTACTCAGAGGCAGTGATTTACAAAATAAATCAATATCAGATTAATATAATAATAAGGGTTAAAATAATAATAATAATAACAATAATAATAATAACAATAATAATAATAATAATAATAATAACAGATAATATGATAATCGAATTCCTTCGTTAAATATAGTTTCTCAGTCATTGCCTCTCTCATTTCTAGTTGTTTCCCAGTGACTACAATAAACGTATTCATTAATTTACATCGTGCTCTGAAATTTGTGTTTTGTTTTTCGAAATGCACTTAGGAGTACGTATTTACGAGATTATTCGTATCGGAGGAAGTGTCGGTGTCAATTACCTGAGATAATCTTGTAAATCGCGTACTGCAGTCGCCATATTGTTTGCGGTCGCCCTCCCCATTTAGCGCGTGGGTGGGCGGTGGGTAGCGGTCAGATCGCTCGCTTTCTACCTCTGAGTTCCTGGCCCATTCCATTCAGGTGGAGTTGGGCAATGGCCCTTCTTGGTGTTCGCCCGTTCCCCTGTCGCTCATTGCTTGCTTCATCACACTGGCTGAGGTGGCTCAGGGCATCAGCTGATGTCACTGCAGTGCCTCTGATCAGGAAGTCTTAGGGTTTGAGTCCCGACGGTGGCCGGATTTTCGGCACCACCTTGATAGCTAGGTCGAATTCAGCTGCTAGCTGGGGAATTCTAGCTGCCGATTGCTCTGATCGTATACGGTAGTTTTCTGTGGGTTCTCCGATCGACACAGGGTGAACACCGGAGGAATGCCCTAAGAAACGGACACGTACGCGATCTTTCCTTTCTCTTCCTTGTCCTATCCTCAACCCTTACTTACACACATAGTCACAAACACTAGACTGCCACACAAGCCGAGTCCAGAGGGGAGCTTCGAGCTTGTCTCGGCTGGGGCGGTGCACCACTGGTGGCAGATATCTGCTTGGAGAAAACTCCGCAAGCTGCCGTGTCGGTCGGCGCCGGATCTCGCCATCCGAGGGGGGAGATCACCGCAACCTTTTGCGTTAAAAAATCCACTACATTTACGGGATGTACGACCTTAGCAGTTGACGCACCTGGAATCAGTAATCAGTTATTCAGTCAATCTCTTCATCACATCTTTATAATCCCTTCTGTATCAAGTTATTGATCCATTCTAGGCACTGTATGGCCTGAGCACTGCCTGTAATACAAAATACCCTTCTTGCCTCCGGCAAAGGTTCACAGTCCCCCGCCCCGCCCACCTCAGCAGGCGTCAAGAGGCAACGATCGCCCACAGCCGTCCCCAGAGCAAGCGCGACGTACACTGTCAGAAACTACATTAAATTTAATGTAGATTTAATGTACGACTGTAAAAGAATTTTAATGTGCCTTGTACATTAAAGGGAAATTAAGTTACATGTACATTATATTTCATGCGTAAATTAAAATTAATTTAGATTTAATGTACGACTGTTGACTTTTCGTACTTGTCTACATTAAATTTAATGTATACGTATATTATATTTAATGTATATGTACATTGAATTTAATGTATGAGTACATTAAAGTTACTGTATGTGTACATTAAATTTAATTTACGTACATGATAATTACTTTCATGTACTTTACATTAAAAGTAGTGCAGAAATTTCTGAGAGTGTAGCTTCCTCGCTGGGGGGCAGGTGGGGAGGGGGAGGGAGAGAGGGTGGATGGGAGGGGAGGGAGAGGGAGGGGAGGGCCTTGCGCAAGCGCCAGGGGAGGCGTCGCCACGTGCGGGGAGCGCTCTCCGCGCGACCGATGATTACGGAGGAGTCATCGCCTGCGCCACCGCCACCGCCGCTCGAAAATTGATCCCAAACCAAGGAGCGTTGAACTCGAAAATCGATGCGCGGTTTCATGCTAATAGAGGACGGCAGCTTCCTCCTATTATGGCCGCCCGGAGGACGATTGGAGTGTGCCCGTCCGACGGACTTTCGATCAATATTCCTCCAACCACCGCTCCGCTCCGCTCCGTTCAGCTCCGCCGGATCATCATAATTCGCAAATATTTCTCTTGCGTCTTTAAATACACACACGCCGTATCCTTCGTCGCTTTTTCAATATTTGAAAGTGGAGGGCTATGTTATACATTTTCTGTCTATAGTGGAAGGAAGAGAAAAACGCAAAGGAATCCCTTCTGGCCAAATATATGGTGGCCGTAATAAGAGATCGATGAGAGCGTAGTTGGAGAATTTGATTACGAGTGGAAGTTTTAACTCCAGCTCATTGAAAATGTTGTTTAAAATGTAAAAATAAGTTGCGTTTGCAATACTATAGAGATATCTTGATTGATTCGAATAAGGATGTTTGATGTTATTTTTTCACGAAGTACTGACTAATTTTGATTGTTGTTTGCTGGCCATTATGTAAAGTACCAGGTCATTTAGATATCATAATCAGGAAATAAACAATTTCTGATTCATTCTGACTCCATGTAGTCCTTTTACCAATGTTCCGTTGACCTTTCCTATGTTTTTGCTTCCTTGTAATTTGTACTGGATTCTTCTCTTTGGTATTCAGACATCAGATATTATGTGAAGGTTTTTGAATCCCTTTCATCAATATTTTATCATTCTTTCACTGAATTTTATGATTCCTGCGAATGTTGTGGCGGATATACAGCTGATATTTTGCGACCAGTACTAGGAATTTCGTTGCAAAAAATTTCAAATCAACCAATCTGATGAAATTACTTGGTCCCTGTTAAATGCCGGTGGCGGACATCGAAGCAATTAGCAAAATGACTGAAATGAACTACTTCTCTAGTCAAATGAACTACTTCACGAGTCGTGTGTGAGAAATACGGCAATTAGCAGAAAGAAAGTAGTGGGTTACTTGGCCACCCAGGCGCAGAAGAAACTCCAGTTCTCAGCCGCGTATGAATGTTTGTATTTGGTGACTGTCACTGGATTTAATAGTCGTTTGAAAATTGCGTTCTTTTTCATATTACTGAGTCAATCATTCTTCCTTTCTAGTCACTCTGACACTAATTCATCTATCAAGTGCTATGGTGTTGATGTGGTTGAAATCAACCTTTTAACATCTAACTAGCTTTTGGCTCCATTTCTAAGGTTTTAATGCTGTGGTGTACGTGGAGTAACAGGACAAACATTGCACAAAAAGACATTTATCTTTGGAAAAGAAATTGATATTTTCTCAAGTACATATAACAGCTTTGGAAAAGTGTTCAATATATCATGTTAATTCCACGATGGTTTGCGCTTTCGATTCCACATATCTGCCCACACATGAAAAAAAACCTACGAGAGCAATTAAAGCACTTTTTTTATGCTGATATATAAACCAGTAATATTCTTAAAAATTGCGAGAAAAAGAGTTACAAAATCATTTCCTAATTATGAGACAACAGATTTAGTGATGAAGTTGTATGTACATGCTTTCGTAGATGATAAAAAAACATATTTTCGGAAACTTACAGATAGGCATAATGTTTTTACCTCGATTCATAATTACAATTTTCACTTTTACATGTGTACTCTGCAAAGGAGAGCACTCACATGGTTAGAATAACAATGCAACAGTCATTGTGTGATAAAATACCTAGTGAGGTTGATATTGTGAAATGAAGGTAATGAATGTTCCTTTATAAAGCTGTTTTATTTGCCGAAGGTAAAAAAATTTGCTGTATCGAGGATTTTTACTTGGGGTTGCAGTTCTATTGAGTACTGGATTTTAAGCGATAACTCTAAAAATGTACGTTACTGCAGTAGTACTCAATAACCCAAACTTCGATGTCTCGAATTCCTTGATATCTCGAAATTTTTTCGTCACTCTTTCACTATCTTTTTACATCTAGAAATAGTATCTTTTCATCGAAATATTAATTAACTCCAAATATTTATCTCATCAGCTTCGTTCAATGTTCGTGAAGTGCAAGTGGACTGAATACAACTCCTGCTCCCTTCCCCTCCCACTTGCACGACCTCGCACCCCGTCCCCTGCCCCCTCTTCCCCTCCACCGCCATTACACTGCTCCGCAATTAACAGAGCCCCTCCCCCGACACAACCCAGAGAGGGCTCTCCGCCTCCGCAAGCTCACACGGCGAGCGCTGCCGTCGGGTGCCACAGCCATTCCCTGTAGTGGTAACGTGTTTCTATATTTATTCATTTACTCAAAAACAGTTAAAACCCGTGTATGACGTGCTATGGGGAGAAGTGAATATTGTGCACGTTTTCAAAATTCTGTGATCCCTCCACTAAGCTATATACTACTTGAATTTTGGAAGAAAAAAACGCTCCGATGTAATAAAATCTATTTCCAAGGATAAATCAGCAATACATTTTGGACTCTTATCCAGCATGTCCTTCGTCAAGGTGTTTTTCACGAGATTTCGGTTTTAAATAAACTGTTTTACATCAGTGATTTCTAATCTGTGTTTTTTGAACGTGTGTTTTCTATTTTTCTGTCATACAAATAGGAGTTTCAGTTATATTTTCGTAAAAGTAAAATGAGACACATCCATGGACAATGGTTTGCTTATCATCAGTGTTTCAGCCTTCATCGATCGTTCGACCCACATCGGTATTTTGTTTTCGTCAACTCTTTAATTTGAAAATAAGTGGTTGGCTAGTTCACGAGGTTGGGCTGTAATTATCTATGAGATTCGCTGTTTTAAAATAGACAGTGTAAATATAAAATGTTACCTTTGAAAATTTTCGACATTTTTAACTACGTAAAGTAAAATTTCAATCCTCAAAACGCCTGGTGGGTTCCCGTACGCTTCATAAGCATGCTAAGTTTTGCCTATGCATTTTCTCGTCTGTTAAACCTAAAGGCATCCGAATGTCTTTCGGGGAATTTTTTTCCTTAAAATTTTTATTTCAAGTTTTCCTGCACAATAAAAATGGCTGTCAATTGAGCACAAAAAATAGTATTATGTGCATTGAAGATTCCACATGATTCATATTATCTCGTTAACCGATTCATATTATCTCGATCTCGATATTATCTCGTTAACCGATTAAAAACGTGTCTTGGAGGTATCACGTCTTTAAAATTACTCTAAGCTCGATGAAACCCACTAGCAAAAGAACCTAAATAAATCTAGTATTTGGTTTCATACCTACATTGATAGATATTTATAAATGAAAGGAGTTTTTAAGTTCTAAACACTAAAATACTATTTCAACACCGATGACAAATTTTCTTCACATGTTTTCATCAAGGAACTTGGCCGTTTGTGATGCGACATTGCCATGACAGGTTAATTTTCGATGAACTCGATTTTTGGGTGGTGTCTCAAATAGATTAGTGAGGACGCGAAGGAAATTCGGGCCGCCGTTGAAGGGAAGTAATAAACAATGGCGATGGCAGACTAGTAATTTTCATTGGCGAGCAAGTAATTAAGTGCTCTGATTGGGTCGCCGTAATTAAGATAATTATATCCTCCACTGAATAAGATGTCTGTTCTGCAACACCTGAGAGACCTTCAATATCTACCAAAGCACCTGTGGTCTTCTGAAGTGAACAGAAAGCGTGAAATCGAAGAAGGTGAAATTGTGCTCGCGAAATTAAAGAATTACAATATTGTTTGCTTCAGTTTTCATTAGTTTTAAGAACGAATTATTTTAGGATAAACTAAAGAACATTAGTGTATTGAATCCCACCAAAGGATTTGTGTTCACTCTTAGATATTGTAATTTTATCAAATTCTGCAGCCATTCAGCGATTACAGAACAATAAAAGAAAGGAACATATTTTGTGCACATATATTTGTATAAGTAAATACTCATAATTTAGATAATTTTAATAATTACTACATTGGTGGATAATTAATTAGTGGTTTCCATTTCCAATGTTCATCAGTGTCGACACAATGTCTGTCAAATGTCCGAACAAAACTGCAGGTATTTGCAATGGAGTAGACGTAGAGGGCCGTTAGTCTTCGAAAGCAAAAGAGAATGATCTTCCAGTCTTGCGCCGAGTCAATAGCGGACGAAATGCAGACTTCACCATCATCAGCATTGAAAATGAATATGTTAAATAGGGCGAAATTCATTTTCTGTTATTTTCAATCAAAGCATAAATAAATCGTATCGATATTGCAATTATTGCAGTAGCGAGAACAACACGAAGAGTGGGTATAGAACTACTACGGGTAATGCTCCAGATACAAAAGTGAACGTTAGTAGCGGGAGCTCATGACGACCTGCTCATTGCCCCTAAAGACGTGATGGTTCGGTTACCCGGTTTTGTGACTATAATGCCTCATAGAAATACCGAAAGGGTGATTACAATAGCGCAGCTAGTGTAGATGTAACTCAGATTTTGAGCGCGTCAGCTCTTTGCAATGAATCAACGCCACGCCCATTGAAGAAGTGATTGTTGGGTAGCCAGCGTTTCGGCAATCATGCTGTTGACGAAGTTTTTTTTTAATAGGTTATTTAAGGTCACATCAACATCTAGGTCATTAGCGACCACTATTGGTGTTAATGGTATGGCAACTATGAAGGTGATACGAAATGGTGATGATAAGGGGTGAAAGGACGAACACAAATACAACCATGTCCGAAGCGGGACGCGAACCCGCGACCCTTCGGTCCGAGATCATTACGACACTACTGCCTTAGCGATTTCGGCCACCGGGCCGACTTTAACGAAGTTTATGGTAAAAATATTTCCTAGCAATTGAGCATTGCTGATAAGTGGCCAGGCAGCGCAGATTTGCCCAAGATTTGGTCGGTGACAACGCGGACCGGGCCCGGTGCCACGCCCCCCGAGGAAGACGCGATGGCTGGGAGCATGGCAACCGCCTGCGAGCGCGGGTCCTGGCTCCTAGCCCGCCACCGCCGCCGCCGCTGCCGCCTCCGCCGCGCGCCGCGCTGGCTGCCATTGGCCGGCGGCGGCGCGGCGGGGGCGGGGGCGCGCGCCGCCATTGGAGTGGGCGCGGCGGCGGGCGGGGGCGGCCGCGGGCGTGGCGCCGTTGACGACGGCGGCGGCGGCGACGCGGGCGGCGCCAGAGGCAGGCCATCGCTGCTAGTCGCGGCGCCGGACGCCAGGTAGCGCCAGCGGCGCCGCCACGGCCAAGGATCTCGCCGCTCACCGGGAGGGTTGAATGCCGCGGGCATCCCGCGGTCCGCATGTTGCATCTGTTGGCATGTTCTTCCGTCTTCAAACCCCTCCTGCCTATTCATTCCTGCATCCGCTTAAATGTACGTTTTCGGTTGTCACTTACGAATTTCTCCGCTTCATCTCACTCCTCTTCTTCCATCTATTGGTCTTAACCGACGCCTTCTCCTTCGTCTTCGCCCTCGCCCTCGCCCTCGCCCTCGCCCTCGCCCTCGCCCTCGCCCTCGCCCTCACCCACGCCCACGCCCACGCCCACGCACACGCACACGCACACGCACACGCACACGCACACGCCCACGTCTTTGTCCTCGCCCTCGTCTTTGTCCTGGCCTTCGCATCTTTGTCCGGGAGGATTGAATACCACGTGCATCCTGTGGTCAACTTTTCCTCCGCCGTTGACGTAACTCCTCGCGAAAAAATCCTTCGCACGCCTTCCTTCGGAGGGGAAGTAAAGCCGGCTGTTCCATGTTAGTAGATTTACTGCATGTGAAAGATCCTCAAGCCTAAATGAAGCTGCTGAGCTAAATTCAAATTGCCTGTTTCGTCGCCCATGTGATACCTTCTTTCTCCCCTAGTAGGTGAAAGGAGCGTAAGGAAATTTGCGTGGTCAGACGGAAGAGCAGGGCTCATGGCCTGAGTCTCGCCACGTAAAATAAGGCATTCATTCATTCATACCTTCCCGAAAACGCGCAGCCCAACTGCATCCCGTTCTGTTTTCCTCAGTGTGGATTGGTTGGACTGGTTTGGTTCCTACTTTCTCCGTGGTCTGCTTAGTATCACATAAATCGATTATAATTTATCCACTTCGCCTGTTTTCAAGGAACATCTCTACGTGTACTGTTAGAGCACAGCCAATATTAAAAATCATTGCTTAAAAGATTGTAGAAACAAAAGTAGATGCAATTTGAGCACGAATGGGCCACGTGTACAGGACTTTAATTTGGTGGCTTCAGTTCGTGGGACGATTGGATGGAGGCGATTCAATAGTTGAAGCACAGATTACCGGCGAAACCCTTCCAAAATATTGCATATAAAAAATACATATTGTGTTAGGTGTACTCCACCCACCGCCAACATCCCTGGTTGCTTAGCGACAAGTCGGAGAACGATAATTTTAATAACTATATTACCCACAGAATTCTAGAAGACGTGCACAAATAATGAAATTACATGTATGTGATATATAACTTTTTGTTTTGAATTCAAAATCGATGATTGAAGGAAAGTACTTTGTTGATGATGTTGTTCCTACGTTTCTTTACTTTAACCCAAAGTCATTTATCTCAAAAGTTTTCTGTTTATTTGTCAAAAATGTGTTATAATAGTTATTTAATACATTTCACATCTCCAGTGGCGCATCGTTTGATGCCATGATTCTGCTAGCGATCATATTCAGAGAAACATCGTATAATTCAAGTCATGTCTTTCTCCAGACAAGTCTTCCGAGAACCACAAATTAGTGCCATTACCGAACTATTTGCCTCATAATGAGGGTAGTATTTGATTTAGACAGATTCTTTTTACCTGCCAGTTCTCTGACTCCTGGTTATTACAAGGCGGTTCATGTGGAGTCGTGAAGGCTATGATAGCACTAGATTTCAACCCTCAGGAAGGCAGCGCGCAGTCGCCTGCCCGTCGTCTCCTCCCGTCGGGAGGCTAATTGCAAGAGACGGGCTTTGATCAATCCCTCTATTAAATAAAGTCCCGTTGGGAGCGGGGTGAGAGCCATCGTCTTGTCTTCGGAGAGGAAAGAGCCGAGCTGGGCGTGAGGCCAAAAACGTACAAAACACTTTTCTAGGTACTGGAGCGTGAAACACCTACATAACAACTTTCCAATCGACTCGTGATTAAATCACCAGGAGGGAAATTATTCTGTACGCATTCTTCAACTATTTCTTAGTAGGTTTTTTCTTGCTCTACGTACTTCCTCGCTTCTTCAAAGTATGTAATAAAATGCAGAGGCATTTTAAAATGAATACCTATTCACGATCGTGTAGGTATCTCTACTAACCATTATATTGTACCGGACAAGGAACTTCATATTTATCACTATTTGATCTGTCAAAACGGTTGTCTTAGATAGAAGTACATTAACTACAAGAGAAATGTATAGCTGCTTAGTGTAGAGTAGAACCAGCATAGAAGGGTGATGTCGATGACCGGGAGGTTTTACGGTTCGAGACCGGATGGTGGTAGATTTTCGACATTCACTACATTGCTAGGACGAATTCAGTCGCTATCTGGAGAAGAATTCGACCCTCAGCCGGCTGCTCCGATAGTTAGCTTTCCTTGGTTCCTCCTATCAATATTGGCATATATCGGAGCTTCTTTTACTTCTTTTTTTTCTTCTTCTTCTTCTTCTTCTTCTTCTTCTTCTTCTTCTTCTTCTTCTTCTTCTTCTGCGAGCGGAACTACACCATGCGGCGTCTCTCGCACCCAAGCTTCCATCTTCTTCTATCTTGCCAATCATCATCATCGATGTGACGATCTCTCATTGTCTGTTGCACACCATTATATCGGAGCAATACCCTAACAAACGGACCGCAGATAGCGCGCGATCTTTCTTTCACTTTCTTGTATCTTTTCCCCTCGCACAAACACACAGTCTCTTACACTGACATACACTACACTGAGTATCAGTCAGTCGAGAGCTTAGAGCTTGCTCTGGCCGGGGCGGTGCCTCGCTGATGAGAGATACCTGTTTTGGAAAACCCCGCAAGTTGACGTACAGGTCTGCGCCGGAACTCTCCATCCGGGAAAGGAACACCGCCATCTCCTGGTATTAAAACGTTAGCAACACTAATGGGACTAATGGCCAAAGCAGTTGACGCCCGGAAATTTCAATCAACAGAAATATGCTGAAATTCCTTAGCTATCGTTTTCACTTTTAGATGCTTCAATCCGTGAATGAATAGGGACAAGCGGATAACATCGTCGATTGATGGTTTTTCTTTCAAATTATTTCTCTTGGAACGTTATGTCATTATGAATCGCTTGTTTACTACCCAAAATATTTGTCGAAAAACAGAAGAATCCTTAAATTAATTTAAAAGATACTGTATTTTTTAGTAATGGAACGTTACTGAAAAACACCTGAGATTTTTATTGCAAATGTAAAATGTACATGGAATTAAATATAATTTGAATTATGAAATATGGGTAAATCATAAAACTACTGAATGTCTCATCATTTACCTCTAATTGCAAAATTGAAGGTCGAATTAATGGTATATAATATCGATATGAAAAGGCATCAAACGAAGCAAACCGACGCAATTACGTCAACGTTGTCGTTCACGGATGGCAGTAGGTCGAGTCAGTAAACATGAAGTACGAGCGTATCGAATGGCGGAGGCTCTGGTGAGGGAGAGCGCTCCCTGTTAACGGGGAAGGAAGGCGCGTCGCCGACGGCTAATCGCAGCTAACGCCCCCCTCCCCCCCCCACCGCTCTCGCGAGCGACAATTACAGCGGGTGACGCCGCATTCCAACCCGCGCCGGCGGAAATGGCCAGCGCTCCCGAGGACGACGGCGGAGGACGGCGGAGGACGGCGGAGGACGGCGGAGGACGGCGGAGGACGGCGGAGGACGGCGGAGGACGGCGGAGGACGGCGGAGGACGGCGGAGGACGGCGGAGGACGGCGGAGGACGGCGGAGGACGGCGGAGGACGGCGGAGGACGGCGGAG
>BLKR01009116.1:0-192402 GCA_011170035.1 Teleogryllus occipitalis | reverse complement strand
AAAGGAAAGAAACACTGTCAAAGAAGGAGAAACATATTACGATGCAAATCGTACTGAAAATATCAACGGAAACTGGAAAGAAGAGAGCGACATAAACGGCCATGGTGATTTGCAAAAACCCAGGAGAAGAATTGGGAAGGAAGCTACGAAGGAGAATGGCAAGAAAACGAAAAGAAATGTAAAGAAACAAACTTGTGAAGAAAATAAATATTATAAAGAGAAATTTGAAGATAAATTTGCAGGAGGAGACGCGTTTTCGAATCAAACTGAAAAAGCAATTAAAATTTTCTGCAACAACTTTTCTTCCCAGGAACTTGAGAGATGTGATTTCAGTAGCTCCAGTAGTTCCGAAGTCACCCAGGGTAGGTCCGAAGACGCCTAAGATGAAGTTATTTCACAAGCTAATGATCTCGAAGTACACAAATATTATTCACGTCACATTCCGGACTGAATGTCAGATTCGTTGTTGCTCCCATCTACTTCTGCCTCTGAATCAGCTACAGATATCCCAAGAAATCCTCAGATTTTTGACACAGTATTTCAGCAGGAATCTTTCTTTGATGTTTCACAAAATGCCATAATGCCAATGCCTTTATTAATAAGTGGAATGGCGGGATTAATGAATTTTGACAATGCATTTTCGTCAATAACTCCCACACATGCACCCCACTTAGCCGTTCAAAGATTAAACCCGCAACAGATGGACAATAATTTGCATTTGGAAAGGCAACTATACAAGTATGTAATATAAAGCAATGTAGAACTAATATAGAAGTATGTAACTACACAAGTATATAATTTGTTTTTCGTGTTTGGTTACACATACTGAAATAGGGAAAACAATCACATAATTTAAGATATGTTTTTGTTGGAAATCTCAGTTAAATCGTATACCTAGATAAAAATATAATAAAAATTAGTAAATTGTATTTATACTAGTATCCAACGTGAAAGTAAACTGAAGCTATATAAGACTGCAATATCTTGACAGACAAATTTTTCATACGCCATCGCAAAAGACTTCCTTGAAAGAAAATGTTGCCTTATTTCTTCCAACATCTCAGTGAGGAAATTATAACTAAAGATTTTTAGAGATACTGTATGTTTTGTATACACAAATATTAATCTAATGGCATGAGAATAATCGCATTTATGATGATTAAAGTGGCAGAATCCTCAAGATGGAATGGCAGTGTTTTCCATAAAACTTGTGATGTGTGTTATTGTGTGTTATCGTGTGTTATTCTAGTAGTTAATTAAAATGAAAGTATCTGTAATTACCGATGTGTAAGTTTGAAACAATATTCTTGAATTGCTGAACACAATGTTTTGTTGAAGACTGACGTTTCTGTAGAGAAATTAACTAATTTATAGAGCACCTTTGAAGTCATAATATATTCTACGTGTATAACTGCTTGGATAATTGGTAGCAAATGAACTTGTTGCAACAAAGATTTTTGTGTATGTTAAACACTGATCTAATATCAACATTTTGTGATTGTTGAATTTTTAATCATCTGTTACAGTGGCATCAAATAACTTCATCATTATAGTTAAACAAGAAATGAACAAGTGAAAACTTGTTGGCAAAAGACTAAACAAATTAGAATCTGTTAAGTTAAATCTCAGGTGTTATATTATAGTTACTCGTAGACAAATTTAGTTAAAAAATTGTACAAATATTTTATGCCAAAAACATCTTTATAATTTTTTTTTCATACGTCATTCTGTGTCCTTTATGTGTAATGTAGTGTTCAATAAATGTGAAGAAAATATCCTTAATACCGTGTTGTAAAATTTATACTTTTCACTTCTTTATTTGATTTGAAAAAATTCTCAACAACCACACAAGAATTTTCCTCTTAATCCGTCATTTAGAGGAGAGAAGATGTATGTCTTGTTTATAACGTCTCTATTACAAAACATTTTATATGTGTGTACAATATACTGCATACTTCGGATAAAATCTACATAAAACTCAATATTTATTACTATAGTAACTCTTAAACTCATTACTACAGTAAGATAACAACGAATAAAATGAGAATGTTTATCAGTTACTTAGGATTTTAAAATATATTTCCATTCACATGTTTAGAAATCTGACCTCTAAGAAACAGTATCTCAGTGTTCTTCAGCAACTCTCCACCAATCTCTCCTACAAGTTGTACATATAATAAGACGTCCTTCATTTTTATCCCCATACATTAGTGAGAATTTTTCATTAATACTGAGAAAAAGTGAAAATCATGGTTTGTTCTAAAAAATTGCCACTACGTATCTGCGAATACATTAGAAATTCAAATAGGCAGCAGTCTAGAAAAATATATTACAAAATACTAAGAGATTATTAGTCTACATCTATAACTCAGTATTGTATTCATAAGTATTGTATAACATTTAGTATTGTACTACAATGTAGGTGAAATACCGCAGAAAAATAATGTTGCTGTTCTATAACGCTACTTACCAGAATTTCGTCGGAGGATCGGAGGATCGGGATCTGCAACATACGACATCCAACAATGTTACGTGGAGGTAAGTATTCGAGTCAAATAACGGGTGTCGCCTTCCCTAGGTTCGAATTATTAATTTTATTGTTATAACTACATTGTAATTATAATACCGTAATAACTAGTGGCTTGCAAGAGCAAAAAAAAGTACCACACAAAAATGTTTTCCAAAACGTAGCACGCACATGTGCTCAAGACACCAAATAAAATACTGCAAATTTATTAAATATTTTAACAAAAAATCTTCACACATACCGCAATAACAATGTATTTCATATACGGCACAACAGTTCTTTTCATAAGAAAATTAATAGTTGCTGTTTCATAAACTTACACGTTAAGAGAAATTTTTTAATGAAAAGCAGCTTATCCTTGGAGACTTGCTGTCGCGTGAGGTCAGCTGTGTCGTACGTAGGGACTTACTGAGTTTGAAAATTCAGCAAGCACGCGGTGTGATCGACAAAATAACACAATAAAATATTTGCATTTTTCAGTCAAAATCAAACAGCTTATTGTTTTTAGATTTTTCTCGATTTCCTGGGTATCTAGCAAAACCATGAAACCTCTTGCATGCTCCGAGGATGCATAGTTTTCTTACAGTTTCAGAACGTATTGGAAATTAGGAATATAGGAACATGTATTAAGAAATATAAGACGATTAATGACAGAATTGAAAAGCTCACGCTGAAGTTAAAAAAAACAACTATTTCTTAGCAAAAAATAATATTTTGGTTTCGACAATAGATCTTCCAAAACGTTTTACTCATTTTGGTACACCATGGATTTTGCATTTCTCCGATTTCGCCCATACTTCAAGTTATAAAGTTTAGGCAAATTTCATTACACGTCTTAAGTTTTTATATTTATTTCAGACATGAGGGATTGAAACATGAATTATTATGTATCTTTTCCACATCTGCCACTTCAATTATTATAGAAAAAGAAACTTATAGAACAAGAAACTAGGTATTATTAACTCCGTCATTGCTGCCACAGTTTTACCAGCTTTGATTAATATTGCTTAGCGTTTTTTGTCTGTTGCCTGTCACTGGTACCTGCTGACATCAAGTAAACACACTCCTGCGAGGGAATAGGCGAAGATGTGTGAAACTAATGACTTCGTACGGCGCAAACCATCGAGACAACATAGTATGAAGTACGCGATATTAATCCATCACGTTTAAAAAAACATTTTGAAAATTTTGTATAGTATATAATATTGAATATCTGACAAATTTGTTGTATATTTTTAACCAAATAATCGTAGTTACCGAATTGAAGATTAATTTTAAAAGCAATAAACTTCTCCAAAAAACAATATAATAATTATGCACTTTGGCGAAAACATTCTTTGAAAGTCTGGTTCTTTCATTTCAGTACAGATAATAATTTCACAAGTTTTATAATACCTGAGGTTTTGCGACTGTCCGGTTACGCCACAATCGTCTAAAGTCTTCTTTTAAAATTTAGCATCTTATTCTATTCACCGTATGAATGGCGTTCCTAGAATCATGCACTTAATCAGTGGTTGCTAATACATCCTATTATCTGAAAACCTTAAATACGTTTTTACTCAGAGGCCCACATTTACCATAGGGAATGACAAGATAAAGAAAAGTCACCGGAGACAATAATGTTAGGTCCTTCCTTGCTGCTGCTGCTGCTGCTGCGCTGCTACTGCTACGCGAAACGACAATCGAATTTTTTTCCTAAGGTGTAGTATTTTAAATTCACTTTATCAGACACAGGACCCAATCGAATTTTCTTTGGCACTGTTCGAGATCAATGTTCTCTCGGGGTCAAATTTTCTTATGAAACAATTCAGAAATGCTTCACTATTCATTAATACTCTTGCTAGCATTGCTAGCTTGCTTGCTTACATTACTCATTGCGCACTCAGGGATAATGATATACTTATCACATATAACACTCCATCTGCTTGAAAATAGTTGCCGATGATACTCCCGTAGAATAAGTTTCTGTTTTTAACTATCTTGTCTTGGGAGTGAAATAAGTTTTGACGCTGATAGGGACAATGAAAATACAATCAATAGATTTAAATTAGTACGCGGGATAATAAATAGAACCCTCCATAATAAAACACGAAAAGATACGAAAATCAAAAGACAATGGCTGTCCCTGTTATTTTGTACGGCAGTAAATCGTGGATAATTAAAGAGAGAGACAAAAGCAAAATTCAAGCAATTGAAATTAAATTCCTCAGGAAAGTTAAAATCTACACCGAATATGATCTCTTAAGAAATGAAGATTCCGAAAAGACATGGTTATTTATAAGATAAATGAAGAACTAGAAAATTAGACAGATTATTGGAAACATCACACACGAAGAATTGACGCCAATAAAATCCTACATTTGGCAATGCTCTAGCGACCCACTGGCAAAAGCAAAAGAATTGTCGGAAAACGTAAAAAAGGTGACAATAAGAACGATTATAACAATAATGATAATAATTATAGTAATAATAATAGTAATAATAATATAATAATAATAATAATAATAATAATAATAATAATAATAATAATAATAATAATAATAATAATAATAATAATAATAATAATAATAATGTAAAGGAAGAAGTAAGGAAGAATATTATGAAGATGGAACAGGCACGTGAGCTTACTCCTTCAAGTGGTGAAGAAGAAGAAGAAGGAGAAGAAAATTGACATATAATTATTATTCTATTTACATGCATACAGGCAAGATAAGAATTGAGAAAATTATAAGTAACAGCTCAAATGAAGATACTCAATTTATAATAAAAAGGCTATCCTTTCCATATTTGACAATAAGTATGTTTTTCGTCAAAAATCTTTATTATTCGTACACGATGTTTCTCATGTTGGTTACACTCATCTTCAGGAATGTATATTTAATAAAATTAATAGAGATGTTTACAACTGAAAAAACATGACGAACAAAATTTTGAAGATATTGAATAAAAAATGTAAAATAAAAGTTACAAAGAAAACAAAGAATGAATATAATTAAAAATTAAGTGTATGTGAAAAATATTTAAGCGGAAAGTGTAAAATATAAAATAAAAGAGAGAGAATTTTCCAAACATGTCTATTATTTTTATTAAATGTATACACCTAAAGATGCATGTAACCAACATGCGAAACGTCGTGTATGAATCATAAAGATTGTTTTTACGATAAACACACTCAGTGATTGTAAAAAATTTAAAGGATATTTGTTTTATTATTAACATTATGGTGACAATATTACTGAATTATATCTGTTTAAAAATACAAAAAAATTATGTTAGAGCAAGTAAAACTTTTAAATAAATTTAAACCATTTTGTATTACGTTTAAACTTCTTTTTCTGTTAACTATACTGAAGTAACTCAAGGTGCAGATCTATTGTTAGACATGCAGGCATACTTGCAGTTCCATGAAAGTTAATATAATCATACCGGCTTATAATTCCAAAATATTCTATTAATATTACTTACTTAATACACTTACATTATTTTGCATGATGATGGGGACTAATTAAAAAAGAGAGAAATAAAAAAACAAAGAAAGAAAAAAGGAAGAAAGAAATAAAAAGGAAGAAAAAATAAAAAGAAAGAAAGAATTAAAGAAAGAAAGAAAGAATGAAAGAAAGAAAGAAAAAAAAAGAATCCTATGAATTTCCATCCATAAAATTACATAAATACTCTTTTGAAATATACTTAATTTTTGGAGGTAACTGTCTAGAATTCAGTTTGTGTTCAGTATTACCAAACAACGAAAATTAAAATGCTAAGCGATATGAATCCACTCTTTATATGTCAACCCTTTTGTTTTCCGTGGCGTCTGCATAATTCTTTCCTATAATTGTATCATCTGTACCAAAGACCCACATATACAATTTCAACTCAAAGTAAAATGAATGCTCACCAAAATAACCATCACTAAGGCCTCGGCATCTTGTATATCACCAAAAAATTACCAGGTTATTTTGGTTAGAATTAACATTGTTTTACTTATAACCAATCGTTTAATTTAGAGAATTGTTTCGTGATTTGATTTCACAAGGCAATTGATGAATTTGGTTGTATTCCACTGACAATTTTTGTTCTATGTAATTTACTAATTACCTGAATGATCCTTTTTTAACTTTTAGAGTTTGGAAAATTCTTTATTTTGTAATTCTTGTTTCATATATCAAGTTATCTGCGCCTTTGTTTCTACTTCTTTTTATAGAATGTTCTCTATAATTATTATAAAAATAGATGTTTATATACAAATAGATCTTGTACACCAAAGTTAATATATTTCGTTTTCATTATATTTACTAAATATTACGTTCATTACATCACATTTTTAAAATGTTATGATTTATATATTCCCACAAAGTAATAATCCACAATATTCCTAAAACCTTCACGCAAATAAAAAATATTAATATTATCTTTAATGGCAATGAGCTCTCTCCATAATTTATTCTCCAATAAATACTTTACAAATATTGAAAACAATGTCGCCGACAAAACAATCGTGATAGCAGGTCTCCCTCAAGAATCAAATGGTGGACTTAAAACAGCCTACACGTACGGCTGTAATTGTTTACTTAAAAAATTTCCATGTAATACTCCTGTAATTTCTAGATTTTTAATAAAAATGTAACAATGTACTAAATGAAAAGTTTTTTTTAAAGTCAATAAACACACCAGTCGTTTGGTTATTTATATTCAGACTACAATGTATGGCCTCGGTAACGCTTGCAATAGATACTTCACTCGATGCACTTTTTCTAAAACCATTTTGGTTTACTCTCAAAAAGTTTGTTTTATTAAGATATACAATGAGCCAATTGTTCATCAGTTTTTGATATTCTTAAGAAAACGGAAATAAGCTAATCGGTCGTAAATTATCTAACTTCATTGGTCTATCTTTTTTTAAAAATAAGACTACAATATTTAATTTTCATATTTTTAAAGAGATTTTTATAAGTGATTCTACAAGTAACATTATAAGTGACTTTGTGAGATTTAATACGTGGTTCATAGCTGGTATAATGCACTCCAAACTTTCTTTAATTGAGGACACATTTAAGGAGTCAAATCGACAGTGCGAGTATTTTTTAGATTACGCATGATAATTTATTGATTGCCTGCATGATCCTTTTTTAATTTTTGGAGTTTGGAAAATTCTTTATTTTGTAATTCTTGTTTCTGGATTTGTGCGTCTCAAATTCAATCGCCGATATCATGAAAAGGAAAAAATAGCGTAGGCTTGATTCGCTGTGTGGCCCTCACAGCTATCGTTGTTTGCGTGCGCACTTTGTTTCAACCGCCCTTCTACACTACTCTGGACAGAGACGAAGTTCATTTATTTATTGTTTCTTCTCTCTTATGACTTGACGCCCTCCACATTCTTGAGCAAATGTACACATCACTTAATATTGCATTCAGAATCAAAGGGGTGATCATCAGGAGAGAATGATGATGAGAAATGAATGCTTATACATGGGAAGATGGCTCATAACAAAATACTAGTTATATGAAATGCCTGTCATGCCATATACATTACACCCGAAGAAAACATTCAATGATTTACGCTGGACTCAATTCCGCAGATTTTGTCTCCTTGATTCTGAGGCTTGGGCCTAGGAGGACAGCATGGACGAAGAATAATTTTTCCAGCCACCGTGACCGGAAACATTTTTCAACATCGTTTCGCCAAAATTGAATTATCGACTTTTTATGATCATTTCTTTGTAATCTGATTTACACATGCTCAAATTAGTTTCTGTTACGTTGAAGATACTAGTTTACATTCATGTAAAGATACTCTCCACCAACTACCACATTGCATTCGACATTTTTTTTAATTTCAATATTTAATTCCTATAATGACCTTTGTAAGTTGCTCCAGCAGTTTAAAAAGAAAGAAATGAGAAAATTAATGTTTTTAATTCTGGTTCCGGCTGCATTGCTCCAAGCCAAGAAGGTGAAGTACACAAGGAGATACTAGAATTTTTCTATTTCTAGATGCTCCGTACGTTTCTCAATTTCGCACGCCATGAGAGCGCTCTCTTGCCATCAGAAAAGCGGAAGGTTGCGAGAGGACGTGGGTGGCGTCCTGGCAGGAGCGGCGGGTGTAGCGGCGCTTGCGAGGGCCTCGGCGCGGCGGACAGCGGCCGGGCCGCAAGTGGCAGGCGGCAAAGCCCGCCCCTCCCTCCCCGGCCCCGCAGCCCGCTCGCGCGCGCACGCTGGCGCCTCTAGCCCCCCGCCCCCGCCCGCCTGCCTACTGCGACCTGCTTACGCCCTCCCTGCTGCTCCCACCCGTCACGTACAAGTGGGAATTAATTTTTTTCCCTGGCAGCACGCGAATCCGCGTTCAAACTGCGCGGCTCGCATTACGAGGCCGGCGACGCGCGACGTGCCGCGGCGGCAACGGCGACCGGGCTATCGGGAGGGGGTAGGGGAGGGGAGAGTTGGGAGCAGAGGGGCGCCATGTCGCTTCCAGCTCCCATCGCGCTCTCCCCGCCACGCCCCCGCCGCGTCTGTCGCCGACGCCAGACCCCCGGCGCCGCGCATGCAAGCTGGCATCTCGGGCGGGCGGCGGGCGCGACGCGCTGGCGGTGGCGCTGGCGGTGGCGGTGGCCGTGCTCGCAAGCGCAGCGAACCAGCGGCCGTCGCGACCAGCGGCCTCGCGAGAAGCCGGTTGCGCGGAGGGTAATCAGCGCGGTGGGGAACGGCGGAAGCGCTGGCCGCGGCGCGCCTTCGCCTAATGCGGCGACTGGCCAAGAGGCCGCGCCACCTGGCTGCCAGATGCCTCGGCGGCCTCCGCAGTCTCGGCGCCTGCAGCGGTGACGACGTCGCCGTTGGCGCGGGCAGCCTTGCCCACCGGTCCCCGGCCCCGCTCCCGCTCCGTTGTCTAGCTGACGCTCCTCGCCCCGCCCTCCCCGCCTCTCCCCAGAAAGCCTCGTCGGGGCTCCGCGTCCACGCCGCGGCTGGCTGCTCAAAAAAATGCATGACAAGTTGTGATAGACATCTATATACTTTCACATCAAAATAGACATCCGAGTTTGAATTTTATGACGTGCGTTCCTTGCACCACGCCGCGTGGCCGCGCTTGGAGCGGCGCGCCGAGGGCGGGGCAGGGGTTCGGGCGGGGGTGGCCGATGCGGAGAGAGGAGCGAGCGAGAGCGCACGTCGCGAAGGCCGGGGGAGGGGTGGGAGGGGAACACACGGGGCGCCAGCGTGGGATAAAATTTGCGCGGGCGGCGGCGGCGGCTCCGCCCACTGCGCCCGCGCCGCCGCCGCCGCCCGGCGTAGCCGTCCCGCCCCCACCCCGCCGCCCTCGTCGCCCTCCCCGCTGCCTCCAGCCGCGCTGCGCAGCTTCGAACCTGCGACCGCGGCGAGAATTACGGTGCCAAGCGAAAGAGCGCGAAGCAGGCCGGAGGAGGACGAGGCGAGGTGAGGCGGGGGGTGCGGGGGCGGGGGGGGGGCACCACGAGGCGGCGCAACTCTAGCCTCGGCGCTACTAGCTCTCTTCGCCCTCACAGCCTCTTCGCTCATTCGCTTCGCCCGCTCCGCCGGCCGGCGGCGGCGGTGCAGGCGACGGCGGCGGCGCAGGCGACCACTGCCGCCGCCGCCGCCGCCGCCGCCGCCGCCGCCGCCGCCGCCGCCGCCGCCGCCGCCGCCGCCGCCGCCGCCGCCGCCGCCGGCCTCCCCTGCGTTGCACACGCGCGCGCGCACGTGAATTTGTGACCGTAGAAAATGGTGGAGGAGCTGTTTGCGCGCAATATGACGTGGAAAAACAACATCCATCTCAGCTCGTTAACAATAACAGCGGAGCCCGCGCGCAGCACTGAGCCCCTGATTGTGAGCGAGTCAACAAAAACGCCAAGTCTCCCGGGAGGCGGGGGCGGTAGAGGCGATAGAAGCGGAGGCGGCGACGGCGATGGAGGCGGAGGGCGGCGGCGGAGGCGGCAGTGGGGTCGCGGATGGGCGAGCGAGCGGGCGGGCGGGCGGTGGGCAGGAGGCCGGAGCGGAGCGAGGCTCGGCGACGGAGCGGGAGAGCAGGCCGGGCCATGCGAGAGCGCAGAGAAAGAGCGCAGGATGCCGCACCTCCGCTCCGCTCCGCTCCGCTCCGCTCCGCTCCTCGCCGCCGCCAATGTGCCGTCGTGCCACCATCCCCTCCAATACTTTATCGGCGAGCAGACCCCGCCCTCGATAGGCGGGAATTCATAAATGCAATGTTTATCAACTGCCATGTTATCGAATTCTTAGTGAAATAGAATATCCCTTGCATAAGCTTATATAAAAATACCTCCGGAAATGTATTAAAAGTATGAGCTAGGCGAAACGCTCCGCTGCATTAACGATGACGAAAGCAAAATACAATTACGCGAGTAAATAAAGGCTAGCAAGGAGACCGGCGGGGCGGGCGCTCGGGCGTTCGGTCCTGGCCCTGCGTCGCTGTGCCCGCGCGTGCGGGACAGGGCGGGATGGGATGGGTCGGGAACGGGGGATGGGGAACGGGGAGGGTGGGGAGGGGAGGGGCGGGGCGGGGCCGGGAGCTCGGGGGCCAACGCGCCGCCTCGCGCCTCGGACGCAGTCCGCCCTCGCTCCGCGCCTCTTCCCGGAATTTTCCGATATTTTGAAATAAAGCTTCCGTCGAGATGCCGAGGTGAGATCGTCCGAAAGCTGCAGCAGAGCATTTAATCTCCGGCACCGAAACGGAATGGGCTAAAACGAAGATCCTTTTCCGAGTCCATTGTTCATCTCTACTTTATTTTATGTTTCTCATGTATAAATTACGAAGTCAGATTGACTGTTTATGCATACACTATTGCTGGCCTTTGAGATCTGCATTATGTGCGGAACGATAAACCCGCTCTGCTAGGAGAGTAAATGGGCTTTCTTAACGTATTATATTTCATCACAATGAATAGCTTCTATTACCAGCTTTTACACGAGTTGCCTAAAGATATTACTACAATTTCATAAAAAGTATTTCAATTCACAAAATAATACGACGGATTACTTAAATATTTATTAGCGATGGTTTAAACACAGCATTATGATTTCCTTTTAATTCAGAAAAATGTTTTAAATTGGAATATAGTTTGATACGTAAAAAAAGTAATGTATATCCAAGCACCTTTACAGTTGGAGTAGTTGCATATGGTTGCAGAACAGGATTAGCGAGGTCAGATTAACTGTAACTCCCTAAAAAGTTTTTTTAATGTCAAGATCTTTGTAACTTGGTACGAAAAGATATTTGGTCTCGCTGGCAAAAATTTTGGAATATTACAATACAGCAAAAAAATAAAAATTAATGAATTATTTTCTGAAAAGGAGGTGTGAGAAAAGTTACGAAACTGCATGAAAAGTCAGTGGGGGAAATGAGGCACAGAAAAATAACTAGTATTACGCGAGTACTTTCAAAATTCACGGAAGAAATTTATTTTTTATTTCTGAAATACTATACTTAATCACAAAAGATTTTTATACAATATGAGACAAAATTCAACGTAATGTATCACAAGCCTTTAATTCATTAATCATCTTACATAATATTAAAACTGGTTTTTGTATAGATTTGCATTGGTTATTTCTCATGCCGCAGTTCGACAATTCCTCACTAGGTGTCTCTACTGGTGGTGATTGTGCAGTAACTGCAGTAGCCGAAGTGGGAAGAATCAAGAAGACACGCAGACGAGCAAAACGTGCATTATGCCAAATAATGTAAGTTTTAATAGTATAAACTACTATTTATAACATTAGGTTATTAAATTATAAAATTAGAAACAACGAAGTGTTTTTTATATCCAATGCATGTTACCCATTAGAATTGTTTTTTAGAATAAAAAAAAACAGCCATTTCAATTCGATTTGGTAAGTATTACCTAAATATAAGCTCTTAATCTTAAAAGAGATAAGTAAATATGAATAACTTTGAAGTTTAAAGAAGTAGATAAAGAAATAAACAAATTTGTGTCGAATAAGTTAATCACAACAGTACGATAATCTGGACATCAAATGCACACATATTTTTTTATTATTCCAGTCGATCCTAGTCAATCATAGCAAAATAAAGGATGAAATGTTTAGAAAACATTAGAGGAAGTAAAACTGACAATACTTTGGAAATTACATTATCATATTTATTTCGAGTAAATGAAAATAATTATTTAATTAGATTAGAATTAGTTGCAATCGCGGTCAATTGTAAGAAGTTGTTTTTCAAATATTTGCCAATGAGGGTTTTAGAAAATATTGGCAATCGATAAAAAAGAGCCTAACAAACAGTCAATCGTCTCCAAGATTTCAAATAACATTTTAGCTCATTTGTCTACTAAATTTTGTGAATAAATATAAACTTTAATTTAATTATATGTATTTGAAATTCAAGTAGTTCCGCACGCGAAATTCAAATTATAATGATCCATTACATCAATATTATTTTCCATTACTCAAATCAATTATCAAAAAATGTTACTTATAGGCCCTAGTGTTACAAAGAGCACAACTATAATAAAATTTCTAAATGTCATTACGCATAATAGTTTTGAAGATTAAAAATTCAATAACAAAATTTTAGTAAAATCTGAGTTATACCCGCAGAATAAAAAAATGAACAATTATTTTTATTAGGAATTGTTAGAAAATGTAGAAGCGAAGAAGAATAAGCAATTAATTGTATTGTATTTAATAGGATATGATACTTCCGTATATTTTTTCAAATCTCTACAAAATGCACTGGAATATTTGGATCCTATACTTTATTTGCAAGTCCTACGTCTGTTACGTCAATAACATTTTTTAAAAAAAGAGTGTGGCATTCTGGACAAAGAAAAGCTGTTATCTCTCCCAGAAGCAAATAAAGGCCCATCTCAGCAGTGATTATTTAAGTCAGGAAAAACTGAAATAGAAAAACTGGCTGAGATAGCTCAAACACAGCATTGCCGCTATTTCTGCAGCGACTCTCACCGGATAGTCCCCAGGTTCGAGTCCCGTCAATAGCAGAAATTTCGATTCTTGCTAGGTCGATTCCAGCCGCATTTCATAGAATTTTACCGACCAGCTGCTGTGATCGGTAGTTCTTCGTGGTTTCTCAGATTAATACAAAGCAAATGCCCGAGCAGTACCTACAAACTGACCACGTAACACGCGCAATTTTTTCTTAACTTGATCAGATCCGATTTAGGATGCTGAAAAAATGGTTTGACAAATATTATTCGAGATTGAATGACATTTGCAATAAACCACTTTACTTTCGAATCTTATTCTCCATCAATTCTTAATAATTTTAATAATACAAACAGAATAGAAGTATGATCGGAAAACCACGTGAACTTCACATGATCACCGAAATTTCAATAGCTATAGATAGTCATTTGAATAAAATACAGGTGTAAATATATGTGGCGTGTAGCAAAATGAAGAAACATTCACTGAATGTTTAAGTGCAATATGTATATGGGCATAAGTATAAGGAACAACAGTCCAGGTGGTCTGTGGCTCCGTCGTTGGGCTTACGGCAATCACCTTACATTGAACGAAGAAATTATGGCTAACTACATATCACGTAGTCGTTCACTAGATCTGTCCAACAAACAGTGTCTGAATTCGTCCCAATCTACGAAGTTATTGGAAGCCTTGGGCCTTCCCATCAAGGATGCTGCAGACGCAACGAATTCGCCGCTAAGCTATCGTAGCTGGTCCTAATATCTAAGGGGAATAAAAAATTAATTTTTTTAAAATAAATGTTAGTTCTTAATTATATATAAATTATACACTATGATGTATGTTCCGGAACATGTATAACCATCAGTACTACCTCTAGAGACGGACTGAGTCATTTTAATTTTATTATTTAACGTCTGAACGGTTATTTCATAAAATAAAGAAAAGTAAGGTAAAAACTATGCATTCAAAAGCCTTCTATCTAGTCGAACATCCTTATTAGAGAACACACATTTAATTTTACCCGGTAAACGAAAATTCAAAACTATTTGACCCATTACTCACGTGGGAATGAAGATTTAGATCTCTAAAACGCAGAGCAAGTTTGTTTGACAGCTCCAAACTCACAATCGCTACGTATTTGCATTTTCATTTGGATATGTCGATTTGAAATACATAGCAAATAGTGTCATGGCCACTGCAGTAACAGAACGCTTCTTAACGCTTAAAAATTCTCCGTTGTTTTAACATAATAAAAAAGGTAGCATGCAATTTACTTTGGTGTGTTTTTAATCCCAGACTAATAGTTATATTTGTTTTTTCAAGAATTTACTATTTAGTTAAACGTTCGATAAAACACGGAATTTTGCAACAAACTAAGTACATGAATAATCACTACCTGAAAGAAATGACCGGTAAACTTAAGATTTAGGCATCAAGATTATCTACAAATAATTTTTCTAGCAACCTAGCATTTATTTTAAATATTTAGGCGCATCTAGTTACATTATTTTGTCCATTGTTATATTCATATTTCAATCCTTTGCTCCTTTTACTGTGTTTAGCACGTTCCCTCCCCCGAACTGTGTCTTTACTCCAGATGCAATCGTCTGGAGTAAAAATTCCTAGGCTCTGTACAGGCATTTTAAGGATTTTTTAATAAAATTTTTCAAAGTAAATTTTTGTCTCGAAATTTGATCAGTTATTATACACAATATTGTGTAGACAATGTTAATATCAAATACAATTTTAAGAGCTAATTATCAGTACCAAATTTAAGATAATATTATTAACAAAAGTTTTTAAAATTGAATATCTTGAATACAAACAACCCATTAAGCTGATAAGCCCTTAAAAAGCAAATTAATTAATCCAAGAACATTTTCAAAAGGGGGTCAGCAGAGAAATAATTGTATTAAATATTGGAATTTCATGAAACATACTTCATAATTCATATGAATAAGAGTTCAACTGAAATGAATCAAGGTTTCCACAGGCTACACTCTGATAGGTATAAAAATACCAAAAGGTTAATTTATTCTAACGTATCATATTGGTTTTCTTCTACTTTGGGTACTTTTCTTGATTTATTTTAATTTTTATGTCTGCAGTGTGTACCTTATTCTGGGCGAGTTCTTTTACTTTTTGGTGTATTTTATTTATTTGTTACAATACAGAGACAGAGAGCTGATTCAAAACTACGTTAAATTAAAACATTTAGAGATCATTCGAATCATATTCAGAGATCATTAAAAAATATGTTCTGAAGAAGTTCACTCAGCGAATAGAAATATCAAATTAAATATGAGTTATTCTCTTTCATTGTTTAAATATTGCCTGCAAATGTTTGCCCATAGGGTAAATTACTTTATTTGTTATACAACCGAATATTTACTACGTTAAAACTATAAATAATTGTGTCGTTGACGAAAGGCGTCTCTTGAATCCTTGTTGGGCGTTGGGTGCTATTTTTCGAGGAGAAAACCTCCGTTATTATTTCTTTTAAGTCTAGTCACGTCGCAATCAGTCAGAGCCTTTTACCCCATCGGGCAGGAGCTCAGCGCTGTTCGATTCCTAGCCGATCACCCAACCGGGAACCCGCGAGTCTCGAATTCGCTTAACCTTCGTGACTTCACGGAGCGGAGTAATCGAATTCGGCTACCGACCCAACGACATTCATAAGATGATGATCCACACAATACTGGTTCCGCTTTCGGACTGATACAAGCACGATGATAGTTTTATTGTTGAAACTAATTGTCGTTTTGTTCATACAATAATATATATTATTAGTTGAAAGTGCAAGATAAGTTGTGAGAATATTAAAGATACAGGTCACTATAAATTAGAGATGTATCTAATGCACACGGCTAACCTCATCAGTTGGGAGCCTACAAGCGATCTCACGTTAACATGTCATCGCAATACGAAGCATCATTCTAAATGCACGGGGTACCGAGAGAAGGAACATCTTAACACAGTGCGTATGAACGTCAACCAGAAACACAATCCGTAACATTAGGGAATACACTCGCCGATTCGCCTAAACGGTTCGCTAGAATGGAATGAATGCAACAGACAACCCGTTGCCCTCCGCAACAGCCGCGATTCAACTGCTACAACCGGTTTGCAGAGTGATCGCGAGCGCATGCACCATCGACATTCCATTTCGCGGAGAATGCAATGACTTCCCAAACAACCGGCGCTAGGAATCAAAGGAAATCCGTTTGCATGCAAGCTACGCTGTCACACAAATGAAAAACTTACTTAATTAGTATACAATATTCTGAAGCATATTAGAGCAAAAGGGATAAAATGAATTGATAAATTTACGCAGGGAAGCAAGCCACTTCTCCAGGAGACGAAATCTCAGATCACTCAATGCACTACGAACTTCTTTTTTCAGAATCATTCCGCTAAAAATCAGTAGAATTTTACTTTAAAAAACCCTCATTTTTTATTTTTGGCACTAACCGTTATAAATCATTACAAAGTATATTTTTAAAAATTAATTCTTCGCGCATTCTAATTTATTATACAACAAAACATAAGAAAAGTAACTTTCTCATGAAGAGTTCATGTTTTAAAAAAATATTTAAACTTTTTTAAATTTTAAATAATATTACTTCATTTGGCACAATTCAAGAAGTTTACAATAAATATTTTCACAAAAAAGAGACACTATAAAGTTATTTTTAACAATTGTGAAAGGTGAGAATATTGTTAAAATGAGTACATTACAACATTCACATTATATGAAAAACCGCGAAGTGAATAAAATGTAATTTTTTCTTCTTTTCCTCTTGTAGGATACCTGAGAATCTTTGATGCATACCCATATGTAGTTGTCAAGCATGCGATCAGTACACTGTGGTCTGGTCTCTTTTAAAACCGGTCACGTTGAATATTTAATCCTGTTCCTCCGAGAATGCAGCCCTGGGCAATTTGAAAACATCCAGACGCGAGCGGACGACTTGAGTGACATGCTGCAGCCCATTACGTTACAGTTATTAGTAAGATTCTGCACCACATACGACGCACGTTATAGTTACCGAGAAATAATTCCGTAAATAGATTGAAGTCTATACTATTAGAAGTTGTACTAATTGAAGTGTCTATTACTATAACACTCGACGTAGAAATCATATTCATCAGGTGACAGTATCAACAGCTCATTACAAAAAATTCACATACAATACATGTACATTATTTTACAACACTTTGCCAGATGACATTAAACGATTAAATTCAATAGAAAAGTTTAAATCACAAGTGAAATCGTTTCTGCTGCATAACTGTTTCTATACAATTAGAGACTATACTGTGCATCACAAGAAAAGTAACATTAATTTTAACAATGATACATAATGCATTATTTACCATTTGGACTGTATAAATGAGTATAAACAACTTGTAACAACTATTGTACTACAGCTTCCGGGTCAATGACCCCCATCTCGATCAGGTTTTTCGTCCAGTTTCCCTGATCCATTGAGCAAATGCTGAGATGGCCCTTGTTTTGCTTCTGGACATAAATGTAACTTCATTTTCTGTGCACGTCTTCTAGAATTCAGTGGGAAATACAATTATTCAAATTATCGTTTCCATGTTGTCGCGGCAGGAAGTAATAAGAGCCAAAATTTATTGCTTATTTAAGAAAAAAGTAAATCATGGAATATCTTCGAAGCTTTCTTTTGAATGTAGTATGTGGACGTTTTATCAGGAATTTGGTATCGACAAGTTATTGGCCACCAACGAAAATTTCGTATTTGATATTTGCGTTTGAAGTTTAGTGATGTCTGTAGATATCCGAAGGCTTCTGGAAAAGTACTTCATTAACAAATTATGCTTTTAGAACAAAAAGCTCTTCTGTTCAGACAACCTATGTTACTGACGGGTAATGTATTAAATTTCATGACTACTACAAACAGAGAAACAAGTTAACGAAGGCAGGAGGTTCTATGATGTAATTCAATGTATCTTAGCTATAATCCAATTTATTCAACAGCAGCATCTACATTTATTAAGCTGTTCAATTTTTAAGCCAATGTTTTATTAAACCAATGAATTTTGTTACACTGTGATACATGCTGTCATAGTCTACATCTCAGAGTCGATGTGTTATTTTACGTCTGATGATACTATCTTACGCTGAGAGGCAATCTTATTAAGAACCGATTCTTATTTGTCTATATGCAATTGTAAGATTCTGCGACAAGTCATGTGAAAACTGCGTCTACGGGACACCCGAGAGCATTATTTGACGATGTTGTTTCAAAATACATTCACTATTTACAAAGAATCTACATAACAAATTTTGAATACACGCATTAATTATAAGAAAGCTAAGTACTCTGTGGTCACGCATCAATTATCAGAAAACTAAGCAGTGAGAGTTGTCCATGGTTTTCTTAGATACCCAAAAACTTGGGGAAAATCTAAAAAACATATTTCGATTTTGACCGTAAAAATGCAAATACTTGATTGTGACATTCCACCTACTCTTATACTGTACATACCGACAGAATGTTCGAACTCAGTGCGTCACTACCTACGACACTGCTGACATCGTGCGACGAGGTTGAAAGAAGATTCTACTGAAGCTTCTTGCACTCTCGTCGCATTACGTCAGCGGTGTTTAGAGTGCGGCCTCAGAACAGCCAATATTTGCTGCTCCAAGTCCCTGCTTTCCACACAATCTTCAGCAGTATTTTTGTTGCTGCACAGCACGAGTAATAATTAATTTCATAAGATACTGGCACAGATTTTAACACACAGTCGTTTAATAATCATATCATTTTCTTACAGCATTATGTTGATGTATTATCATCTTTATATTTTATTAGTTTTAAAATCCTTTTAGTCATTCCTGTGTATTCACATGAATCACTTTCCATTTATTTAAAAAAAAATTTTTTTATAAAATTATTCATGACTTTTTTTGACAGCGATGAAATAGATTTAATTATTTTTGTTTTCACATATATACATTACGTTTTAAAATATATTTTTACAATAAAAATAAATATTTTTCTAATAGTGTCCGGGAGTGGCGAGGTCTCGGGCGAAGTGTCCGGGACGGCGTCTGAGGATGCTGAGGATGCCCACCGAAGTCGTGAGAGAAACGTTTGGCCGTTCAAAGCCAATTGGACCACAGCCCATCAGTCCGGAACACATGAATAATATTGGCTCCGGCCGTGAAAGCCTTCAATGCTTTATAAATAAGAATTCTTCTGGAATTGTTTTATCCGCACTCTAATATTGCAATTTGTGAATTAAGTTTTGACGTCTTTTAATAATGTGTCAGGCATATTTTAGATGCTTCTGGTCACTCTTGCATGGTGGAGGAATTCATTCAGAGATCTATTTCAATTTCTTTTAAACTATCTACCTTGGAGTTTTTCAATGCGCTATGTCAAACAATCAACGCATGGTCCGTTGATACTAAAAAATACTTGTCAAGAACTTTTCCATCAGCTTTATGATCGTAATATTCAAATGAAGGCGCACAGCGAAATGACGACCACCATAATTTTTTATTTTCTAGTTCTGCAATTTGTGTACTTTAAAATTCTTCCTACGATAATTATACATAAAAAACATACAGTCAAAAAGATAGCAATAAGGGGAGTTTCTCCAAGAAAAAAATTTAAAATATTTTACGTTAAAATCAATGCAGGAAGATGTGTTTTATGTACAGTAAAAAATTATTTTGGGTGTTTTTCGCGTCTTCTCATTCACCTGACTGATCGTGAAGATCACTTCACCTCACGTCAGGCGATCTTCACAATCACATGACATCTCTTAACGTGATAAGTTCAAGCTACGTGATATTTCTATCGGCTCTTCTGTTAAAATGTATCAATATCATCGTGGCGATGTCAACAACGTACAGTATTTCAAACATCTATATTGTTTGCTCAATATCTGTATATTTATTTTAAATATTTTCTAAATAAATTGCAAAATTTATCAAAAATACCAATTTGCAATTAGGAATTATCAACAAAATCCTTTCAAACATCCATACTATAATACGTAAATAATAAAAAAATCCAGTATTCTATCAGAGACAATCTACTGAGAAAAATACTCGTTCTGGAAACTAGCATGGCTTTAGTGGTTGCTAGCAATGTTGAAGGTCTGCATGGCGTGCCAACTCACAATTTGTTTAGCTTATCGGCGAGTAAAATAGTTGGCTCTGCTTTTATGGTTCTCTTCTTCGGTGGTGGGGGATAAAAGTAGATTTTTATATAATGTTGAGTACAATTTTTGGAAATTTGTGTTGAAACAATACATAAGCAGTTGTTCTCCAAAAGTTTCTATCTTTTCTTCATTTTTGTGCTCAAATACAGAAAACGTTGTTTAATAATATTCCATGCATCCAATATTCGTTAAAACAATTGGAATTTTGAAAATTACAAAATTAAATTTGTTTTCGAACTTTCTATACACTTTTCTTGTATATTACATGTAGAGATTTATTTTAATATTTAATATCTCTCAATATTAAATCTTTACACCTTTTCATATACTTTTTCAAAATGTTAGTACTTTTTATTAATTCTGGGATTCTGCATCGTGACACTTACGAAACTTCATTCTCAGATTCACAGCAATACTTAGATTTCATTTTCATTTTACGAATAAGTATCACGAATCCCCGAATTGTAAGGGATTCTTGATTTAAGCGTTGGAGTTCAAATCCCAATTTGCCCAAATTTGTTAAAAAAATTTTACGAAACTCAATGAATTATGAAAAGTGAATAATTAATAAATTCTAACGCTATTTTGTCTTGTATTATTCTGTGCTTATAGTAATTTCTTCTTAAAAATTCCGGCAGTCAAATTTTACGTTCGAATAGTTCTAAAAATATTAGAACAAGTGAAAAGTTTGCAATATAACGTTGGTGAAAAATAAAAATTTATATATAAGACTAACCACTACAAATTTCCTTGCCAAATTCATCATTATAAACGAAAAGAAAAAAAATCAAAATAGAACAATTTCGTCTTGCTTGGAATGAGAGATCAATGGCTTGTTTTTAATGCTTGGATAAGGCCGCAGCAACGCATTGTTTCTAATTCATACAAAAAAAATATTGCATAGGCCAAAGAGTGCAAGACATGATGTACGGTAGAAAACAACACAAGAACATCAGGGAACTCTGAACTCTCTCTTCTGTTCTAACTCAGTCGTCGTTTTGGTGTTCAGACAAATTTCTTGTCCTTGCAAAGAAAACATTTTTTACGTTTACGCAACGTAGGCCTCAATAAAAAAAATTAGTAAATCATACTGATTTATATGCATAAAAGGTACACGTTTATTTGTAGAAAACAAATTGCGTAAATTTACGTATGTTTCTGCTGAAATTTTAATTGAAATGGTCAAACGTTAGTTCTATTTTTAAGCTAGAAACGTTAAGAAAATTAGCAATGGAAAATAAGGCAAAATAAACATGAAGTAGATTTCAACACGAGTTTTTAATACATTTTTTGATAAACCGAGGAACACAACTCTCTTTTTAATTCTTTAAGAAACATTTTCTGTAAAATACCAACGATGGCTGAATTGCTTATTAAAATAACGAAACATTGGCTAATAAATGTTATTGACTAAAATGTAGAGCTACGGATGAGATCCAACACCAAGATACTAATCACTAGTCGGTAACACTTAGCAATTAACTGATTTTCACTGGAACGTTTCAAGTAAATATTTTAAATATTTAAAAAAATTAAATAATATATAATATATAATTTAATTATTATATTAAGAGCAGTAAATATGTACAGAATGTGAAACAAGAGACTAATGATTAACATCCAACACAGTGATAGATTTCATCGCTATGCAAAAACAAAATGTATACATTTAACGTCAAAAACAGTTTAAAATTGTGCGACACACAATGGAAAGAACTGTATCCCGTTTAGGTTTCTTGGACTCCCGAATCTCGGCCATAACTCATGAGTACATATTGAGCTGAACTATGTAAACAGGTAGCAACTAACGTTTTCGGGGTAAGAATCGGTATGAAAATATTCACTCCCGTGAAAAAAAAACCTTTCCAAAAAGAATCAGCTACAGATTTTTCTTATTGTCACTTATGCCCTTCATGACGGCATCGACCGAAAACTGCCCCGAGAGCATGAATAACTATTATTTTTAACTACATTCGCCTCAGAGGTCACGAAAACGTTCAGAGATAATGAAGTTACATTTATGCTCAGGAAAAAACAAGGAGCCACCTCAGCATTTGTTCAAAGGATCAAGGAAACTGATTGAAAACCTGATCGAGATCGGGGATATAGACCCCCATCATATTATAGTATTATAAATAATTCAATACTCTGAAACAAATAATTATGCTGTGGAATTACCGAATTTTATGAATTAAGTAAGAAAAACCATCAAAATAATAACCAAATTATCATAATATATTTTGATTCTTAATTTGATCAAATTAGAACATTCAGGAAAGAAGAAAAAATCTCCATTTTATTGAGATTCAATAATATTCCTTGCCGTTCCTTTCTGGTAATAAGAAACTGGAAGTCGAGTTTTTGAGACAATGTTCAACCAACAGTTTTTCCCACGTTCGTTATTGAAAAATAAATTTGATAATTTTCTATTATTACTCATGACCATTCACAACATAACTCATTGAACCTTTCAGGACATTTAAGTTTTTAATTTTGTTATGTTTGCGAATCAGAAGTACTGAGTTTCTGAGAGATCTATTTGCAGATAGGAACTGCTTGTTACTCTTTTATTTATATAATCGTATTCCATTCAAAACTATTGTGATATCCTGAAAAGTAAATAACATTTTTTGACGATTATGTGGTCAATAATTCTGATTATTTCAAAAATTAAAATAAGAACGGCATAATCTGAATGTTGAGTTTTCATCTCCAGAATGACATATCATATTCCTCGTATTTCTTCATTTTTAAGAGAAAACTCAATGTCTATTATTTAATTAGTAAAAAAGTAAAACGTTCATAATTTGGCAGGGATGTTATATTGCAGGGTAGGAAAAACGCTGCTAGTGCACTGATTTAAATACTGAAAATGATTACACTCTTTTACAAATATGTATTACGAGAAATAACATTGAGTCTCTTCAATATTGAATCCATATCGATGTGTGTTGTTTTATTATACTTTATTGAAGGAAACTACAAATAAGATTAAAATGATTTTTTTTACTCAGAGAACTCGAAGGTTTACAAAGTTGACAATGAGGTAGATAAAATTCTTTGATACGAACATTTATAAGTTTGGTCAGCAATTTTTATACCAATATTTCTTTTATATAAGGAATAGATCTTTTACTAGAAAATAGACTTATAAAATAATTCAGATGAGTGTATCGATTTCTATGATCCCTTCGCTCAGAACAATTTTTCCCAATACCATAGAAAAGTATTTATGGTGGTATCTTGTTGAGATATACTGGTACTCTCCGAATACGATGGTACTCTCCTAGAATTGTCATTAATGTTTTATCATTTACTTCATAATTACGTAATAGATTTTTTTTCTTCTTGGAGCTTTTTCCAGTTTCAGGGAATGTTGATTTCGACTATCCGCGCCGAGTACTTACTATGTCCCTCATGAGGACACATATTAACCTTTTTTTTTACACTAGACACACTTGCGGGCTCCTCGGTGTGTGGTCAGTTGACACACATGTCCCTCCGCGACAACACACATACATGAAAGATAAGGGGCAAACCACCATGCTCACAGTGGGACTCGAACCCGCGATCCTTCAGACCGAGACGCTGAGAGGGTACACGTTTCAGCCACTTCGGTTATCTGGATCGGCATTATTATGTAGTAGAATTGATAAATTAATTATTTTATACGAGATATAAAAGTTACATTTGACTGAGACTTAACACAGAATTTCTACCTTTTTCCGATATTGTAAATAAATAAAAAATCAACCGAGACATTTCGCTGCCATGTTGATGTAATGATTCTCTCATAATTTTATTCCATGACCTGAATTGTATATAATGACGTGACATATATTTTTTCAAGAGAATTCATTAGAAACAAGGGTGGAATGAAGATGATATGACAGAAACTGAGATAATCAATTACATCTAATTAGCAGCTTGTTTCACAACCAACAGAAAGTGTTCCAAGTTCAAGGAGAAAAATTGCAAATATGGGATAAATAAATGAATCCGAGAGAAACCAAATGTATAGTTAATAGAATTTTTAAGAAGTATTTTGAAATGAAAAACTTTGTGGTTTTAAATTAGTCTGTGGCATTCACAATTCGAAGATTCTAAGCATGTGCAAGGCTTACAAAATAAATTAATATGCGAGTATACTTGCTTCTTGGTGTTTTATTTTATTATTGTGAGTATAAGATTGTAATATTTTTTAACAATACAGGACATCTATTTTGTCTCTCGATTGTATTGCGATACTAAAAAATATACGCATCAAGGTGTGGGACGTTGCTTTTTTACTTCCTTCGTATATCTTAACACTGGTCGACGGGAGCAGTTTCCTCAGCATCTAACCGATATTTTTCTGTCTGCGTGTAAAATTAAAAAAAAAGTTTTTGTAAGACGTCAAAAACAGTGAAGAAATGAAGCGCATTTGGAAAAAGATTTCAATCAAATAACTTGGATGTACATTAGCGACCACTATTGGAGTTAATGTTACGGTAACTGTGAAAATGAAACGAAATGGCGATGATAAGGGGTGAAAGGAGGAACACAAATACAACCAAGCTCGAGACGGGACTCGAACCCGCGACCCTTCGGTCCAAGATCACTACGAAACTACTGCCTTAGCGATCTCAACGACCGGACTGGCTTCGTAAACTTTCATTTCGAACACAGTAACTTTTTTCTCTACGGTGTACCGTTTTCGTTGTATTTGTTTATTGGTTGTGCTCGAAGCAACACAAGAATGTTTTCTTCAGGGCTACATTTGGTGTGGTTACAAAGGAAACGAATTAAAACGTCCCAGATCTATAAGATGAGCGGGGTTTAAAAGCGCACATACAAAGTCTATATTTTGATTTTCTCCTGATATTAAGTAGAATAATATAATGAGTATTTTTTCACAGCATCCAATAGCGGTAAAATAGTTCGAAACAAAATACTCGATATTTTGGCGTACCGAAAGTATTTTTGGAGACAAAGAGAAAGAATTCCGAAAAACGGGACGAACCTATATTTTACGATAGGTCAAATAACTCATTGTTTATTTTCTAATACAAACATCTGAGCTCTTCTTTTTGCAATATTTTGCATAAACGTATACTATATACCAAGTTATGTGTTTATTTCTACGATTGAAAGCTTTGAAAGGTTTCGAAGCGAACTACACACTAATACCACCTCTATATGGAAAACTATCAAAGCATTACAAAAGAACGAATAGATCTATCACCTCAGCTGAATAATGGAAAGATGGTATACTCAGACGTAGCAATGACGATGATATTAATAGTGTCTGGAAAATATCATCCTATATCCCACAGATGATCCAATTCAGAATAAGAAGAGTACATGGAACTACCTATGTGCACTGTCCCAACAAAGATAAACTTTATTTATCCTTCAGAGGTGGCAAATATAATTAAACTTTCAAACACTAAAAAGACATCCGGGTATGACAACATTAGTAACAAAGCATTAAAAGAACTTCCTCGACAATGAATTGCAATCAAATCGGTGATATTTAATGCATCGCTAAGAATAGTATACTATCCTTCCTCATGGAAACGGGCTGTTATATTTCCATTCTGCAAACCAGGCAAAAGTCTCAAATCTCGAAGCAATTACAGGCCCATTAGTCTATTTCCCCTCAATAGCGTTTTTGTAAAACTTGTTTAAAATAGACACCAAACATACTGGAGAAAAAATAATCCAATTTCCAACACCCAATTTGGCTTCAGACCTAATCATGCAATATCTCAGCAACTACTGCAAATTGTCGAAGATATAATAAACGGTTTTAACGATAAAAACAGTGCAGCTCTCGTTTTTAGATAATTCACTGGTATTCGACCGAATTTGGGAGCATAGACTGATGTACAAACTATCAATACACTTATATGCAAAACATGCGACGTTTTCTGGCAGACAGATGTATTCAGGTAAATGTAAATGATGCTTTGTCACCATTTCTCTTAGGCATCTCACAAGACTCAGTTCCTTCATCAGCATCTCTCTATTTTACAACAGACTAGCCAACACCGCACGCAGTAAGTATAGCTCTATATGCCAACGATACTGCCATTTTCCCTTCACATACAGATGTTAATTTAGCCTATGATTGCCCACAATATTATATTTAGACTTATACGAACTGAACAAAAAAATGGAGAATTAAAATTAACTCCTTATAGTCACAATCTAAAATACTCACACTCCGACGTCCTCCCTTTCCTACACTCTTGCAAATAAATAACACCAATGTCCCCTGGCATCCTCATTCTTCGCCAGACAAATACCTACATGTATTACTGGGCAAACGGCTGATTTGGAAATCCCATATTCAATCAATAGCGTATAAACGTTTTAAAACTATACTCTTTCGTTAACAGAAATTCCACACTGCGCACAGAAATTGCGCTATTTCTCTATGAAATTATAAGAAGTCTCACAGTGACATATGTTTGTCCAATACATAGCACCGACCAACCTATCCGTTTTACAGACTGTCCAAAACCATTATCTAAAGAAAACCTTTACAGCTCACCGATTCATTCCCCATTGACAAATCCACCGAGAACTTCAAGTACCAATCCTATCTGAATTCATCTCGTATACTTCTAAAAAAATTATTACCTCCTTCCATCATGTCCCAACCCTCCAATATTCAATCTCTGTCAAAAAGCACTATATCCTTCGCGCATTAGATCCAAAGATCTCTTTCATCCATCCTAATACGTAGAATTATTTGCCCCCTATTTTCACAATCACATTCCCTCAACTTCTAAACAATAAATGCAAACATCCCATAGTCAAGTAAAAAATATGAAATTTTAACAATAGGGAAGGGTTATACTGAGACCCGTATTTGCCTGAGTATGGCCAAAGAAATTGCGTATAACGTGTACCCGTCAAAATTCCCGAAAGTCGAAAGGGAAGACAATACATTTTTTAAATAGTTACAGTGTATATTTAATAGAACGTAGAAACCTCTTGGTTTTCCCAACACGAAACGTTAATTGTACATCCATGACTTGCGCTAATTACTACTCGGCACCACTTTGGTGCTTGGGAATGGAGATGGAAGATAATTTTACGAGATGACACAATATTAGACCAAACGTGATAGAGATGCACATAAACCTCTTCTCAGGACTTCCAATTCGGAATCACTCTGTTCAGATGCGAGATTGTTACACGAAAGTAACCCCCTAATTGTGTTTACAGATTGCAGCGAATACGTAGGCGTATGTTATACTGAGTAAGTTCCGAATATTGTCTTCTATATTCCGAAATGTTAAGCTTAATCACGTGATTTTAATAGATTTGATTATCTATATGTTCTAAAGATACTACAAACAGAACAATTGTGTAACCAGACAATCATTACTTTGTGTTTTTCCCCAAGATATAATTTTAATTTAGCACTTGAACAACTCTTTAATTTTTCAAGAAATTGAGTATTTCTCGCATTTTTACACAATTATACTTGGATATATTTTTAGCGATCTGATATGGTAGACTTAAATGCACCATTTAAGGATTGGTGGAAATTATTTTTAGCACACGAGAACACTGCACGTATTATGGGTTTTACTATAGATAGCACACGCTTTCGAAGATTTTTCTACTTTATTAGGACAAACGCTGCCCAAATATTTATATAAAGACCTAACAATATTTAGGGGAAGCCGATCCGGTTGCCGAGATCGCTAAGGCAGTAGTATCGTAGCGATCTCGGACCGAAGGGTCGTGGTTGGAGTCCCGCCTCGCGCATGGTTGTATTTGTGTTCGTCCTTTCCCCCCTTATCACCACAATGTCGTTTCATCTTCATAGTTACCATACTGTTAACACCAATAGTGGTCTCTAATGACCTAAGATGTTGATGCGACCTTAAATACAAAAAAAAAAAAAAAAAAAAAAACTTAGGGAGGACAAAATGAAAATGTAATATTGTAAGACGTAAATGTTGCTAAAGGTGACCAAAAACACACTCCAGACATTTTGTAAACTGATTTCTGCATATCGAAGACCCACTAAAAGAGCTTCATGTATATATCTTTAAAAGAAAGAAAAAAAAAAAGATCCTGAAACATGCAATCTATTTTTGACAAATAGACTTTCGAAATACTAACAATAACACTGTATGATTACACTAGATATAAAGATGATTCTAGAAACAATATATTTAAAAAATGTAATATGTTGTCTATGAACTCTCAAGTCTTCTGTTGCAAATAGAAGAATATTAAATATGTTCTATATATGTCGCGAATAGTAGAGAAAAAGAAAATTAATATGGCAAGGTAGAAAGTGCGTACACGTTGGTTAAAAAAGGGGTTCAATTTCTAATGAGTACGATTCATTCATTTTAACATATATAATATTAATTTATTATTGGTTTGATTGAAATGTAATGAAACCGAATGAAATCATTAAAATGCTGAGAAAGTCAATATTAATGATAAAAGATTTATTCAACTGATCAGGCTGTTCTGCATAGTACATTATTATCAGAATAATTCCTGCACTAGTAGCCAGTGTATATAATTAATTACTGTTTAAAATTCTTAAAACTACCAAAGACATACAAGAAAAATTAATAAGCACTCTTGAAAAGATACCCTGAAAATGGTTTTTGAACAATTACCTCAGGTGGCTAAACACAGGTGTTTAAACACACACGTGATCTTACACATAATTCTCGGTTGTATTGTTTTTAGAACAGTTTCAAAGATAGACGGTATCACAAATTGTATCACTAACATTCGATCAGTTCTCAGTTTTGTGCTAACAAAAGTACTAGATCGATGGTTAACGATTCTTTACCCAAAGTGCGACAATTTACTTAACAAACGTGTTTTGAAAAAATGGTTGATTCCTTGCATTTTTCATGTAAGCTTGATTAGAACTAATCATATATACTTTACATTATTTTCAGGTATTACAAATATCAATTTTGCGTAGAAAACTGCTTATTTGAAATTGATGTTTTGATGAAAATGAATCTGAAGAATTCTTGTGCCGTAAAACAAAATCCTAAAATACCATGATATATTATAAAGACCTATTGGCGCAATTCACATTTCAGTGAAATCGAGTTTGATGTTTTTTTTCTTGCTTTACATTTTTCTTACTACAACGTTTCTTAAAACCGAGCGCGTACCTGTCAATGGTCACAAGAAGTTTTGTAAAAATGTCAGTAAAAAGCTACAAATGCAAGAACAATTTCATATTAGTCTCCAAAGAAACTCAAATGTAATATTAATACAAATCAACATAAAAAACATATCACAGAAAAATTGAAAATTAAAAAAAAATGAATATTCAAATTTACAGGTGACTTCTTAGAAAGCACACCAGTCAGAAGAATTGAACCTTAATAACTATCCATAAATTTTGTTCAGGCTGTATTTCGAGGAACCTACATGTCCCAATCTCTAGCCACATATAGATAGTAATAAGTAAATATTAATACGAATTATTGCGGATTATGTAAGTTTCTAAGAAACTGAAACTGAATGATGTTTCATTATGAAGTTTCTGTTAAAATGTTTCATTAATAACCACTACTACATGAGAGAGTCTCTTAACAAGCGATCAAGGAACTTTTTCGAATAACTTCCTCTAGTTGATAATATATCATCTGATTTTATCAGGTGTAATAACTTACTATTATACCTAATAACCATTAAATTTTCGTTTTATTATTGAATCTTATAAGAGACACCAATTGATAAATCACATTTTTCGAAAACATTCCATAAATTTGCTGGTTATCACATTATAATTCATCACATCAATAATTACCGACACAATATATAAACGTCAACTGGTACAACCCTGTAAGGAAAATTACTGCAAGTACTCTCTGTATGAAAACAACAATTTTGTTATCTTATCGTAAGTCTATGTATAATATATGATGCGAAAACTGAAAGAAACGTACGAGAAAGCAGGACTGAAGATCAATTTTTCCAAAACAAAATATCTGGTGGTAGGAGAAAATGCAGGCTGCAGCATACCAATAAATGGAGAGCAGATAGAAGCATGTGAGGAATTTAAATATTTAGGAGGAATCATCAGTAAAGGAGACCAAAAAAGACACTATCTCAAAGATCACGCAAGGGAGACAAGTCACTCGAAAGTTAAACTCTCTACTTTGGGGAAATGAAATATCCAGATCAACTAAGAAAAGGCTGTTTGAAACCATCGTACAAAATGTAGTGCTGTATGGATCAGAAACGTGGGAAATAAGAAAACGAGAAAATAACAAATTAAAAAGCCTGCAAATGAATTTCATGAGAAGAAGTTGTAGATTGTCTAAAATGGACCATGTAAGAAATGATGAAATTTTGAAAAGAATGCAAATACAGAAATCGATTTTAGAGGAAATGGAAACACGAAGATTAAAATGGTTTGGTCACGTGAAAAGGCTCGGTTTTGAGAGATGGCCCAGAAAGATCTCTGAGTGGCTCCCCTTAGACAGAAGAAAAAGAGGTAGACCCAGAGAAGAATGGCAGAAGCACGTTATGAAGGACATGCAGAAAAGAGGCCTTGAAGCAGACGATTGGAATGATAGAGAGGCATGGAGAGAGAGGATAGAGAGGCATGGATGCGAGAGACGGCCGCAGGAGCTATAGACAACTCGCAAGAAGAAGATCGTAAGTCTACTATTCACCGAAGTAAAAACCGGCAGAGAATGACTTACGACATATAGGAACAATATTTATTGTTTATTATTTACGGTGAACTCAAGCATCAACAACGGGCAGAAGATTTAAGTACACTCATAGGCTAAGAACTAAAAACAAAAGAAGAAACACATTAATATGAAACTCTCGCGGAAGAAAATATTACCTGTATGTGCACACGAAAATAACTCTTGGGTTTTTTTAAATGTTGGTTGATAAGAAAAAGTTCGCCTTAGACAATATACATTTATAAATCATTATTTAATTTTGTTTGAATCTACTACATATCACTCTGGGGCACCATTAGAAAATCCAATATCCAAACCGTTCAACTATTTTTGTATAAAGTATTAAGAGTCATTGTCAATCTCCTTTGTAATTTTCGAAACAACATGATACATACTGATTTTAACATTCTAACTTATGAAGAAAAATTGTTTTTATCAATTTGTTCTTAAATTAGAATGCCGTATCAATACTGCAAATCTTACCACTGAAAACTGCAATCAAAGATAATAAAGGGGTGGAACATTGGATAACCAGTGTACATGAAGCTGCCAGGGAATCTATGCCCAATCTACCACGGGAAACTTCAATCCTAAAAATCTATGAAAATTCAAACCAAAAATTCTAAAAAACGACTACTGCTATTCTTAGAAAATGGTTGCAAACTCCTTACCTTGAAGAAAGTGTGCCTACAGCAGCACGCCAGCTGAAGTCTTATACAGGACATCGAATCTGCCACAGTCTCTAACTTATTTCAAACACGGCACCCAACTAAAATCTCAACAGACTTCTCCAACTCTCGGCCTCTCTGGGAAGCAACAACGGGTCATGATCTCGGAGTGCAGCAAAAAACGTTTACAATGGATTTTGTCACTATCTTTATGATCTTTTCTGTGCACAGCGCTTCTGAAGAACAATACAAATTATAATATATCGAGAATAGTTCATTTAAACGATGTAGCCCTCAGACGTCTTTATGTAAAGAAATTGACAATACAGGGCACAACCATGTCAATCTTCAAAAACGTTCTGGCTTCCAACTCATCACTGGTCAGATAAGCAGTCTTACAGAACTACCGAAGAAGGACAATATAAGTGGGTTCTAAAAAAATGTACGTTCCACAAACGATGCACCGTTGAATACGGCAAATATATAATGTAACCATAGATTATGTAAGAATTTCGAGATTCAAACTCTTAATAGCGAAACGGTCTATAGAGAAATTATGCATGTTGTTTTGCAATACTCCATGTGCATGTTAAGTGTGTTGTGTTGTTCAGATCCTGGCTGTGTTTCTATTTAGATATTACATTTCATTTTAGTTTATTTTTATTCTCATAATTCTCTCTTTAGCATATGAGGAGCGAAGTAGCCTCCCGGGTAGCTTATAAACAGCGTACTTACATTCCATGATATGATCCCGGGTTACATTCCCAGGCAAGAATAGAGATATGGCCTTTCAATACAATTGTCTCAGTTTCTGTAGCTGAGTGAAGCAGAAAAAAAATCGACAGGTATTGCTTGCTAGATATGGTAAAGGGAATACGTACTCGCCGTACGTCTCTCTCTTGCTCTACCCATTAAAGCAGGTTATAGTGAGATTCGGTTATAGTAAACCTAAACCTCGGCAAGAGTAAACTTAGGACGTAGAACGACACGTCCTGGAAATTAATTTCCTTCCTGGAAAAGAATAAGTCGCCTCAGCGCCAGAATTCCAATAATAGCTACATTGGAAATAATATGGTCGCTCAAAGATCATAATCGAAGTCTCCCCTGAGGTGAAGATAGCAGATCGGGAAGGGGCACCTTGCTGACGACCGTATGGTATTCAGTTTCACTGCGTGGGCTACAATTGGGGGCGGCGACGCGAGATTGCTTACTTGAGTTTCAATCTTGGTGTTATTTGATATTTCGCGAGGCAAAGAGCGTTGAGTTCTACGTAAGCGGCAGGAAACCTGCGACTGTCACAGCCTGGCGACAACCGCCGGGCCGCGCGGAAAAGCGATCAGCTTCATTAGTCGCTTGCTCCGAACGAAAGAATCTCGTATGTTATTTAACCTTAGAAAGCGTAAGATGAGTCCAATGGACGCACAGCCTTCTGTAATTCAATACTATTCTTATACTATAATACATTTTCTTGTGTTCTTAACAATTTGTTAAGATCTATCAGATATACCTCGTCATAGTTTCAAAATCAATATTGGATTGATTTTCAATTCAGTTTTGATAAAAATACACTTTTGTGACATAAAGGCGCAAGGTGTATCCACTGAACTCATGTGCCTTCATTTACTGTTTACAAAATCCGAGTGTAATTTAATTTACTTGTCTTGATACGATATCGTTATTATGCATAGTGTACCGTATTGGCGGAATATTTTATCAATTCAATGTTGAAATATTGTCCAGTGAATTTTGTTTTGCATTCTGCAATGTACCCTTTCATGGGCAAAGTCCATTTCGTCAGTACATGAGCTCCAAACCTGATAAGTATGGTATGAAACTTTTTTGAATAGTGGATGGCAAAACATATCCTCAAAAAGGCATTCCTTATCTTTGAAACAAAGGACACTAAAACAACAAAGTGGGTCATTCTGTTGTTATGAAATTAGCTGAAGCATATTATACAAATAACAGAAATATAACGTTTTACAAGTCTGGAACTTGTATGCAAAGATTTGTTGAAGAATTGTCTTACTGTCATAGGCACTGCCAGAATTAAAAAAAAAGATTTGTCCTGATAGAATTCGTGCTTGATAAAAGAAGGGCAAAAGAATCTCCATTGTTTAGTTTCAACGGTAAGCACACACTAGTAATATACTTGTATGTTCCTGAAAAGAAGAAATTTGTTGATTAGCTTTCAAGTATGCATCATTGCAACATAACTGTAGCAGAAAGAAATAACAAGCTAGATATTATTTTATTTGACAACGGAACTAAAGGTGGCGTTGATACTCTGGATCAGATGATTCATGCGAATTCATGTAAGAGAAAGACAAACAGAGAGCCCTTGGCATTCTTCATGGATCTGATCGATGTATTTGTGGTAGCCGCTTTTGTCCCGTGCACAACTTTGTACTCGGATTGGAAACAAGTCGGTAAAAACGGAAAGGAAAATATTTTTAGTAGAGATGGCTGAATCTTTGGTTGAGAAACAACCAGACGGAAACCAAAAATAGGTTTACACCAGCATATATTGATGACCATGAACACACAAGTTCAGCATGCTGAGCAACTTCCCACGCACTCAAGCATGAAAGTTAAGAAAATATGTTATTTGTGCGATCCTAAAAGAGGAAGAATGCAGCGCCAAAGGTGTGACTTATGTTAAAAGTGTGTGACGAACATTCTGTCAGCCAATGAAAATGTCTTCAACGTACTAAAGAAGAAAACAGTAACTTTCCGTTCTTTGTTCATTATATGACCAGAACTCTTAAATATTATAAGTTTGTGTAAAGAAGATTTAAAAAATATCGGCTTTTAAATGTAATTTTTGAGTTTCTCATATCACTCCCATAGACATAAGAAGTACCTCTGGGAGGGCAAAAAAGGAAGAAACATAAAAATAAATTGTAGGATATAATGGATCTAAAAAAATATGAAGAAGGAAAAAGAAAGACTTAGCAATGTAATAATCATTGAAATTATCAAAATATATATTTAAACATCATGTACACAGTTTTGTTGTCCATTAATCCACTGGACTCATCTTACGATTTTATGGCGGTGAAATGCCTTACGCTTTCTAGGGTTAAGCAATTAAAAGGGCCTTCCGAGAGTGCAACTGTGTTCCAACAATGCAAGAGACATTGATGACTGTCTAAACTGAATTACGATACTTAGAAACAGAGGACAATGCAGAATCCAGTATGGAGAGAGCACAAACTCTGGAGATGGATCTCGAGAAATTACTAACAAAAAGTACGAAGCAAACAATTGCATATAATCGATTTTTATGGACAAATAAAGATGTTGAAATTTTCAGTTCGTGCTCTTAATGGACTTTGCTGTATTTTTATATTAATCAAATCAATCGTTATGGAGAAATTCTACTTAATTTTGACATATTCGGTATTAAAATAAACCAGAAATGATACAACCGTAATAATTTATAACTGCATTACAATCCAATTTTTAAAATGTGAATTTTTTAAAACAGATGTCTGAAGATGGCTATAAGGTGTAGCAGAAACGTCACGCAAACCACAATATAGATAAATTAAATCACAAATATGTTTAAGTATAAATTAATCTGAATGTCTAAAATTTGAAGAGGAACTGTTTGTTTTAATTCAGTAACAGATTATTGCAACACACATTATAATCGCTCACAACTGAAATGTTGCGCCCTTGATCCATAAAACTAGTTTTTGTATCCCTTTTGGTGACACGTGGGGCCTTAATTGTGTGCCATAAATAGTTTCTTTTTGTTTTTGTTTTTTCAAAATGGGGACTTTGGATCTTTCTATAACATATTTAGAGATGTAGTTATTTTGGGCGCTTCCACTTCCCAGCACGGTTGGACTGAAAATGTAGAATCCCGAAATAATGTAAAATGATATTCCAGAGAAAAGACAAATTATCTTTCCAGATAAAATTAAAGGGACAATTTGGTTTTGGGAAATAATTAAACTCAACGCTTAGTAATATTAGAATGGTCACTCACGGTCAGTGCTGGGCCTATTAATGCTGTAACGCACAGTTCAGGGGCTAGCCGTTAGAAGCTGAAGTGATTTGGATATATTTTTGACGTAATTTGATGAAGTAATTTTACTTTTAAAACAATTATTTACAAAGTGCGGAGTTTTCTTATGAGTCCAGCTACTTTTATATACTTGGCTTAGTTGATTCTTTGATTTATCCTTTGGCTATTTGAATTTAATAAAATTTATTTTTCCTTCCATTCTCAATGTATACACAGGGTTCAGCGAGGAAAAACGAAACTTAGAAAATAACCTCTTGAGTCGGTTTTAAGCATATTTTGTCTAATAAACCCCCTGGATATTTCGAATGGTTAGCCGTAATAAGCACTCAAAATTTAGCTTGAAAAATACTAAAGCAATTGAGTGTATAAATCCGGCGAGATTTTATTTCAGTGTTAATTTTTCTTTGTGAATAAAATTTATTAATTGCGTTTGTAAACAAACAATTTACATGCTTCTGCTGTGTTGATATGTTTATGAAATGCAAATTTGATCTAGAAAGCCTTTTTCCAAATCAAATTATGAGTGCTTATTGCGGCTCAGCCCCTCGAAATCTCGAAGGAGTTTATTAGACAAAATATGCTTAAAATTGATTTAAGAGCGTATTTTCGAAGTTTGGCTGTTTCCTCCCTGGACACTGTATTTGGCATTTTGGGTCGATTATCCGACATCACCGGCTACGGTGTCCCCAGGCCGTGAACTAGTTCAATTCTTACGCTTGGGGTTTAAAACAGACATGTGATGAACATGACGTATTCCAACATCGTATCTAGCAAACTCCGGCTGCCTGAGCTTCTCTTCGCCATAACCACAGAAACCGAGACGATTTTAAAGGAAAGCTACAACTTTATTTTTGCCCCGACCAGTAATTGGACTCGGGATCGAACTAAAGGAAGCTAGTAGGCTCTTCGTGCTCCACCTTAGGGCTCCATCATAATTTGAAATATTAATTTCTCATTTATTTCATTTCATTCAATTACTTTTTTTAATTAATTTATTAATAATGCACTAAAAATTATATTTTTTAGGTAAATGTGTTAATGTGTTTCCTTAATAAAATGTTTACTTTAGTATTTAATATTAATTTCGTAGATAATTAGCGTCGTTAATTTGCATAATAAATTCTACTAGAATATATGTTACATGCATTTTAATTTTTACTACAGCACTGGAAATGTGAAGATACAAAAAATACTGATGAATTTGTGGGGACTTCTTGTTGATCATATAGGGAAATAAGAAAAAAAGTTACACCCTTTCCAGGAAACCCAAAATCAATCTAAGCGACCTCTACAGACGGATGCCCGGAACCATGAGCTCAAACCATCACAAATAGCTGTTTGCAGCAGAGCTCACAGTCGCCATGTTGTTTATTTGTAGAAATAATAAGTATTTGTAGAACAGCTGTAAGATTCACCGGTTTTAGCACCATTAACGTTCACTCGTTTTAGGACCTGTAAGATCTAGAAACTTTTAAAGGTTCCGGAAGGCTTTTGGTGGTTCCAGAAACACTTTTGGCGATGTTCAGTATTTTATAGAATTGATAGCCTTATGTATATCATATAAAATCTTTTTCCGCATCCGGGCCTACAAATTAACCGCTTTCCTTTTCAATGAAAAGTTGTACAAATTATAGTGATATCCAAAATTGAGAAACCATCACAGAACCCTTCTTCTACATGCCCATTAGTGTATTGCCAGTACTCTTAACACTATTGAAAATCAACTACAATGCAAACAGTTACTCAGCCAATAAGTAAAACTAGATCACCAGTTTGGATTCAGAGAAAAACACTTTACTATATAACAAAATCGGATTGTTGACTGCATATCCACTGAATTTGAAGCTCGGAAATACAACACTGCTACCATCCTGCACATGCCCCTGGAATTTCAATGAGTACTAGAAAGGTTACCCACGGATGGTAAACAAGTTCCCCTAAACCAAATGATATATGAGAGGCATATTATACATTTGTATACAACAATGTATACTAATGCATAATAAACACTAAAATAAATGTACAGTACTGTTGCAGTCATTTTCAAAGGATATTTAAAGTCAAGGTGATTTAAAAGTAGGGAAATGGTTTTTATTTTTTTAACTTCAACCCAGCAGTTAAAAAAATTCAAAAATAATTCAGAAGAATGTGTGTTTTAAGGGGAAAGTTTCAGATTTTCTTCGAACCTGTTTCATGGTTCTAAAACACAATAAAAAGATTTGTCATTATTTTTTCAAAACTATTTTTTTGTGTTTGAAATTGGGTCTGAGAAAATATTTAAAAAAATGTCTGATAGTATAAATTTTCTTCTTTTTTATCATATTTTTTAGTCAAATTAAATAGAGTTAAGTTGATGAAAAAAATATTAAAAAAACACGCTTTTGTCTGTAGAGGAGCGTGGGTGGTGGGACAGACGCTACGAAACTTTTCAAAACTATTATTTTTATGTTAGAATTATAATGTAACCACTCAGATCAGTTGATGTAGGGGAACCTTTTACCATTGTATCCGGGGGTAACCTTTTTTCTAGTGCTTTTATCCATCCGCCAGCCGGTTACCTTTTATGTCGCGATGGGACGCATATTCGACCATACACTAAACACCAACACACCTGCGGACTCCTCTGATCTGGGGTTGGCAAAACGCAAAGCCCTTCGCGATAACACATACATGAGAGACAAAGGACAAACAACCATGCCGAAGGCGGGACTCAAATCTGCGACCCTTCGGATCGATGGGCTGAGTCGGTACACCTTCTTAGCCACCTCGATCATCCAGGTCGGCAAAAGTAAAGTTCAATACTGAAAAATCAATGGAAAAACTATCTCATTCTAATCGTTTATCGATGTTTGGTTTTGTGCCCTTCACGCCAAACCCATAGATTGCTGTAATTGCGCCTATCTCTCTTACTGGCACCTCTCTCAGTATCCTGTGTGTATCGTATCATCTGTGTGTATCCTGTCCCTGGGTGCCGCGAAGGTCATCCCACAGTTTGAAAGGCGACAGTTGCAAGGTGCCATTGAAGAAAATGTCGGTTTCATTTAAAATAACATGTCAAAGATTACAATGTTATACTCAAAATGCAACGAAAACATTAACAAATGATACAACCATGTATTCCTCTTTATATGATCTATTCATAGCTAATGAGACGAATCTATAGTTCAATTTAAAAATCAAAAATGCTCATATTTCCCTAAAACTAAAAACATTACAAATATTATCTCTAATACATAACGACATAACATAAATGTCATTATGTTTCATTGTTATCTACTACACAGAAGTCAATGCCTTAAATTACAATAACTCGTGTAAAACATAATGAAACTTACCAATGATGAATAATCTTGCAAATCATATTACCAAGCAAATAAAACAGCTCAGTAAGTAATTTACAGCCAGGCAGTAATTTGTACAACAAAAACCTGTAATTTACATTCTTGAAACAAATACTGTTTTATATTTATGATATATTTCTCTTTGATGCAGTTATTGACAAAATTTCTTATCAACGTAAAGGAAGATAGTTTTCATTTCATTGTATAAACTCTCAAAATGATTGGTACTTTTCCTTTCGGTATCTTCACAATGCTATATATTGTTAACAAGCCTCAAGTGGCAGCATCCAGTTGTCATGTGACATGTACTGTACAACAGGCATGTCGTGGTTGCGGGCAAGGTAACAAGCTTACTAGACCTCGCGGGTACTGTGTCCATAGAAATTGGCGTGAGACTTACAAGTAAAGGTAATACAAATTTCTGCGGAGTGGCGGTACTTCCCTGGATATCTGGCCCATGACAGTCCTTGGGAGAAGTTACTTAATAGTTATTGTCACAAATTTAGCTATATTAATTCCCATTTTCTCTTTAAGGCAAAGAAATGGTCCATTAAAATGAAATAATATGGTTTCAAATGGTTTCAAATTGTCAATTGAAAGTAAAATTTAAAAAATTGAATTAAAATAATTTTGATTTTGTAATTCTATTTACTCATGAGTGATATAAAAGCATGAAATGTCTAAGTTCAGGTTAGAAGGCTTAACAGACAAATATTCTTTTCTGTTAAAAGCACGTTCGTAAGCGAGAATTGTTAACTGACAGAGACCTGTAAATTTATCTCACATTAGTGCTAAATACAATAAATAACTGAATGATTTAATAATACAACACAAGGCAAACCGAAAACAGGAAAATAATTCGCAATTCAAACATACTCCTGTCAGTTATCAAAGATGTTTATATAAGGAGGAATTTAGTAAGAAAATAAACATCAAATAGTAATAAGAAGTTTAGAATATAAACATAACAGAATTCTCGGTTATTTGATAGAAAAAAATACGGCAAAAATATTTTCGTATGAAGCCACTATTGACCGCCTCGCGCCGCTTCAGCTTGCGCATGTACACCTCTTTCTGGGTTTTAAGGGGAAATGAGAGCCGAGTCAGGGAAACTTGCCCATGCCCGTACGAGCGCCGCGTTCCCAAGGCGGGCCAGTCGCTTGTACGGGCGCGGTTTGACATGCCTGCTGTACATTATAGACTATATTAGGTCGCAGGTTGATTTATTGGTTTCCGAGCACGTCAACTGCTATGGCCATTGGCCTCATTCGTGTGTGGGAAGGTGATGTCCCTCCCGTGTTGGCACCTAATATGCGGCGCCAGTCCCACTCGTCTTGCGGGGGGGGGGCTCCTCCAGGAATTACACCCCAGCTATGACAAGTACTAAGCTCCTGACTGGTCTCGCGGCATGTGTGATTGTGCAGTGCAGGCATCTAAAAAACTGCGCCTTGGTGAGCTAATTGCCCGCCTGGGGTGCCCGGCACTCCTACGGGCGTGGGCAACTTCCCCTCACTCCGAGCTCATTTCTCCTTCAAATCCAGAAGCGGGTATACAAGCACAAGTTGAAGCGCCGCGCGGCGGAGAATAGTGGCTTCTTACGAAAATGTGTTTGCCGGATATTTTTTATAAAAACACGAGAATTGTATTATGTTTATATTTTAAACTATTTCATGTTTATTTTCTTACTAAATTCTCCCTTATATAAACATTTTTACTACGAGACAGGAATGTTTGAAAAGCGAATTCTTTCCGTTTTCAGTTTGTCTTGTGTTATTAAATCATTCAGTTATTTATTGTTTTTATAAATAATGTGAAATAAATTAACAAGTCTCTGTAAGTGAACTATTCTTCCTTACACGCGCATTAAACAGACAAAAATATTTCATAAATAAATCATCATTGAATTTCAGGTTTTTTCACAAACCCGCGACAGGAACAAATGTTCATCATGTACGATGCTTCAACTCGGAAATGTAACATTCGACAAACGTTAGCACTTTGTGCTGGTGATTCTCAATTTCTTCATTTCTCAATTCCAGCAGCAATGTGACGAAATCCAACTCCTACCTGTAATATTAGGCATTCTTCTAGAGGTTGTATGAAGGGGAATGCATTTTCCATTCCCAATTATACTTCTTTATACTTCTCCCTCGTACGTCACGGAGTTTTGGTGTGTTATAATATTAAATATATAAATAAATTTCCGGTTATTCTTAGATCACGCTTCGTTCATTACATAAAAACGCATTCCATTTCACATCGTATGCGATTTAACAGTTAAAGATTTCGAAAGTTGTATTCATTCGAGTGATATAACTAAAAAAATTGAATGGTTTGATTCCGTGAAGTGGAATTTATTTCGTGCCTTGAAAACAGTGTTTTGCTCTAAATGTACATCGACGTGATTCTGACTCGTGATTTCTAGCGCCTGATCATCTGTGCTATTAAAAATACTACACGCAGTAGCTGGTGGGGACAATATTTCTTTCAGCAGCCCTTGTACCGAGCGCCCCCTAGGCAGGTGGCTTTCGCGGGTCGACCTTCAGACTGAGAGGGGAGGAATCCAGACAAGGAGGCTATGTGTTCTGTACAGTTAATCTACTTAGTACATCAATGCATGAAAGGTATAAAACATAAAAAAATATTCAAAATACTCTCGAAAGAAAGTAACTAGATCAGAATGTACAATTACAAAAATTCGACAGCCATACTCCACTCCTGCACTCCAGCCTGTAAAGACCGTCGAACCTACTTTAGTGTTTTGCGCTTTATAGCACCTGGCACATGACTTCTGTAGTAGTAGGCACACTCTTATACACAACTTTTTTTTACTTTCCCCGTAGACAAATATCTTACGATATCTTATGATATCTGGACAATGTGCAAGGCAAATTAATGCACCACACTGCCCATTCGATCGTTCTGATATTATTTGAACTGAATACGCCTTGACACAGTGGCAAAATGTGCAAGGCAAAATAATGACTGTACATGCATATTTTCTGTTTGATTCCTAAATTTCCCTTAAATTAATGTACTAAAAATTAAGTTGATTGATAGTTAAAAATAATAGATAATTGCTATGTGATAATAATCTCGAGTTATTTTTACAAAAATCATGGACTATTCCTTTTCAACTCATGTATTTGCAGGATTTTAAGATGTTGCCTTGTTTTTGTATCCATTACAATTTAAGCTAGTTTCTTGTTAAGGTTAGAAATGATCTTTATTTTTTCTTATGCTATTAATTTTTTGGTTCTTTTTATGATTAATACACTGTAATTTCACAAAAAAAAACATATTCTTTATTTTTTGTCTTCAATTCTGTTTATTTTTACGTCCTTCCTGGCAATCATGGATTACTGTAGTTACATCTCCGTCTCTCCTAACATATTTCTCACACTAAAGATCTCATTTCACGGAGGCTACCAGCCTACAGGGCTATTTTGGAAATTTTTGCCCACATACACATACAACACACGCGTATTATTTCAAAATACATTGCCAGATAACATTCAATGATTCAAAGAAATACTCAAATATAAGAGCAAAGCAATTTTTTTCTGCTTCTGTTTCTACACATTTGGAGGCTATACTGAGCATCTAAAGAAATGCAATATTAATTTTAAGAACGATACTTAATGTATTAGTTACCATTTAGATCGTATAATTTTAAAGTATAAATATGCCGGTAACAAGTATTGTGCTTCATCTTCTGCGTCAACGAGCCCATCACCATCGGTTTTTTTGTTCCGTTTCCCTGATCCTTAGAACAAACGCTGAGAAGTTCCTTTGTCTCGCTTGTGGACATACTAAATGTGGCTTCACCATTTGAGCACGTTTTCTTGACCTCAGTATTTAGTTACCCGTGTAGTTATTCAAAAAATTGTTATCCGTTCTCTCTAATGTAAGTCGATTCCGTCCCGGAGAGAATGATAATGGACTGTAGAGCAAGACTCTGGCTGATTTGCCTTTGAAAATAGATTTTATTACATGGCGCCAATATTTTTATAACTATTCTTCCCCCAAAAAATCCCTTCCCTCTTGATTGTTGCCACTTGTACTCATATTTCAACTTAATATCGCTGATCTAATGGAACAATGACACAACTGCTAAGTTATGCGAAACAAAGTAAATAGGTTAGAATTATTGCAGAAACTTAATACATCTGATTAAATATCGACTGAATTGATTTGTTCTAGTCCGCGTGGGGGAAATTACTCCGTTGTTGAAATGTCGCGTGATCGTAATCTCATTTGAGGAAAACAACTATGCATAAGTTGATTGTGTGGTGTTAGTACAAGAAAATCTCCCGTTTTCGGTAGAACATTGTAACAAATGTCTTCATGGAATTTTGTGAAACGATGAGCAGCCAATTTAGAGCGATTTGTAAATGTACAATTGTGTCACTTGTTAAATATTCAACTGAATATTATTGTGTCTTATTTCTTCGTTGTAACATTGTTTATCGTACTCACTGATCAAAATTGACTCATAATTCTTAATTATGAAAAAAAGTCTCATAGATTTCGCGGGGAAATGACGCTAATCTAGGAAAGAGGGTGAATGGAAATTGTTAATATCAGAAAAATTCTATTAAAAGTGATAATTAACAAGATGATCTTAAGAAGTCACATTTGATCAAGGCACGAAGCGCCACGACTGTGACAGTGGGTATAACGTTATATCATGTTATTTTATTTCAGAATTTTAGTTCTCCTATAAAATTCCATTTTCTACAGTTACATCACTGTTCCAAATGGGTTATACATATGTACTCGTATGTAACTTAGAGCAGAGATCCCAGGGCTCAAGAAAACGTACACTTCGTATCTCTCAAGGGCTTCAAAAAGGAAACTATCCTAACCAACTACTCCGTGTAATTGCAAATCACGGGACAAAAATATACTTTTACTAAAAATTGATTTCTAATCATTAACAAATAATATATCATTGTATTCCTATTTTTTATCTATCCATTGCAGGTGAAGAGCGATGCAGTTTTAATTAAAAAATCAAGAGTGATTGAATTTCTCTAAAATATTGAGAACAATATCCTGCGGCTTATTACTTGCCCAATGATTCTGCATTGTTGGGCGCGACAACTGCATTTCGATATTGTGTGCCGTTTAGATGTTATGGGAGTGGTCTATAGTTGTTGAGTCATCTGATTCAGTATTTTTTAAACGTATTTCGTTACTTCATAAAAAATCACGATTTTTAGTTTGTCATTTCTCTTGCCACACGCGATACATGGCTCGTGGGCTGCAATAGTGTTTCAACTCAAAAAATAAAAATTTTCAGTAATGCATTCTCCAGATTTGCAGCTTGATCTACCTTCCTGCAGCATATCATCAGCAACAGTATTCTACCAACAAATGGCAGAAGTGCGAATGCAAGAATGGTGCATTTCAATACAAGATAGAACTTCTAACTCATTTATCTCAACACTTGATTTTTTTAGTTGTGCCACTATTGCAGCGTACGAACGATATGTTTGCAAGATAAAGCTTATTTTCAATATTATTGTAGTTTACAGAGTACGTGCAAGAAATAACCGGAAGATATTTCTTAAGATGGCAGCCTCCCAGTTTTTTCTCTTTTCATTGATATTATTAGTGAAACTTCTTTTTGGTTTCACGTTACTTGATAATTGTAGACCAATCAAATAAAAACGGAATATATGTGTTCCCGAAAAATTTTACTGGGACTAAATGTTTTAGTAAATATACTTTTTTTTAAATTTTGGGGTGAGAATATTTATGATTGTTCCTAATTATTTGTGAGGAAGAAAATGGCCATCTGATATATTTCTTTTTCTAGAGGTTAACGTCATCACAAAGATATAACATTACAAAACAAACAAATGTAATAGGGGCTGGAGATTTCAGTATGTATCTAATTTCACGGCAAGAAACCATTTCCTTCCTTTTTCACAAGCTAATATGTATAAGTATTTTAATCATTCCTTAATACTTACTTTTAAACATTCTTGCTCTTAACGCTGCAGTAGGTCAATCCTCTTCTCTCCTATCTACTTTCCTTAGACAATTTTGCTTACGATCTCTTGAATAATAGTTGAACAAAATCCGAAAGGGAGTTCCGTTGTGGCAGCCGACCGAGACACATCGTGCTCCGATCGCGACCAGTGAAACGTTGTTTTCATATTGTCATTCAGACAGTGAACTTTGTTACATTTAATTAGTGGTAATACTCTAGTTCCACGAGTTGTGAGTGTCTGAAACCAACTATACGGTCAGCCGTTGCAGCGGCTACCCTGCTCAAGGATGGAGCCCACGGGCATCGGGGCTCCCACAACCTCAACACCATCACCTAAGGTATCTACTCAACCAAAGCTGAAAACCTACGCAAATGCTATGTCAACTGAAGTGTTTCCCACCAAGGACCAGGCTATAATCATTGACTCATTAGAAGGTCTTACCATTAAAGATTACATAAACAATCTCTCCAACATTATTGACCCTAATGAAATAAGATTTATTTCAAAAATTGCAAACAACAGAGTATGTATTTTTCTAAGCTCTCAAACAATAGCTGACACCCTTACAAACAACCATAAAGTCATTAAAATAAAAAACCATGAACTGAAGCTGAGACCACTTCTAACAAAAGCCAAAAGAATCATTATTTCAAACGTCTGCCCCATCATCCCTCACTCAGTAATAGAGAATGTACTCACCACAAATAACATCAAATTGGCATCCAAAATTTCATTTGTTAAAGCTGGTATTCCTGGACAGGGGTTCTCCCATATTATGAGTTTTCGGAGACAAGTATATGTTTCTCCTGAAGATGTAGGTCTACTAACTGAATCCACTACTGTATATTATGAAGGCTCAACATATAGGATATTTTTCACAACTGATGAAATGGCATGCTTTAATTGTCACCAAACTGGGCACTTAGCTGGGCAATGCCCTTTACCTAACACTTCTAATCACCATAAAACTACCAATTTAAGTAATGTTCCCATGGAATATGAACACATTAGTGAAAAACCCTGTGACGTGCCAGATCCAGCAACCAATGGAAAAGACACTGAAGTAGCAGATATGCAATTTCACCATGAGTCCATGAAAAAAATGCCCACAACTGCTTCTCCACCACCTTCTAAATCTGTATCTTCTACTAATGAAGCCAAAAACAATGAAGAAATCTCAAATAATAACAACATAGTCTCCCTCAGTACCAATAAAAGATGCCTCCAGACTGACTCCTACTCACCTTCCAAGTCTGTAAGCAACACAACTGAAACAAATAATATGGAAAAACTCTCAAAACAACCAAAAAAGAAAAAAAAGAAGAAAGAGAAAAATATGGAAGAGTTGATAAACCCTATCAAACACATCATTGAAGACTCTCAAAACAACTACCCCCTTACTTACATTCAGTTTAAATCCTTTTTAGAGAACTCTTTCAGTACTAATGATCCTATACTCATCGCTACTGACTACTCACAAGACATATCATCCATCACCAGAATGATGCATAGTTTATATCCACATCTCACCAATAAAACCATAAAAGGCAGATTCACCAGGATTATCAGGAAAATCAACTCAGTACTTCATACCGCAGATGAATCAAGCACTGAAACAGACTCCAGTATAGAAATCAACACCAGTCAATGAAAATTCTTCAGTGGAATGTAAATGGCTTTTACCCCAGACTAGAAAGTATACAGTACCTATGTAACCTAACACACCCTGACATCCTCTGTATCCAAGAGACCAACTTCAAAGACTCCAAGCATGGCAATATCAAAGGGTATAATTGCTCCTTCAAAAATAGAATCAACTCCAATCATGCCAGTGGTGGTGTAGCTATATTCATCAAAGACCATATTCAATATCAAGAATTGAATATTCAATCAAACATTGAAGTTAATGCTATAAGGATCTTGTCACCTGTTCAAATCAATATATGTAATATCTACCTACCAAATAGCTACAAGTTTGATGAACAAGAAGTAACTGATATTATTAACAAGATGCAAAAACCTTTTCTCATTATGGGGGATTTCAACAGTCATAATCCAATTTGGGGATCCAATAAAACTGACTACAGAGGTGTCATGCTTGAAGAAATATTTGATAAACTAGATACAATTGTTCTTAATACTGGAGAACCTACTCACATCAATACCAGTACCAACAATTACAGTGCCATAGATATTTCCATTTCCTCCACCCAATATGCCTATAAATGTTCATGGAATGTCCTAGATTACCCCTATGATAGTGACCATTTCCCAATTTTTATAAATATTAACAACACTCCCAACATGTATAAAAATGACCAAGCAATCCCAAGACGAAATTATAACAAAGCGAACTGGAATATCTATAACGATCTGATCAAAAAGTACCTACCTAATACCAATGTTCTTCTAGAAACAGAGAACATCGACACTATCATCAATTCATTTAACGATGTCATAACCAAAGCTGCAAATGGATCAACTGAAATTATCAAATCATCAAAGAGAACCAAACTAGTCCATTGGTGGAATGACAAATGTAAATTGGCACTCAAAAATTCCAAACATGCCTTCAACAAATACAAAAAACATAATACTGAAGAAAATAAAATACAATACAAAAAGATGAGAGCTGTAACAAGAAGAACCATAAAAGAAAGTAAAGCAAACTCCTGGTACAACTATGTCTCAAGTCTGTCAATACATAATAATATTAGTGAGTCATGGGCAAAAATAAAAGCTATCGAAGGAACAAAAAAAGGTAAACAAATACATTTTTTACTGTCAAATAACCAAATCATTACAGACCCTAAAGAAATAGCAAATTCAATTGCATGCAGCTTTGCCAAAAATTCAAGCTCAAAAAACTATACAGAAGCCTTCTTACAACACAAAAAAGAACAAGAGAACCTTACAGAACTCACAAATAATGAAGACTTGGCTACTTATCACCATCTTAATGATCCTATTGGAATTAAAGAACTTAATTCTGCTATCAACAGGACTAGAAACTCCTCACCTGGACCAGACAACATTCCATACATTCTTTTGAAGAATCTACCCCTGGAAGGAAAAGAAACATTACTTAAAATATACAACATAATATGGGATAAAAATGTATTTCCCGAGCTATGGAAATCAGCTATTGTTATACCTATACCAAAGCCTGGAAAAGACCCCACAAAAAATGAAAATTACAGACCCATTTCTCTAACATGCAATATGTGCAAAATTCTGGAAAAAATAATTAACATAAGACTCAGATGGTTTCTAGACTTTAAAAACATCATATCCAACAATCAATTTGGTTTCAGAGCAGGACACTCAACTACTTCTCACTTAGTAAGCATTGATACTTACATTCAAGAAGCCCTTGCTAACAAACAGCATGTTTTAGCAGTGAGCCTAGACATTGAAAAAGCTTACGACATGGTGTGGACCCATAGAATCATGACAAAATTACAAGAATATGGACTTAAAGGCAACATATTTCAATTCATCAAGAATTTCACCAAAGAAAGAACTTTTAATGTGAGAGTCAATGGTAGCTTATCAGCAGTACAACATCTGGAGAATGGACTACCACAAGGTGCAGTACTCAGTGTTACCCTATTCCTATTGGCCATTAATGATGCAGGCTCCGAAATCAACCATCCGGTAATCACAAGGAAGTATGCAGATGACATTACCATTCTTTGCAGAGGAACATCTATTGCAACCAGTCAAGAGATTATACAATCTGCCTTAAACAATCTCCATGGATGGTCTCTCAAATCAGGTTTTAAATTTTCAGCTTCCAAAACCCAATGTATAATTTTCTCCAGACAAAATATTGTGAATCTGCCCATATTAAAAATGGACCTACATGAATTAAAGTTTGATCAAACTATTAAAATTTTAGGCATGCATTTTGACTCAAAAATGAGCTGGAAAAGACATATACAAATTATATCTGAGGAATGTAAGAAAAGACTAAACATACTCAAGTGCATTTCCCATAATAACTGGGGAGCAGATAAACATCTCCAGCTAATGACCTACAAGGCAATAGTACGATCCAAGATCGACTATGGATCCATATTATATGATTCAGCTAGCAAAAAAGACCTAAAAAAACTTGATGTTATACACAATAAAGCTCTACGAATAAGCACTGGCTGTTTTCATACTAGCCCCATTGGCAGCATTCTAATAGAAGCCAAAGAACCAACTCTAGCTCATCGTAGACAAATGCTTACTCTCAAATATGCCATCAAAACAGCTGAGTCAAATAATCCTATAATCTACCACGATATATACCCAAAACTTCAAAATTACTACAAAGAACAAAAATGCTTTTCACCAGTATATAGCAAAGTGAAAAACCTACTAAGACAGCTAAACTTTCAAGAAAAGATATTAATGGAAAAAAGAAATAACAGAATACCACCATGGACAATTCCTGATATAGTAGCAGATATAACACTGGACACTATCCAAATAAACAAAATGGTTAAAAAAGATAAAGAAATACAATTTCAAGAAATAGAAAATAAATACAAAGATTCCTTTAAAATATATACTAAACTTATCAATAATAGTGATGGAAAATATGCAGCTACATTTACCAAAGATGTTAAAGTTATAAACAGACTGCACTCCTACGCTAGTACTACTACAGCTGAAATATGCTCTATAATGACAGCCTTCAAAATGTCACAAAACCTCAGACATGACAAGTTTGTCATTTTCTCTACTTCCCTTGAAGCAATAAATAATATTCACAATAACTACCCAGGTATACCAATGATTAACAGTATTCATGAAATATATCAAGACATTATTCAATCCAAAAAGACTCTCATAATTGCCTGGATACCAGATTACAAAACAATGCCTGAACACAACACAATGAGCCTTGAAGAGGAAAATGTAAGACCTGAAACAAAGTATTTTAACAATATCACACACATACAAGGATTTATGGACACATATCAAGAAAGTAATGGATGAAAAGTGGAGCAATCTCTGGAAAACCATGAAATCCAGCCCTCTACACAAACTAGTTAAAAAATTTTATTCCCTGAAAACTTCCAAAAAATTCTCAAGACAAGAGCAAGTAACAATAACAAGAATAAGAACTGGTCATTGCAAGTTCAGTCATCAACACTTACTAACTGGAAATCCCCCACCTACCTGCCAGCACTGTGATACCTCTCTTAACTTTCAACATATCTTAACTCAATGCCCTATGTTTCAGCACAGCAGACAGAAATACCTAGAAGATGAGCCAAACTCCGAATTAATCCTATCATCCAACGAATTCCAAAATAAAATAATACAATTCTGTAAAGACAGCTATTTTCTTAAAGAAATATAATTGTACTAGCATAGATACTGGTAACTAACAATGTAACATTGAAAATACATATCATGTCTGTCTCCACAAATTTGTATATATCTAGTGTAATATTCTGTTAAATTGCTATATTAATATTGTAAAGTTGTATTTAAAGTAGTCGCTAATGACCTCAGTTGTTGATGCGACTTTAATAAACAAAAAAAAAAAAAATCCGAAAGTCTTTTGCAGTACAATAAATCAGATGCATATATAATTTTAGATAGAAATGCCTTCTTTCCAGGAGCAAAGTACTAAAAATGAGGAGATAACCCGACTTCTCGATAGCTTTTAACGCAACAGTTGCCAACAGATCACTGAGCGCTGAGTAGTTCGCTCTGAAATGAAGAGGTGTGTTTAAGATTAGCGAAAGGCTCTGACGGCAGGAGTGCTAGTGCCACGAGCTGACCTTGACACTATGAATACTAGGTCTGTGGGCAAAGCAGAAAGGGGAACTATAGAACGATTGGAGAATAAGGTGATCGTTGACTGCATAAACTACTGAAGACTGAAACCGACACCCGCCGTTGTATCTTATATAGTGGTATAAATCACTGCATTTCACATAGAGAGTTGTTCAGCTTGTGAGACGTCCCAATAACAAAAATTTCCCTCATTATTTTATTGGAAAAACCTTCCAAATTGCTTCTGTAATTATCAAGATCTGAAATATATCATTAAAGATGAATCCTTCGCCTAACTAGTAGTGCTTCAATAGTGCATATTTTCGCGTATGTCAGAGGTAACGGTTAGATAATATATAGCCATTTCTAACCCGCCAACTCTTCAGCCATCCCTTAAAACTCCGAAACAAATAGAGCGCCAGAGTTATAAAGATGTTTATTTTTCGAAATTTAAAATGTTCAATGAAAATAGATATCTGTCACTGAATTCAGAGCAAATTTTCTCTTTTCGTACCAAACGCATAAAGAGATTTAAAAAAATTACTCAGACTGAGCTCCAACGCAGGAGCTGTGAGTGAGAGTTAAATGCGGTATCTACTGCTCATCAAGATATCTGTGACAACAGTAATTTTTACTACACTGTAACATTCGCAATACTCCATTCCTTATTAGATAATATGTTAATATTTGTATCGAGTTAGGTTTATTTATCGATTACTTTTACCGACAATGTTATCAAAATAGATTTTATTGTACTGCGCGCGTATGATTTTCAATATTATGAAAAATTTTCCATCCACCTCAACTTATATATTTTTTGGATAACCTGTTTACGAAATCAGACTAGACTCTCGAAACATTGCGTTCTTACTTTAGAGATGGATAAAATTCATACTCCAATTATTACACTGATTGTATCAAATGAAGTGGGACTTTCACTTACCACAGATATATGGACTCTCATACAGACTTAAAAATGTCATCAATATTTCCTTACAGATGACGAGATGATTTTTAAAGGAAATTTGATTGGATTGTTAATCTATTATACATTATACTTTAAAAGAAACCACCTCAGGCCACTCTATTTTAATTTTATAATGTGATAGTGGTTGATGTATTGATCAGAAACGTGGACAATTAGAAAGAAAGATCAGAGCGTAATTTAGAGCTCGGAAATCGTTTCATCAATATGTCAGAGGTTACACTAGAGCAAACCAAATTATAATAAAGTTATACAAAATTACTTATTTCTTAGTAACAATAAACAAATATTAGAAATACACAACGATGGCTTCCACACGTTAGAAATAATGGACAACAATATAATTTTCCAATAGATACCACAGTATCAACATAATAGAATAAGATTAATTATGAAATGAATTAATCTTCTTCATTGATTTCAGACGTTTAATTCTGAAATGAAAAATCTGAGAACATTTGTCATACACTATTGGATAAATATTTAATCAGAACGTCTAAGTAGGTAGAACGTTGTATTGTAATATAGTGGCAAATGTAACCAATTCTTTGAAGTATAGGATTTTAACCATCTACATGAAATGTAAGAATAGTATTCTTCACAAAGCATGCTAGCACTTTTATCATTTCAGAATAATATTGCACTATCCGATGATTCAATTGTTTTCCAAGCAACTGTTTTAAGCCCCCCAAAAATGATTTTTTAAAAAAACATAACATTCTGCATCCCCGAGATTGAATCATGAAGTTTGATGAACTCGAACAAAAGCGAAACATGCCGTGTTTTGTAGATTATTATTTATGGCTTATAAAGACGGTGCCAAAAGAGTTTTCGGATAGAACTTCTCCATAAGGAATGAAATATAAAAACCAACCGTCACTATAAAATGGAGGGCTGTTGTGAAGACATCTGGCGGTAGAATTCAGTAGTTTTTGCGGCGCGCGATTCGGTTTTGCAGTGTGGGCGAGTGGGATTTAGAAAGTCATGATAATTGTATTTTCAAAATACAGCAAAAACCTAGTACGATTTCTACTCGTTTGAAGTGCCTATTTAGGAATCAAACTACACGATATGTAAGTTTAAGTACGATATGTAAGTACCATTACGTTTGTCGAATACCGTATCCTTCTTCATTAATCATAAAAGGACTTCCAAAGACTCATCTATTTTACTCCAGCAAATCCCAAAAGAATACATGGAAACATCCATATGGAGCCTTTGGAACATAGAAAAGCGAAGTAGAGAGTACAAACCTCAGGAATAGCCTTCCTAAGGTCCGTAAGATATTCAATTCTCGAAACATACAAAATAAAATAGAACTTAGAAAATAGAAGAAATGTCTCGGAAGAATGACAAATGATAGATCGCAAATACCAGCATTATGTTATAAACAGAGACAAGAGCGATCCTGAACGACAGATGATGAGTGGAGAAGCCGGTACAAACATAATCCCTGAAGACAAATGAAGAGGAAGAAGTAATAATTTATCTTTCACCAGCTGGAAATATCTTTCTTATACAAACGGAGAGTTTCCAAAAGCACGTAAATTCCATGATAGAATATGTGAGGAAACTTAGGAAGGAACAATAGGAATTGAGAGGTAGCATACGATTGTCGGGCCCTTGAAAGACGACAGCTGGCGGCCTTGACAGAGGCGGTGCAAAACAGAGTGGCCTTCACTCCCCTCTATGTTGGCCCTCCGGCCCCCTGCTTCCCCCTCCCAGGGTCTTCTGGGTGCACTCTTTACCCTGATAGGTTTGTTTCTACAAGGAACGAGAGCATTGGTATTCAGGTATGAATAAACAGGTTACTTCCTGAGATGCTCCAAAATAACTAGTAATACTAATGGTGGATGACTTCTTTGTCATCTCGGGAGCAGACGTAATTTCACTTTTGTGTAAGAGCTCGTGTATTTGCTAACTCGTAAAAACCAATCATTCTTATCTATAAAACTGTAGTAGTACTAATGACAAAGAAACTTTCTTTCTAACAGAATATATATGTGCAAAATATAATCGTACACTTACAACACTAGAAGCTAAATGCCTATTAGAACGAAACAGAAACAAAAATATATTAATGTGAAGCAACTTTTTCTTCACAAAATAAGAAATATATAGAACTGCAAATTTTGGATTACAGAAATTATATTTTTTTAAATTATACAGAAGTGTAATTATACAAAAAACCCAGTGAGACATATTAATAAGTTAAGCCTGGCTGACTGTAATAATCTTAGAATTTTGTCATATTTTTAATTTTTGGCTACGGAGTAAAGAGAAACTTATGTAATGCTGCGCTAGAGAAAACCGCGAATTTTTGGCAGAAAAATTTAGTGCAGGGCCCTGGTAACGAAAAAGTGGATAAATCCAGTTGGTAAATTTAGAAAAAAATCCTCTAATACGTGATGTAACCAGAATCCATGTTTTGTGGGTCCTTGATATAAAAGAATTGAATACCGGCAAAAGTCTGACCGTCCGTCCGTCCGTCCGTCCGTCCGTCCGTCCGATATAACAATTCTGCATCTTTTATCCCTTCGGCCAGGGGCTCGACGCCATTAGATTTAGAGATCATTCAAATCATATTCAGAGATCATTAAAAAATATGTTCTGAAGAAGATTACAAGTCAGCGAATAGAAATATCAAATTAAGCATGAGTTAATTTTCTCTTTCATTGTTTAAATACTGCCTGCAAATGTTTGCCCATAGGGTAAATTACTTTATTTGTTATACAATCGAATATTTACTACGTTAAAACTATGACTATTTGTGTCGTTGTTGTCGAAAGGTGTCTCTTGAATCCTTGTTGGGCGTTGGGTGCTTTTTTTCAAGGAGCAATCCTCCGTTATTATTTTTTTAAAGTCTCGTCACTTTGCAGTCAGAGCCTTTTACCCCATCGGGCAGGAGCTCAGCGCTGTAAGATTCCTAGCCGATCACCCAACCCGGAACCCGCGAGTCTCGATTTCGCTTAACCTTCGTGACTTCACGGAGGTAAATGAATTCGGCTCGCGCCGCCGGCGCTATTGCAATAATAGAATACAATCCCAGAATACCATCGCCTGAATACTATCCCGCTATATAGCGGGATTATATTCTGCTTTTTCTATTTACTTGATTATTGAACGATTTTCGCCTGGTATTTCAATGACGATATTCATTTCTTCTCTTAAAACTTTGAAGTTGTGAGCGACCTCATATTTAGTTTTAAATCGGTTTGTTAGCCAAAACTAATTTTTGCCGCACTTCTTATAGAATTTTTTAATACTTTTCTGGTCTTGTTTCTCGTATAATCTTTCAATTAAAAGAAATTCCACTCACTTCCAAATTCTTCACCAATTTTCTCTCTTTTCTCTCTTGTCAATACTAGAATGGTCGATCTTCATCTTCCTACCATTTTAAATAATTAAGATAGAGACAGACACAAATTGTGAACCCGAATGATACATCTGTCTTCATATGCGTTTTCTTAACCTTTACAGCTCATTTTTGGTATTATTTATTATCAAAGATTCTAATGAACTGACTCATACATTGACATGAGTTGTAGATTACATTAATGATTTTAGAAATATAAAAATTCATACGTATTAAGATAAACATTAGAAGAAAAAAACTTGTACGAATGTCTTATGCGCCCTACCTGAAGGACTACTGTCTAACCTGCCCCTTTGAGACAGTTGTCCTAAGGAAAATATGATGAACTGTCCCAATTCCAATTGGGCTTCCATTGCTTGCGTTTTAAATAAGTTTATTTTACATTATAACTCATAGAACGTCTGTAATATTTAAAAACGAAGGTCCCCAAAGACTTTTTGTCCAATCGCTGTAAATGGATTCATCATGGCAATGACGAGTGTTAAAGCTTTCATTACTCGATTGCGGCTGCTTTATAGCAACAAAAATAAATTCATACACTTCTTCATTTCCCTGACATTTGCCCTGCGGCATCTGTGGATTGTTCATCAGAACAAATATAGAAAATACAGTTTGTCGAATTTAGAAGATCTTTACAATGCTCTTTTAGGAGGATGGAATTTAATTGGTTCCGCGACTAAGGGAGGTGGTGAAATTCATGCCATGAAAGCTGAAAGCAATAATCATATCAAATAGAAACTATACACGTCTATTCTATACAATACAATGTAATATTGTTTAAAAAACCTGAGTGTACGGCTGCAACTTGTGCGTTCAAAAAATTATTTTGTTTTCTTTATAAATATCAAGGGATATAAAATATTTTGAGTATTTGCAATATGAGTGAATAAAAATTAAGTTTTATGTAAAAATATTTCTGTGATCAATATATTTTTTCAACACCCAATTCTTATTTTATAGATACTTTTGGCATCGTGCCGTAAGTGCCCGACCACATTCTATATTATCTGTAGATCTCTGTCTCTAGAGATTGCTCTCCTCAGGTCGCGGGAACACGGGAAGAAAAATGTATAGAAATATAGGTAAGCAGCTTAAATTATTTGCTTAAGATTATGATTATTATTGTCGTATGAAAGAAAAATGTTTAGCTCTATCCTTGAAAAGAATTATTGAAGAGATATATTGCAGCGTAGAGAACTATTTTCTCTCGATTCTGTCATACGTGTATTTTAATTATCTAAGGATGTTGTTTCTATTGTTTCCACTAGTAATGGAGAAATGGAGTGTTAATAATTTAACAATTCCTAAGAAAATAATTCATTCGTCATAGTCTTTTACAAGCATGACGTGCTACTACCACTACTAAAGAGTAACTGAGGCACCACTCGAGATAATGGATGGGAGACTGCTTTACTCAAGCTTTTGCTAGAGGGCCAAAAAGTCGCCGTTTTTCAGCGCGATTTTGTGCCCAAAGTAATTCTCAAAAATTGAAGTTAATGTATGGATTTTATATACATTTTGTTATTTTGATATTTGCAGATTTGTTTCCATAAAACGTATAGTTGTAGAAATATAAACGAAAAACCGACAAACGTGCGAAATTTTTGTTGTTTTTATTTTTGCAATTTTCTTCGTGAAGCCGACAATTCGGGAGGTGGCAAACCTCGATTTTGAAATCAGAACCCCCCAAAAATAGAAAACCGGCTAGAAAAAAAATAGTAGAATTTCTTTTTGAATGGGACCTTTTTGGGAATCAAGGGACTGAACAATTACCCATATAATCTGACCGGGCAGTTCAAAGAGATCGTATTCCAAACGTTGATATCGGTCTGGTTTCCTGATGATGTCCAACAATAATTCTCCAACAATAAAGATGTGAATGGGCAATATTGTATGAAACAATTACTATAGCTAGTCAAAGATCTAGTTATTTTGATAGATCGCGTTTCTAAGGGGCATTACTATGTATACTTTGTATCCAACATTATGAAAATATTCCAGTGTGTCAAATATTTATTAACTTTGATTACAATCAAAAGGCTTGGTGTGTGTATAATGCTTGACTTCACTGTATCTTTGAAGTCCTTAGGAATTTTCATTGACGCTCTCACATTCCATAATCCTATATTTTTTAGCATACTCCAGACATTGCCGACGCGCATGTGGATTGTAATTTCGAACTCTTAAAGATCACAAATTTCATTTGAACTGATTGGAATTTGGCTTGATGCACGAACAGGAATATTCTATAATTTTGTTCCCTTGCCGATTCACAAATATGTATCTCTCTTCAGATCCTTCATCACACGATATATTGAAGTGTAATAGGAAGACGGTCACTTCACTTGCCACTTTCTTTCTAACTGATTGATCGTACATACAAAAAATCGATTGGCCTATTGCAAGAACGTGAGTGTAAAATCAGTATCTTGAAAGTTCAAGTTTAAAATAAAAAAAATGGAGGCAATGTTCAGCTAACTTCCTCCCTTTCTCTCCTCTTTGCACTTAACTTACATAGTTCTTCAGCCTCACTACAAAATTCAAAGACTGTTTCCTGAATTGGCTTTTTTTTCATAGTTCTAATCCCTCGAAAAATGTGGACGTTAATAGTGAAATTAATTATAACAACTCGATTTCGAAAAACATCGACTTAAATGTTCCATGTCACTTTGTATCTAACTTCTGAGAAATACTCGAATAATCTTTTTCCAATAACGTTCCTCAGTAAGAGGCTTTATCGAAATATGGACATAACGTGTTGAATGCAGGTTACCTACAGACCAGAGTAATTATGGTAAACATTAATACTAAATTTTCAATATTAACAAAACTGATTTCTCACTCATTTCCGTCATACGATTTTTTCTTATTTATTTTCTTTTCTAGCGAGATTTTCTCACTCGGGGAAGAAAATAGAAAAGAGAGGAAAAATAAAAGGAGAGGGAGATGAATTGTGCAGTATCGTGACTGACTAATTGGAGGAAGTCGAGGAAGGAAATAGAAAACTGGAGAAAATAGTTAATGAAGAGAAGTAATATGCGGATGCATTTGACTTGAGATTGTTCATGGAGATCTATTAAATCCGGATATTTTAATATTTGAAAACTCTTGATTGACTACCTTGTCATTTTTCTATTTCCTTCCTCAACTTACCCTATTCAGTCACAGTACTGAATAGCACTATAAAAGATGGCGCAGAGTTGGGTTTCACGTGTTTATGAGATAATGGGCTTATGTTTAATATATAATACTTGAGTCTGTTCAATTTCTACAAATTTTACATGATTCAACTTTTGTATTCCATCTGTTCTTATAATTTTTTTACTTTCATGTGTACATTAAATTTAATTCCTGAATTTTAGAATAAAATTCCTGAAACATGGTTAGTTATTTTTAATATTAAAAATATTCGTTTTACTTTATAGTTAATATTTCCTGGATCAAATCATTTTACATTTTTTGAAACTAATATTCGGCGTAGGATTCTGAAAGGTAGGTACTACAGAAAGCTATTTTAATCTCGGATCGTTCTATTTACAAATACAAAATTCCCTATAACTGTTAAGTAATTTTCCCCCTATTTTATATTTGTGGTCATATTTTTCTACGTATGGTAACTTTTCTAGCCGGCTTCGAGTTTCATTGCGTGTTTGCATTATCCCAATCATGCTCTCAGAAATGCCAGTAACCGAGGGTTAATTCGCCCTTTGTCTATTGTTTCCCAACCATGAATAAAATTTATGTCCAATTTTTTATATTTTGCCTTCGTAGAACTTTTCCGTCAGTTTCTGGACATGATCAATACTTTCAATCTTCGCACTGTTATAAGGGTCCCAATAACTGGCGGCGCACTTAGTACTTAGAATGTAATTGCCTAACTAACGGCGTAAACTAATCCAGAATAGATTACAAAATATTTGATGGAAAATTTTATATAATTAAGAACTCACACTGCACGTATTTAGCAATATATTACTATCATTTTCTGCAAGTTTTTGTTAAAATACTTCAAGTTTTTTGATAAGGAAAGAGGTAATATTTTAAACATTTTCTGTTCTTGCTCTCATTTCTGCGAGATGCAGTTGGCCACGTCCAATTTTTGAAGAACTACGTATTTCAACCTTCATTATGTGACTCCAAGTGCACAAATGATCTCTACATCTATTAAAATACGACAGGTTATAGGCAAGCTAAAAAAGGATGAAACAGAAATTACTTACCTGAACAAAGACAGAGGGGGAAAAACTTTACTGGAGTCCATAGTTGACATTAGTTTAGGTAGTTTCGACTTAATGGAAAGAGTTACCTTCAGAATCAGTAATTTTCATATTATTATCATTAATTATCTAGTCAATAAATCCACTTATTATTCTCATATATGAACAGATTGTAAATAAATGTTTAATAAATAATCTTTATCATGAACTCATTTGGACAGTTAATCGATATCTCACAATATATGCTTATCTTTCCCTCCCTCATTATTTTTCTATAGAGAAAATAATCTTCAGAGTTCCACTTGAGAATTCATATTTACTGCCATACCATTAAGTAAGACTGTCAACAATATATGCCTATCACACTGTCCTGCACCATACCTGATGTTAGCTTTTGCGGCCCCTGACTAAGTATTTCAGACACCCAGTCATATTGTGTATAGCCTTTTAGAAATTAATGAAACTAACATACTATTCGTTTACTTATTACCCGATAGTGCCACATTTTTGTTAGGGTATCATGGAGAAAGATCAAAAGCTTTCTTGGAGGCTACAACAATGTTGTCTATTATGCTATACCTATCAGTTGAATAAACAATTGCTTGTTTGAAAGTCAATCAATGGCTCTCACAAGAGTGTCTCTTTCACTAATTATATATATATATATATATATATATATATATATATATATATATATATATATATATATATATATATATACCCAGCACGTTCTGTCCCATTCCTTTCTAACGAAACGCACTCAATTGCACGCAAACGCACTCAATAGGTATACTACGATGGTTAGGTCAACTGAACGATAATTGTCTACTTGGGATTTATCGTGCTATTTCAAGACTGGTACTAAATTCACTTGTTTTCAGTTACGCGTCGTAAAGAATGCTTTAAATATTGATGGATATTTGAAATAAACGTGTAAGAACTAAAATATGACTTAACCCTCTAATTTAAGGATTTCCTAAATTAGTTTTAAATAAATTACAATGTATATTATCAAGACGTCAAGATTTAGAATTGATTAGATATTGAACGGACTACTTTATTTTCTATAACAAATTGGTAACAAACGTCCAGGGGTGCGGCATTGATTTCTTCCACCATATGCTTCACCAGTGTGAAGAGGGATGCAAAGAAGAAAGATAATTAGATTTTATCATCGCTAAATATTGCTCCTTCCTACAGCCGGAACTACATTATATTTCTTTTGTTACGTAACCACCTAAACATATGGGCAGAATTTCCTTCAAATCTTATTGCTTCTTTTAAAATTCTGGCTTAAGAGCTTAATATCCCCTGGAATTCCCTTTCTATACCTAATATTATAATATAATTTAATAATATATTGTATTAAATACAAATTATATTAATAAAAATTATATTAAAGAATACATACTATTATATTTTTTAACCACTTACGATAGTGTTTTCTGCGAGAGATGAAGTGCTCATAATCCTCAACAGAAAGACTACGGAGTTCATCTCCCAGCACCTCCTTAAATTTCAACATTTATGATCACAAAAATCGTCAGAAGAAGGCAGTAGAAAATATTCTATTTCCTTAATCGCATCAATACGCTTGGATAATGGCACACACTTCTTAGTTTATAAAAGAATGAATCCTTCATAATTTCAAAGTGATTTTCTCATTGCTACGAACATAACTCTTCAAAACAAGTCACGTAGAATACGCATATTTTGTAACTATGTTTTAGAAAGTAGATTTGTAAAATCTAGTTTGTGGAATAATATCGTAATATTTTGCTAATAATAATAAGATGTATATTAGTCTGTGTATCTTCAAGTAATTTAGAGGAAACATCACAAAATTGATATCATTAAAAATTGCCTAGAAGATAATTCACGTCAACATTGTGACAATGACATTCCTGTGTTGCCCTTTTCCTTACATCGAATGGAAGTTTAACAAGTAATTGATGTAGATCATTAGCGACAATACACAACGGTCAGTCAAAAATAAGATATTTTAAAACTCTTACCTTAAAATTCTGGAAAGAACCAGACGTCGAAAAGATAATACAGTAATTTATTACAATATATTAAGATATCACGGCAATATTATTGCACCATACATTTACATAAATTTTAATCACAATATTGAATTGTGATATTTCTTTGGATTAGAATAAAACTACAGAATATTTCACTACAGAAACTACAGAAATAATTCACAGAATATTTTTTTATAACATTGAATCACCTTGTTCTGCCATTCGGCAAATTTAAGGCTTTATTATTCAGTTATTTCCTTGAACTCAAATTTTTCAGTACCAAGAAATCTGATTCATAAGTTGTACATATTTATTGTGTAATTCACGCATTCTAGTTCGGATGACTATTTCTTGTCATTATGTGAATGTGACTTAATTTTCAATTTTTTTTTTGTTTATTCGCGTTCTGTGGGTCCTTGGTACTTCAGATAGAAAAACATTTCCTTATTGCAATCTGTTCTGAAAAGACAGACCATTTAATAAGGTTATGAACACATTTTTTAAAGTACGAATAGTTTTCGGGTAATTTTGCGTGAAATCCGATTTTGATCAGGTTTTTGACCAGTTTCCCTTTTTCATTGCAGTCTTGCTTAAATGTATAAATGTAGCTTCAGTATGCACACATTTTGTTGGGTGCTCCTTTCGCCAGTTGTGGCAGGACTAGAACAGGGACAATGGAAGGGGCTGTGATTATTTTACTATTTTGTTAGCAATTAAAAAATATGTAGTTCCTTTACCGTACAAATTAGATTTTTTATAACTCGAGAACGAAAATACCTTGTTTTCAAATGTTAAACTCTCTTTGTTGGTACTTTTATTTATCATTCAACTTTTTATATTTAAAAGGTGGGGAAAATATTCTAGAAACTCAAGAGAACCTGCGTAGATTATATTACTCCCCTACACTTCACATACAGTTTTAAGTGTTATTGCTCAAAATAAATCAAATCAAAAACAAGCATTTAAAAAAAATATTTTCTCAAAAAGGCTCCAAATTTTTCTTCACATTTTTCTCAAGTAGTGTAAAGTATACTTGTAAAATGGTGAAGGTCCCATTTTCCATGAATTCTGTTTTCGAGATTTGCAAAATATTAACAATGCTAAACTAAATATTGACACTAAAGATTTTTCCCTTGTAAAATCAATTCTAAAAAATACAATATGCGATAGTTGGAAATATTTTTTTTTATATCCCTCTTTTTATATATCTAGGAACTTCATCATTACCGTGTCTGTTGATTTACGAATCAGTGGTTGAAGTACAAAAGGACTTACTTAAGGCCAGGAATATATTTTCAGCAAACGCGGATGTCTATAACTTTAACACTTGACATAGAGTCAGAGTAATTGTATTCATCAGATGACAGTACCAATAGCGCACTACAAAAAATTCACATGCAATACATGTACATTATCTTACAACTCTTTGCCTGATGACATTAAACGATTATTCGAGAGAAAAGTTTAAATCCAAAGTAAAATCTTTTCTGCTGCATAACGGTTTTTGTACAATTAGGTTTTCGTACAATTAGAAACTAATATTAATTTTACAATGATATTTAATGTATTATTTATTATTTAGACTGTATAATTCTAAACAACCTGTAACGAGTATTATACGTCAGCCTCTGGGTCAATGACCCCTATCACACGATCAGGTCCTGTTTCCATGATCCTTTGAGCAAATGCTGTGAAGGCCCCTTGTTTTGCTTCTGGACAAGAATGTAACTTGGTGGGAATTCAGTGGGAAATATAGTTTTTCCAATTATCGTTTCCAATGTCGCGACAGGAAGAATTATTCCTTCACAAAGGACATGATGAGCGATAAGATATCAAATCTATAGTTGATTAACCGTTGAAAATAGATTTTATTACTTCGGAGCGAATGTTTTGCTAACAATCCTCATTACTTTCGGTATTCAAAATTCAAGTCGTATATGATTTCGGGTAGGGATCACAGAATTATGAAATCGTGCACAGAATTCACTTCTCCTCATAGCACATTACACTCAGTTTTAACTATTTTTGACGTAAAATAAATAAATAAATAAATTATTAATTGCTAGTAATTTTTGCAAAATTAGATTGACGTTCGTTGGATACAATAGTTTCCACGATGAGGTTTCCTTTAATTTATATGAGTGCGTACTGACTAGGTCAAAACTTGTTTTAATTTTTTACTTGCACATGTTCAAATCGAAAAAGTAAGTTTTATTGTACTTTTTCGAGAAGTAAAGGCAGAACTACTGCACAGGTAGATAAATGGGTTGTGGATAGCCTTGCTTCTATGAAAAATTTTCGTTTCGGATGTTCGTTCCGAGGTAAGGAGATATTGTTTAATCCAAGCTTAGTAGCAAAAAAGCGTTAGTGTCATTTATTACAGTAATTATTGAGGGGTAATGGATGGTCATAAAGATCAAAGTTCAAGGGGTAGTTTATCTTTCATGATTAGATTGGGTTAGGACTACATGGCCAATCCCACGGTAAATGAAAAAAAAAATATATAGAATTGTCTATCCCAGATCGTGTTGTGATTGTAGCTCGTAGAGTATAAATTTTGTTGGCTACTTTTCCTTTCACCAAGATTTCTCCTTTGCATTACCGAGGTTTGGAAGTTACAAGAAGAAATCATTTGTTATTTTAACAAAAAAAAAAATTATTTGGTGCTAAGGATATTACCTATTTTTGAGATTAGTTTTTATGTGGATTTACAAACTTCCAAATGTGTGGATTTGGAAATAGTTTGTAATTTGGGATTTTTTGAGGGATAAATTATACAATAAAAATAATGTATTTCTGTAGTATAACGTATCGTAATTTTTCCGCACGGATAACAAAACTTTCTGCACAGTTTCGTATCCATGCACTGACGATGTGCCATGCCACGAATAGAAAAAAAAATCATTCGAAAATAGTCCGAGATCATTAAAAATTTTTTTTGTTTATTTGGAGAGCCCAAAAATCATTTTTACAATGGGTAAATGCATAGTCGGGTAAAAACTCGATCAAGGGTGGACGAGATATTGATTTAGAAACTGATTTCATTAGTTGAAGCTGTCAGATTCAGTTTTTTTAGAATAATACAATATAGTAATGGTAATTGAATTCTTCTTCTGCTTCTTCTTCTTGCAAATGAGCCCAATTGGGACTACGCAAAGTACAAAGATGTGTTTCGTTGCCTTTATACGTACCAATAATATATAACTGAATTATTATTATTATTATTATTATTATTATTATTATTATTATTATTATTATTATTACTATTATTATCATATTTAATATTATCAGTACTCCTTGACCTCTAAAATATAAATGTTGCGTTTTTCTTGAGATTATGTCAGTTGTAGAAAGAAAACAAAATTCCATTATCTGTTTGTTGTCTACGTTTCCGGCCTTTATTGGGCCTTCATCGGGGCTGGAAAATTTATTATATTTTACTCCCTTCTGTGGATTATAAAAATAACATTTTGACCATAAATACATTTGACTTCTATCACACAAAGACCATGGGATAGAGAAAAAGGTTTTAAAAATGTATCAAAGAGTTGCTGTATATAAAGACGATGATAAGAAATCCTGCAGTTTTAAACACAATTCGAAAGACTAAATTCCATATCATATATATTAATGTTACATGAAAAATTTTCAACCATTGCGGTGTTATTTACGAAAATGAATAAGAATCAAGTTAAATATAAAATACAAATTATTAGTAATTAAATAGTTATAATTGTAATTTTTTCTCCTTTTCTATCTTGAATTAAATTACTCGGAATTTGTCGTAAGGCAAACAACATATTATTCTGGATTAAGGAAATATAAGGAAAAATGTTAGGAGCAGAACATTTAAAATCATCGAAACCCATTTAATCACTGCTATAGTTGTTTATGTAAAGGTAATTTTAGGTATTGTAAAGGAATGAATAATTGTCATGCAATTATTTTTATGTAATATAAACAGTAATGATTACAAGAGTTTGACTTACACATTCCGTGACTATCTTATGAATGTGGTATAAACCAATATAGAACAATGTGACAAACTGCATTGTGAACAATGTGCATTTTTGAAATATTGCATCACGAGATAGCACGTCCCATATTACCTCTGAGAAATATTTTTGGTTTATTCTTTCAAGATTCCTGAATGTTCACAAGGACTATATCGTAACTTAAAAGAATCTATTGAACAATATCATTGCACTTACCCCTTTACAAGACAGTAGAAGTTTATAATGGTGGTTAAATTTTAGTTTAAATTTGGAATATTATGGAACAAAATAAATTCAAAAATATTCTGATAAACATATTAACTACAATAACTGACTTCATAAAAAATTTAAAAAATTAAAATGTTTCATTACTACTAATGAGCACCATAGAAGAAACCCCTGTGCAATGCTTTAGATTATCACGTGTAACATTATGAATACTATATGCAAACAGATTTGTGCACTAATCAACTACACTGCCTGAGGAAATGTAGTAAATATAACAAATTAGTACAATTAATAGTTTTGTTTATTGTACCTCAGTACTAATTTGCGTGTGAGAAAAGACAAATACACATCAAGTATGCGAATATTACTAAGCACTTTGGATTCTTTTTAAATAAGCCTAGTGTGTTATTTGTGATTCGGCCATAATTTCTGAAACTTTGAAAACTAAGTGATCGCTTTAGTAATTTCGTTAAGTGCGTACTTACGTAGGCGTGTACTACACTGAAACTTAGTTATTTCAAAATATGTTCAGAATAATAAAATTTGGGAAGAGTACATATTTGAGACAAGTTACATTTTATATTCCATTGAGAAGAGCGAATTCATTGTTTCCAAAATTACCGAATTGATGTTTTCTTGACATTCGATTCTTTAAAGTCTATATAGGTAAATATTATTCAGAAACCTATTATACACAGCAAAAGTCAATGGTTAAAAATAAATTAATCGTTATCTGAATTTTTGAAACATGAAGCACTTGCTATAACACAATGAAATTGAATGGTTACTTATGATAATTAATGCAATTTTACTAAAAATAACATGAGCAATCGTGAGAAGAAAAAAAAATAGATTTGAAAACAAAATTAGGAAATAAATGACATTATCGTAGAATCACCCGAAAATATTCATCAACTAAGAGCCGATGTGATAGGAGCACCACGAAAATCTAGAAATAAAGGAAAATTTGTCAACGTGATGCAAAGCACGACGTACTCGTAAATTTACACGAACTGTAAACCCCGAAGAGAATTATGTTCAGGGAAACCTTAGAACAGACAGGAGCGATCGAAGAACAAACATCAGAGGTCACGTTTCAAGCGCAGCCATAGAAAAACGGTCACATGCGATTAATGGGACTCGATGACACACGCCGAATTTCATAGAGTTAGATTCGAGCCGCGCCGATAACATTTGCATTAAAGTTGCAATTACGCAGTCCTCGCCGGCTAATGAATCCGTGATGGGCAAAACGATATGCTACAGTCTTCCCACCACTGCTGGTTCGACGCCCGCCTCCGACGAGGACTGCTGCAGGCGAGCCGCATATTTCTCTCCACAGCGCCCCTCATCGTATTTATCCTGAATGTGCTATCCGTAGGACTAGGTCGCTTTCTTGCCTCAAGCTTAGGTTATCACTCGGGGTCTTTGTCAGAAATTGAGTTTTGATATTCAAGAGGAGAGTTTAAATTTCGCTTCTTCAATGGGGCAAGATAATCATGAGGTACACGATCGTTAAAAAGAAAAATACAGTAAATGAGTAAAGAAATAAAATAACACCAAAAAGCTGATCGTAAAGTGTAAGTATTAAAAGCTTCTGTAACAAATACATACGTCTACAGACACTAGTTCAGTGTTGTTCAAATGCAAGAATTAAGAGGTGCAGGCCGCGGTGGCCCGCACCGTGGTCCGCACTAGGCTAGAACAGATTGCATTCTATCACTTCCTCTCCCTCTTCGGCGGGCTGGCTCAACAAGTAATGGGTCAAAGCGGTGGCCTGCAGATACGGGTTGACCATGGTATAGAAAGTGGCACACTTCAGTAGTCCCAAAATAGTCTGAGCCACTGGACATTGGGTTCTGAACAGTCATATGGACACTACTTATCTTTTAAGACAACAAAAAATGTCGTACCTTTTGTGTAATTCACTTTTGAAGTGAAGTTAATAAATTAATGTCTCAAAATACTTATTGAATAGATGCACATTACTATCTATTCAAGATCTGTTAAAATTGAAAAATAGACAAATATATATTAAATTGATTCGGTAGTTTTTAAAAGGAACAAATTTTCTAACGCCTAAAAAAACAGTTTTGGCTACCTTTTCTGCAAATAATATAATTGAAAAATAATAATTTGATTTTATTACTCAATTTAGAATAAAGCTAATATTTGAATCCAATATTTTAAAATTAATGACATAATTTCAAAACATACTTTGGTTCTTGTGTGTTTCATCTCTATTGGTCCTTAGGAACGTAAGTGTAGTGCATATTATTTGTAAAAGGGTTGTTACATTTCAACCCTGCTGGAATGTAAGATCTGGTGCAGATCTTCATCTACCAGGGCAAATGTAGGGTAAGAGCACCTTCTCATAAAAATGGACGAGTTTGTTGGAATATGAATTCATTTTTTATTAAATTATTTTATTATTTGTCTATTTATTTAACGCTAAAAATTGTAGAAACTATATATTGCTAAAATGGCAGTAATATATTAAGTATTAACCAAAGACTTTTACAAATAGTTTCTTTGCATGAATTAAGCAGTGCTTAGACGCTTTTCGGCTAGACGGCATAGATACAAAACAGAAGTCGGGTTGCAGCAGAAGGTGCTCATTTTAAGCTTCACAGAGGCAATAAATTGTATCATTGAGAGTTTTTATATGTTTTGCCAAAACAGCCCGCTCATTGCCCCTCAATAGAAAAATGAATAAGTTACTGTCTTTAATGAATCTGTGTGATTACTTTTTTAAATTCATATCTTTATTTATCTTATGAATCTTATGAAAGTTATATTGACTTCGCGCATGAACTTTGCGCAAATTGCAGAATTGGTTCGTACAATTATTAAAAATTGAACAATTTTTTAAGTGAACAAATAAACGGAGCACTTTGTGTAAGTCTGTACAACAGGATGATCTCAGTTTAGCTTAACTATGTTTTGTCGAGGAACTGCCATTGGCTGACAGCTGGAAAAGAATTCTAAAAGCTCGCTTACTGAATTATTTTCTTCAAGAAAGGGTGATCAGAGATAAAGGGATTTTTCCGACGTTTCTTCTGTTTAGTCTGGGACGGGGTGCAGATTACTTTTAGCCCGAAACCGCGAATTATTTTTCTTTCCATCGCAACGTGGTAGTGGAACGAAACTACTTTACTAAGGACTTTCTTCCTGGATCTATATTAAATGGGTACATTGCAGCAAGTAGGAACTATAGAGCGAACTTTTTTATTAGGCCGCTTTTCAGCATCTTTGGTCATATAGCGACCACTGTGAGTTTTAAAATGTAGGGGGAACTGTAGGGAGAACATGTAAGGGCAACACAAACACACACAAACATCAATGCCCGAAAGTGAACTTCACTAAAACTGTATAGCCTCTAAGAGATAGGCTAGGAAGAATATGACATGGCGGCATGGAGGTAAAACTAAGCCCAAAACAATGTTTTGAGACAAATAAAGTAGATAATTTTATTTCATTTATCTTCTCAATATAATATGTTAGAAAGGAGAAAAATCCTAGGTTGTCTTTATCACACTCGTTAATAATTAATATTTTTAAGAAACAGAATCAGCTAGAATTATGGATTTCTTCTGTACTATTTTGTGGTTCCGAGAGTAAATTAAAAGGAAATATACGATAAATCAATTTGCCCAAACCCCAGAACTTCACCGATTTCACCAATTGAAAGAACGAGAAAAATGTGAATTGTCTCATTAGATGATCATATCATTTAAGCCTTCCGTAAGTGTTTTCTGTTAGTGTTTCAATTTCCTTCCGACGTCTCCATTTCTTTTACACTAGTCATAAATTAGTTAGAAAAAACTCAAGATCGCGGTTTGATGTTTCCTTTCATCGGTTGTTTTCTATCTACAAAGAATATTCATTGCTGTTGCCATAATTTCATATAATTTGAGACTGTGCACTCTCAGCAGAAGGAAGCATTGAACTCTTATGTCATATTAACAAAATCATTTTCTGAAGATTGGAATGGCTTGTGTGTGCGTGCTGCCTGTGCTTGAATAATTTTAGTTAATTATATTTTATACATATCGTCGTCATAGGCGACATTATTTGTAAAGAATACAAAATAAGACATCTGAGTAAAAATCAAGTTTCTGAAACTACCCCATGAGTATTTAATTTAATAAAATAATAAAATTTTATCAGTTAATGAAGTGTCCTAAGCAAGTCATAAGAGAACAAAGTACGGTGATAAGTACTGTGATGTGGTAAGTATTCCCGGTATCGAGGTGAGAAATAGCAGGAAAGTTAGTACGGATCAGACTCTTGGTGGAAAGTTCCAAAAGCTAAGGAGGGACAAGGCTTGTAGTTTAAAATTCCACGGTGTCGGTCGAAAATTTCTATTTACACGTTACCACCAAATCTAACCTCCCTATTCCGTAACTGGCGTTTCCCTGAGTTGCCAATGAGACTCCGGATATCGCGGCAGCGCATAATGTCTAACGCATTTTTATAACAAAATACTTCTCGCAAACACACAAGACATCTCACACTCAGACTTTATTTTAGCCCTGCGGCCGATATCAAAATTAACTGAAAGATTAATTAATATATGGATGTTATATATGGCCTTGTGACTAAATTAATTCCGAAATGATCATTTTATCATCATACATTCAACTTTACCCATCTCTTCTGTCTGGAAGCGATTTAATGGGTCACTACTAACACTATAAAGCCGTATTTCGGTCTTTAGCCGTGACGTATCTATATTTTACATCTAGAAATAAATAATAAAATGCATCTACAGGTATTTGAATTTCGTTATATAATTTTAGAGATAATGTTATTACAGATACGATTATTATACGGATGTCTCAAATTTGTCGTAGAAAATCACACAAATGATAATCAAAGATTTTTACATCGCAAATAAAGCTCAACGTATATTTTATCAAAACATAAAATGTCATTAAAGTGAACATAGAAATAAAAGAAGAAACTAAATAAATAAAATATAAAGTGAATATAAAACAAAGACTTAATCTTTTATGGTCCTACACTGAAATCAAATTCCATTCGAGTGCATTTTCTTTTATTTTGTCATACAAGCCTCAGTGACGCAATCCCGGCTGAAATATCTCAGGACATTTACCGATTTCACTGTAATGTCTCAGTCCGGGAGGATCTAGGGTATGAGTTCCCACGATGGCAGGACTAGCTTGATAGCTGGGTCGAATTCTGCCGTTGTCTGAAGGAGAATTCTAGTCGGCTGCTGTGATCGGTAGTTTTCCAAAGTTTCTTCGATTAACAGCTGGTGAACGGTGGAGCAGTACTCTAACAAACGAGCCACACTTGTCCGGGCTGGGGCGGTGTCTCGGTGGTAGGAGATATCTGGATGGGGTAAATCCCGCAAGCCGATATGTAGGTCAGCGTCGAATCACACCATTCAGTCAGCATAGTACACCGCCACCTCCTGGAATAACATTCATTACACTTGCGGGACTATTACCATAGTAGGTGACGCGCGCGAAAACACAAAATAAACAATCGGTTGGTGGAAAGGCTTGAAGCATCGTTCGTACGCGGAGTCAGTAGTTGCTGGTTCGAATCTCGTCTAAGGTATTGGATTGGTTCATAATTCATCTACCGTCATCCATCCTCCATACAACAGAAGGCAGATGCAAACTACTGCGGTGCGTATCTGCTCGAATAAGGGATGGAGATAAGACGTAAGCCTTCACCTTCCTCTGCTCTCTCAAATGAATATGGTACTTACCACATCACTATACCTTTTACCGGGAATACTTACCACATCGCAGTACTTTGTTTTCTCTTATGACTTACTTAGTACACTTTATTAGCTGATAAAATTTTATTATTTTATTAAATTAAATTCTCATGGAGTAGTTTCAGAAACTTGCTTCTTACTTAGATGTCTCATTTTGTATTCTTTACAAATAATGTCGCCTATGACGACGTTGTCTATAAAATATAATTAACTAAAATTATTCAAGCACAGACAGCACGCACACACAAGACCATTCCAATCTTCAGAAAATTATTTTGTTAATACGACATAACAGTTCAATGTTCCCTTCTGCTGCGAGTGCTCAGTCTCAAATTATATGAAATTATGGCAACAGCAATGATAATCTTTTGTGAATATAAAACATAGAACAGATGAGAGGAAACATCAAACCGCGATCTTGAGTTTTTTCTAACCAATTTATTACTGGAGTAAAAGAAATGGAGACGTCGGAAAGAAATTGAAACACTAAAAGAAAACAATTACGGAAGACTTAACTGTATGATCTAATGCGACTATCAGAAGACCGAATACCAAAAACTCACTACAGCTACAACCAAAAACAAAAATGAAGTGCTGCTCATATGGTGATGGATGAAATATTTTATAAATAGTACCGGCCAATAGACTCGAACCGTGTTGATGGTAATTATGATGTTGATAATGTTTCATACACCACTGTGGACAATTATTCTTTTATACTTATTCACCTTTATTTATTCCTTGTTCATGCTGAAATACCTATTGTCACATAAAAGTTTGATATCATTCTAAATTATTAACTGAAAATGTACTAGGAATATTTATTATTAGTCTCCTGAGAAACTGAGCTTTTTACGAGAAGCTGTTCAGGAATTCGATCATTGAATAGCTCGAAAGTTTACTACATAATGTTCAAAACAACAACGAATAGTTTAGAACGAATTTTTTTTGAGTAGGTATAGAATATATTTGTTTTTGACTTTTAAGTGACTTCTATGCGGTGTGAAAAGGTATTGAGATGTCAAATAAGGAAAGTCACACGATAACGCGCTTGCTTCAGCAACATCTTGAGAGTGCACGGAAGGAAAATGCCTTCTAGCTGACAATACTACAAACACTGATTTGGAAGTAGATTTTCTTGGTAGAACGAAAACCTGTAAATGTAAAAAAAAATAATTCTTTCATAAAATTACTAACTTCGGCTATGTTATTCCGCAACTATTTTTCCGTCTTCAATCCCTTCTGTTTCGTGTCCCATATTTCTTTTCTTTGATAAACACAACATTTACAACAAATTAACATTTATAATTTCAGTTTCACCACGAGAGTTATATAAGTATAAAAAATAAAAGCAACAGATCAAAACTTATTATTACCAACACAAAATATTTTGCACTTTGAAGTGATCATGAATCAGAATTTATCTTTGGGTGTGATAATGGGATGATTTTTCCGTTTTTACCTTGTATATTTTATTCTGCTTTATATTTTGTGTACGTTGGGTTTTAAATATATTAAGCATTTGCATCAAACAAAGTTGAAATGAATCGTGGAGTTAATATATTATGATGTGTTGCTCGACAAATGAAATTCTATTTGTGAACTCAACTGGAAGTGTTAATCAATATTATGCAAGGAAAGGTGCGAAGAAAATCACATTTCAGAAACCATTTAGTCGCTGTCGTGTACAGTGTCGCATCGTGTACAGTGTCGCATCGTGTACAGTGGACACAAATTATAAATTGCATTATATTTTAGCTAGACAACGTATATAAATGAACTCTTTATTTTTGGTCCTTGTATCTGTGGTGCATCACCAATGACACTGAAGTAATTATGCACACTAGTATATGAGTTATGCTAAACTCATGACAAGGAGAAATCGACAAGTTACTTGACAGATGAACAAGTGAACATCGAGCATACGCGTTTCGTCATGCAACGTTCATCGTTCGACAATCTAGGAATAATCGCTTTGGTTGTGTTTACCTGTAGCTCGTCATTACCCTTCAAACACTACGAACCTGTCAATAATTACGAGAGTTTCCGAATCGCAAGCAATTTCCGCGAGGCCGCCACCCTACGAGGAGTGTTCTCGTGCTGAACCACATTGCCAATGTCGCTTGTTGCAAATGAACACAGAAGCGGTACTGAGTCTTCTTAAAATCATTGAACAGTGATTATAATTATTTCTAATGCGCTTCTAAAGCACTGCTAACGAAAACGCATGCAAGGTTAATAATGAAATCTGTGGAGTATATTATGAAACACCACGAACGTTTCCGTTACTTTGTTGATTGGGCTTTTCGATTTCATCTCAAGTAATACAAAATCCTAGAAGCATGCCAATGCCTTACCGACACTCGGTGAACCCCAATGTAAGGAGGGGGTGTCAACGCCGGGCCCGAGAATAATTGGAAAATAATTGAAGGATAACTTAACATGTTTAATAAAATTTTCTGCGATTTTAGAAAGACCATCTGAATAGAGGCTAAGAGTTTTTCATGGAAACCACTGGAATGGCTTCAAGGTCAAAGTGATGATGTATAGTCATCCAATGCTTAGTTAACAAATCCAGTAAAAAAGAAGGGTTCATCTCGACAAATAACAATGTAATTAAAATGGCAAAAATTCTTAATAATAGGTAATTAAATGTGTCTGCAAAGTAGGAAACCATGCAGGAGAGAACACAGTATATCAATCAAGAATGTTTCCTCCCATGCTACTACGAAATAGTTACAAAGATTGGCACAAAATTTACAACGGTCTGACAATGTGAAAACCTGATATTAAGGAGGGTCGATAAAACTGCTCCAAAGCTGGTGACGGGAAGAAACCCATGAAATAAAGAATAAGAGGGATACGAGAAAGATACGACCACTTTCATATAAATACGTACGCGCGATGATTATGAAATCAAAGCAAAACAGAGACTAGTGGAGTTAGAATAGCACAAAATATCTCCCATTATTTGTAACTTTGGCAATTTTCGAAATTTTAGAGAGTTCCGGGAAATGAGATCAGCAACATTATTTTAACAGTTCTTTGTCTTATCCGTGGAAAATGTAAATTAAAAGAATTGAAGCGTTTTATTGAGAAAACGATTTGCATTACTTTCGAGCAAACATTACACAATAAGAACTGATTTTTTCAATAAATAATACATGACATTATTTATAGACCTAATTTTTTAGAACAGATTTTTCTGAAGAAAAACCCTTTCATACTGCAGTTTTGAAATATTAAGTTTTTGAAATTTTTGAAAGTACAGAAAGTTTGCTGGAAATAGAACCGATAGGACCGATTCTTACCCTTCTTTATACGTACGAAAAGGAAATTCGAAAAAAAAATGAGGCACTTTTATGTTTAGAAATTTTTTAAAATTGTCTATTTTTCACGTAAAATTACCCTAAAACGACTAATGTTTTCAAAAAATTTTACGTGTACTTATTTCAAGATCTGTCTTTGAAGCAGAAAAACTATTAAGAAAAAATCTCTACCTTCAATATTGTGGTTCAAGAGCGTTGTACAATAAGGTGTAGGAAGATGCCGAAAAAATTTACACTTTTGCAATTTTCAAAAATCAGAGATTTTGAAAAACGAAAATGAGACCTGCGCGATTACACTAAACGTCCTTTACGCCATCCGAAGTCAAGTTATATCAAAATAACTATAGCTTTTGAAGAAGACTTTAAAAATGTTTTCCTGGCTTTATGTAAAGTATCACCAAAAATCAAAAAAATCAGTTTTGAATTAAGAGGGTTTTGAGCTCGTTTAAATCGGTCAGGAGAATATAATTTTTGGGAAAAATCGTCTCTACAGTTTAGGTGCTAGTATTGACCATTGACAGACGGAGAGGCAGGAGTTTTGACGTCAGTCGATTTTTAGGTATCTAGAAACCAGAGAGCATGGAATATTCAGAATACAACAGGGCAGTCGATAAGCCATTTTGCCTTGCAAAAAGTAAGGTATAAGATTTTATTTATTTATTTTTTTATATTGTTATTAGTAAGAAAATTCTACGTTTTCTGCCTAGAAATACTTCCGGAAAAGTCAAAACAACAAAAATATTTCGGGCATTTCTTGGTTTTTGTGTCATACCTTTTTAATGATTGATCTCAGCGCAAAAATAGTTATGTACAATTTTAAAGGTCATAAAGTTATCAACAAATTGGCTTTATAAATAATTTTTCTGAAGGAAATAGTTACAAAACTACGAGATCTTAAAATTGAAGTTGTCCAAAAATACTAGTAATGTAATATTTTTGATTTCTTAAGGTCATAAATAAAAGCGATTAAATACTGTTTTAATACTTACTGAGGTTACACTCGTTTTTGAAAGTACTGGTTTGATTGATTGTTCGTAATTCCTGACACGGGTAACGACCTCAGTAGTTGCTGAAAGTGTAGTGCATGTTTTGCATCAAGAGGTGGCGGTGGTCTTCCCCCGCGGGATGACGAGATCAAGCGCCGACTTTCTGTCGACTAGCACGGTTTTCCCTAAACCATGTATCTCCCACCAGCGGGGCACCGCCTTAGCCGGGGTAAGCTCTAAGCCCCCGACCAGTTTCCCGGTATGTGTTTTAGTGTAGTGCTTGTTAGTGCAAATGTATGTATAAGAGGAGAGGGTAGGACAAGGATGAGGAAGGAAAGTTCCGTAGCCCGTTTGTTAGATCCGGCATTCTCCAGGTGCTGATCGTAGAAACCACAGAAAACTACCGATTGGAGCAGCCGACCGCTAGAATTCTCCTCCAGACAGTGACCTAGCTGAGAAGCTAGTGTCGAAAGTCTTGCCGCTGTTGGGACTCGAACCTAGGATTTCCCGGTCAGAGGCACTGAAGTGACATGAGTTGATGCATGAACCACCACTCCCGGTGAATATACTGGTAGAAGATACTGTATTCCTATACGTTCTGCCAACTAACACGATTTACTTAGATCAAAAGCATTACAATAGAGTAAAATGACGTTCGTTTCTTCTTCTTTTTATTATAATAATAATAATAATAATAATAATAATAATAATAACAATAACTGTTACTATTGTTAATATTATTCGCAATCACAAGAAAGACTTCCCTTTCCACAAAGAAATTATGCGCTGAAGTTTTTGAAATGTTCCTTGAAACCATCAATAATGCGGATGAAAACCGTCAAGATAAATGGGGTCAAAAAATGACAAGCATTGCTAACTTTGGTCAGAGAAGAAGCGCGGTACCACCTTTCCTGACAAAAGAAGTGCACGATTATATTAACACAGGCCGACAAGGAGAAGAAGAGGAGAAGGAAAGGAAAGGAAAGGAAAGGGATTTAGCCACTAATGTTAATAAGACCATGCAGTTCGTATATTACCTTGAAGGCAACTCTAATGAATACAGATGGATTACCGATATTAGGTAGACCCGATTACAAAAGACCCGATAAGCGCACAGGATAATCGTGCCCCCTTCAAAAGTATGGAGAAGACATATTTACAACAGACAGCAAACAAAACACCTTTTTTATATTTTCAAAATGTTGAGTACAAAATATAAAATGACTCCTGATATGAAAACAAGAAATATATCACAGATGCACATGTCACAGTCTTTAAAATAGCGGCTGATCCATTCACAAGTGAATCAAATAAATGGAATACCTACCAGCAAACAATTTCTCACAAAATGTTGAATCGGTCGTACTAGATACGTTTCTTTATTATTTGAGTCAGGGATTTTAATACTCAAGAACGGTGGAATTGACTCATGAAAGAAAGCAATGTATATCATTGGGACATGCCATCGTACAGTAGACAAGGCGTGTTTCTTTTCCCTTTCGACAGGGTTAGCGTAGGTGTCTGCAAGAAGTTTGAATCAAAGCTCTTTATTAATATCTTATTTGCTAGTGGATTCGCTTCATCGTTATTTGAAACTGCATTACTTAAAACGTCTTATATTCTGTTAAATATTCAAAATTAAATAATGAAGCGAATAAAAAAACGTACGTTGTCAGTTCATGTTTGACAACGCAGAGCATAATGTGAACGCATTGGTAGGGCTAATACTTTCTATGCCATGGGAGGAATAATGACAATTTCCCAAAGCAAATTTGTAGATAATTTTACGATATTTAAAATTAAACATAACTATTTTTCGCGAAGATCAATCATTAAAAACTTATGAAAAAACAAAAAACGTCTGAAATATTTTTGGTTTTTTGGCTACCAAAACTTTTCCCGAAGTATTTCGAGGTGGAAAACTTGGGGTTTTCTTATCAATAACAATATAAACAAAATAAAAAAATAAAATCTTCTACCTCGCCTTTTGCGAGGTGAACCTCCTTATTGCTCTCCATCGACTGCATCACAAAACGTGTTAGAGGAAAAATTCCTTAATTATTAATTTACTAAATAAATGGACAAGAATTTTTCCACTTTTTGTCACTAGGGCTCAGCAATACATTTTTCTGTCGAATATTCTTTTTTTTTTCAGCGCACAATTACAGTATTTTCTTTCCGTACAACGTAAGACGAGCATGGAAAATATTGTAAAGAAAATGTAATAACACCAACTAGAACGCATCTATGTCACTCAGGCGAGAAAGTAAAACGCCCAGTAAGGTTCAAAATAGATTCAGTGAAAGCCAGGAAATATCAAGATTTATCAGTGAATATTTCTTCATAGGATTATCTCAAGTATGCTTAGTAAAAATTAACAACTGAGAAATCGAGGCAAACTTGTTGTAAATGCCAAAATTTTTGTTGTTTCAAAACATATGTACGGATGTTTTACCGTATAGAAGTTTACTTGGTATGTATAACCATCTCCAACTCCCCCACATTTCTCCGTACCTTTCAACCGAATGCCTTGCTTGCTGGGAAATAAATACGTTGTACCCATTCCAGTGTTTGAAATAACATGTATTAATTTTGACAACAAAGTACCGGAATCTTTGAGAGGCCGTTAGAATATCAAAGTCAAACTGAGGTGATTGTTCTTTCTTTCCTGGAAGCCATAAATATCTGAAATTGGCATACTCTAAGAGGTCATAGAAAACTATATTTGAAAAAAATGCACTAGTAAATGCTTTTTTCAAATTTAAAATAGAAACTATTATATAGTAAATTCCGCATATAAGTGTTTTGGTGATAATGCTTTGGAAACACATTTAAACATTTATTTTAGATATTAGAATAAAATAATATTATAAAGAATTTATCATACATAATATAAGAAATATATTTAAGAACTACAAAAATTACATTCTGAATTAGAACTTACTTGCCACTCAACCATACTATGCCATTCATCCCTACACGACTGCTAAGAACACGCAAATTCTAAAGGTTTGTGTGCTTTATTCTCGCTTCTAACGATGATCTGTGTTCCCTGCGCGGTTGCGCCGACTTAGGCTTCGAAAGTCTAAAAAATATAACCATTATCTTTTCCAAAAAGGAATATCTAATAGATTCTTTACTTCTTTCAAATGATACCCTCCACGTACACGATTTCTGTTTTAACAGAAATAGCGCAAGATATGGTAGCACCACAGGTTTTTTAAAATAAGAATATTAAATATAGAGTAAATGAAGAATTCATTTTCGATTCTTTATTAATTCTGAATTTATTATTATTATTATTATTATTATTATTATTATTATTATTATTATTATTATTATTATCGTTATCATTATCATTATCATTATTATTATCATTATTATTATCATTATTATTATCATTATTATTATCATTACTATTATTATACATTGTTATATTGCAATGAAAAACCGTATTTATTTTAAATTAAAATATTAATACTAAAAACATTGACGGTGTGATCTAAATGTTAACCTCGACTTCTTTCGAGATGTTTTTTTGCTTTAAAAATTAATTTCATATTTCATCGTGATCACATATTACACTCAATAAAACAGATTATGTTGATTCCCAGAAAAGTTTTTAGAGTTTTTAAATATTGGATTATTTTCAAATGTAAGGCTTCAAACACAAATACAAATTTATTAGAGCCACCCAATAATTTATTTCATGTATCATAATATCACTCTTTTCTGTAAAATACCTCACATTTTGGTTACTGATAGCATATTATGAGATATCAGTTCAATATAATACGTCGCCACTGGCCCTTGAACGATTGGACGAAACATCTTAACGTTCTAAAAACATTAGAACATGGAGTAAAATTATATTCCTGTATCCGGGTGTAACTACTCGTACTTACGCCATCGTCAAATGCGGAGTTTTTCTAGAGAAAGTTAGTCTGACATTTACTTTCTTTTTCTCTGAACTTTGTACGAGATTGCACTAAAGAATCTCAGAAATGAATATTATATTTAAAAAATATGTGTTCAGCATAATTCCGAAAAAAAGTCAAACAATAAACCCTGAAAGGCATTCAAGTGTTAAGTATGTCTATTTGAGCACCAACTTCATCACACAGCGTTATTTTGTCCTATCAACTAGGAAAGGCTATTGCATCTGGGAAGCTCTGAATAGACATTTTTCACGTACACGTTTTCTCTCTCGATAGGATCTGCGAGTTACCCGTTACCGGTCATCCCACGAACTAGCCCATCTACTGATATTCCTCGTCACGGAATAATAAGTGACGGGACACGGCTGACAACCGACTGCATACGACCCCGAATGCTACAGCGAAGACAATTCCAAATTCCGGACATTTTAAAGCCCCGGGCAAACTACCGCCCAGCTGCAGAAATCCACGGCTGTCACGTCCACTCGCGATCTCGCAGCGAGCGCAGCCGTGGTGCAGTGCGTGCTGCGCCGAGCGACGGGGTACGCGAGAGGGTGGAAGCGGACGCAGGGACGGAGGCGGAAGCGAGCATGGAAGCGAAGGCGAAGGCAGAGGGAGAGGCGTAGGCACAGGCGGGAGTGGAGGCGGAGGCTAGGCTGGTGGCGGAGGCGTGGGCGGAGGCTGGAGTGGAGGCAGAGGTGGGGGTGGGAGCGAAGGTGGAGGCGGGGCGGTGGCGGGGGTGGAGGCTGGGGCAGAGGCGTGGGCGGAGGCTCGGGCGGAGGCGTGGCGTGGCGGGGCGGGGCGGCCGGAGCGCAGGTGTCGGGGCGCGAGGGCCGGGTGGAGATGCGGAGGGCACGGGCCCGCGATAACCTCACGGTTATCCCGAAACATCGCAAGCGAGAGCTAGCGCCCCCATCCCCGCGAGGGGCGGCGCGGGGCGGAGGCGGGCGGCGGCGGGGCGGCGGGGGCGGCACGGCCGGTGACCCGTGGTCGGGGGCAGCTGCGCCTCGCCGTAACTCGCAAATCAAGCGCGAGACCTCGGATCGGTCCAGCGCCCCGACAGCGCGCGCGCTCTGAAAAGCCTGAAACCTGCAGTTTCTAACGCAGCGGGTTGTTACGCATTGCCCGCTGTTTCACTTGATGGACGAGGGACAATGGTTTTTTCTTGTTCCCGCGCGGGGTGATTGGGAGAGGAGAACAAATGGTCTTGAGCGCACAGGCGGAACTGAAAGGAAATATAGAGAAAGCCTTATTTGGATTATCGCAAAATTCGCCTTCACTATAAACAAGAACCCAATGCAGCATATAAATAAAATTTATTTACTTTTACATATTTACTAATTTCTAATAAATATGATGTAGAATGCGTCAGTGATAGTATAAAATATTCTTAAGAGATACATTTTTGTGCCCGGTCTCTGACATTCATTAATCACATGCTATACGAGCAGAAATAATTGATACAGTGTTTTAGTGACATCTGTGTAAAAAAGCTAGAGAAATGTAATAATTCGTTAATGAGTTATTACTGTCAGAAAATTAGTTTTAAGAGAATTAAGTTAAAAGAGTTAAGATACAGAAGATTTTTAAAAAGAAATTTCGTGTCTTCCTATAAGACGTTTCTTTTGCTTATTTTGAGTGAATAGTATGTGTTGATGTGTAGTAGTTGAGTGAAGTATAGCATTGATAAAATGAGCCGATGTGTTGCTCTATTAAAATATATTTCTTTTGTTTTGCATCTTTAAGGTTTCACAATTTTAAGAACAATTAGAGAGAGAAACAACAATATATGAAGTGACTGACATGTGCTAGTTTATATATTTTGAACAAGGGAAAATGTGGATTTTTATTTGAGCGGTTCTATTTGATTGGCGTTTTCCCTGTTCATTCTCCCTTTTTTTACCAGAATAATAATGCTGTGTCTCGTACGATGCCTATCTCAATATATTCTATCTATGACGGGAAGTGTATAGACTCGAGGCTTTTGCTTGAGAATGTTCTCTGTGATGTCTGCAGTAATGTATCTATTTATTTTTACCTCAAAAACAGTTAAATCTGTGAATGACGTGCTACGAGGAGAAGTGAATTCTGTGCACGTTTTCATAATTCTGTGATCCCTACCCGAAGTCATATACTACTTGAAGTTTAAACACAGAAAGTAATGAGCATTTTTTACAAGGGTTGTTTAGCAAAACATTCGCTCCGAAGTAAAAAAATCTATTTTCAACGGTTAATCAACTATAGATTTGATTTCTTAACCCTCATCATGTCCTTTGTGAAGGAATAATTCTTCCTGTCGCGACAATATTGGGAACGATAATTGGAATACCTGTATTTCCCACTGAATTCTAGAAGACGTGCACAGAATATGAAGGTACATGTATGTCCTTCATTTTCTGCAATGTGCTTCATCTTCAAGCAAAACAAGGGGCCATCACAGCATTTCCTCAAAGGATCATGGAAGCAGGACCAAAACCTGATTGATATGGGGGCCATTGGCCCAGAAGCTGAGGTATAATACTCGTTACAGGTTGTTTATAATTATAGTCTAAATGGTAAATAACGCATTAAGTATCATTGTTAAAATTAATATTACTTTCTAATTGTACAAAAACCTAATTGTACAAAAATCGTTATGCAGTAGAAAAGATTTTACTTTGGATTTAAACTTTTCTCTCGAATTTAATCGTTTAATGTCATCAGGCAAATAGTTGTAAAATAATGTACATTTATTGTATGTGAATTTTTTGTAGTGCGCTGTTGATACTGTCATCTGATGAATATGATTTCTATGTCGAGTGTTAAAGTTATGGACATCCACGTTTGCTGAAAATACATTCCTGGCCTTAAGTAAGTCCAATTCAACCACTGATTCGTAAATCAACAGACAAGGTAATATTAAAATTCCTAAAGTAATAAAGATATAACTACAAAATAAAATATATTTCCAGATATTGTTAGAATATTATATATCGCTGGCATATTACATTTTCTTATATTTATAAAAAAAACAAAGCAATATGGATTTTTTTAAATTTTCGGCATTGGTTGCGAGATCAGTAAGTTTATAGCTAAGTCCTATTTATTATTAAACAGTAACAATATGCATACAAAATATTTAGCGGCGGATTACACCCGAGCAAACAGCCTGCACCTTTCCTTGAACTCTGTGGTGTTCTGGTGGTAAATAACATCATTCAGATGACCGTTGTCCATTATCTCGGTAGAAAGTCGATTCCTTCACGTGGGGACGATAAGGGTTACAGCACAAACCAGTAGCTATTTGGCCGTTGCTAACAGTTTTTATTACACGGGAGCGAATATTCCTTGTTATCAAATCTTTCCAAAAACCACTCCACTTGTATTTATAGTTTCATTTAATATTGTACAAGGACGGGGTAAGAGATTCCGGAGCTCAAGAAAACGTGGAAAAATTGCACGTCACACATAGTATTTTATGTTAATTTACATTAAATAAATATGTAACAATATATAAATAAATTATAAAAAGGTAGAGTTCTTCCTTCTCCATGCTACCCAAAGTAAAATTTCATAACTCTCTTGAGTTAGAGTAGTTGTCGCTTTCATAGACGTGATAATTTTACAAAAATACATTGCCATGTAGAACACTTGTCCGCAGTTTTACCGTGTTATTATCTAACACACCAGAGAATAATGAGACAGCAGAAGGGCTATATGGTTTGCTTATAGTAGTAAGATAATTGATTAATTAACAAACTATAGAAAAAAATCAAAATTATTAAAATAAATACTTCGAAAACACATTTTTATTTCCCTTTCATTTAAAAATTGTAAAGTCTACAGAAAATACCATAAGGTACTGAATTATTATTCCAACATCTCTTTTAAATCAATGAACAAATCCCAAACTTTAATACTGGGAAGGAAACAAAACATCATATGATGGAAAAATATTTACCTCATTGATATTAAAATGTGCTACAAAAAATAGTCATGAAATTTTAAATAAAGTTAGAGAAAATTGAAAGATATTACATGATTAGCTTTATGTATCCCGAGAAATTAAAACATTTAACATTACTGATAGCATTACTACATAGTTGCATTATCAGTTTTAAAAGAACTTGCCTACCTGTGAAGAGAATTGAGGTGGTCACGAATAATTGACAAATATGCAGGCAGACCGGTATAAATGTTAACAAAAATCTCCGTATCGGGATCAAAGACTTTTGATTGTAAACTTTCCTTCGTTTAACTGAAAATAAAATGTTTGCGCCATTGGGAACTTTTATATTGTACTGTTCGTAGGGTAAGAAAATAAAAAGAAGGAAAGTACGATTATTGTTTTATTATAGTACCAAAATAAAATGTGTTGGAAGAATATTCTGAAAACAATTTAAAAAATATGATATGTATTATTATTTTCTAGTAAGAAATTTGCACTTCCTTGGTGATAAAACCGATACAAGATTCATGGCTGGTCTAATCCTGATATCTCGTCCTTTCTCAGTTTTGGTTTTAACTACGAAGAATGTTAGTAAAACACCTGTTGAAATATCGTCTATAGAGTAACTTTCTTTCCTGCAAGGGACATCCAGGAAACAGCCTTTATAATTGCGGAATTCTAAAACGTAAAAAAAAAAAAAAAAAAAATAGACCAGCGCTCTGCTTGCGCTCCCCCTATTCTAGGCAGCCGTGTGGGCATCTTGCTCTATGCTGGAACGGGGAGCGGGGAGAGCTCACGCCTTCCTCCCCTCGCTTGCAGAGGATCTTGCATTTTATTGACCGGTTCTAAGTTCAACTTGTCTAGGAAAGGAATGCGGTCAAGAGAGTAGAGAAGATTGAATAGGGAGAAATACCAGCAATTTGTTAAAAAAGGGGAAAATGCTTATGAGTAAAAAGGAGAATATTTCCCGCTTTACTTATGAAATTCAAAAGAGGATAAAATGTTTGCAGGTACAAATGTGCATATTATTCATGAATAAGATTTGTTATACAAAAGTAAATTATTCACGTATATTTTATGAGCTCTCGAACTGACGGGCACAATATTTGAAACATTTCCTGTATTCTTACACAATATATTTGAGGTTAACATTAAATATTAACCTAATTAATATTATAGTGTAAAAGTGCAAACAATCATTGTTATAAGAATTGTCTGAAAACTATTTTGTAAACCAATATGCATAAAGAAGAAAATATAAAAATAAAAATAAATAGAATTTTACGATTAATTTTAGGGCGCCCAAAACATTATAGAAATTTTGTTCCAATATGTAAACTTTTCGAATGATAAATCCATGGGACAGGAACTAAGCGGATCTACAAAATAAAAAAACTTAACGCTGTGTTCCTACGGGAAGAACATTGCAAATGTGAGGATATTCATATCTTAAAAAAAGTGAGATTTTGAAATTTGACTTAAGAATGTTTAACTCTCTTAAATCATTTTAATGTTTTACATAAAATAAAATATCCATAAGAAAACTTATCAACATTTGAAATATTTTTTGTAAAAATTTAGTAAATGAACAGCATTTGAAATTTGATATTCTAATTGTAGTTCAGAACTTGCCGAAAGGGTATACAACTAATGAAGATCCGTTTATATTTCATGAATCTCCAACGCTTTTCAATTGTGGGGACCATGTTTTGCGTTCTTATTCCTAGAAAATATTTGATACGAATAATGGTAGTTCGAGAATTATTTATGTGAACCTCCAATTTAATATTTTGTTTCTGAGTACATGTGCAAAGGTAAATTTTGAGAACAAATAAAACATTCTCTCTCTCTCTCTCTCTCTCTCTCTCTCTCTCTATATATATATATATATATATATATATATATATATATATATATATATATATATATATATTCCTTTTCCATCCAGTAATAAGAATTGAAACTAGAGGTAAACGTCTCACTACACATGAGTGTACTTCATAGCCTAAATATGCAAGAGACCACAAAAGACTGCAAATATTCAAAAGTCTCCAACATCATTACAATTTATTTTAGATTGGAACACAATAATAAACCTGACTGAAGAGGTTATATTGGCCCATATGAATGATAAATAAGAAATTTAAAATATAAAATTAAATATATTCACTGTGTATTTCTGACTGTTTTTTGTTCAATTTTTCTTAGGCTTAATTATCTGCTTCAAAGATTTTGAATAAGTCATTCCATAATTACTGCGTAATGGAAAACTTTAATTTGGATTTGCAATCTTCAACATGAAAATTTACGTGTACAATTATGTTCTTTTGTAAATAAGATATTCCTCGATATTTTTTACCGTTTACAAGAAATGTAGGCACATAAATATTGAAGGCTTCAATAATCTTATATTAATATCTTATTTTGATTCTACTAACTACTACTATGAAATTAAAACCATTGAAGTTTTGTGACACCATTTCTAATGACTATAAATTGGTAGTTTTTACTTCACTACTTTGCACAAAAAATAAAACAAGACAAAATAACAATTAAAATATACAAATGTTGAAAGAAGTTTATACGGAAAAATTTATAGTTCTTAATTAATAAAAACATAACAATTCTAGTTAGTTATTGTTTTTATTAACTTAGTATGCGGAAGGATATATTTGCCAAGGAAGAAGTGTATGCAACTATGTGAATCATAGTATCAAGTCTTAAAAGTATTTCAGATACACAGTACCAAGTTGCAAGATATCATGGATAGTGTTGCAAGTTTACATTTTGTTAAAGAATATTCAGAAATATTATATTTCAGATATTAAAAGGGATCTGATACTTTTAGACAGCGTTAAAATTTAATATAATATAAGATATAATTTCTTACCCTCACTGCTACGTTGTAGAACTCTTCACAGCAACTTTCTATTTGCAACCTGTGTCATCAGTCAGGAAATCTTCGGTGTAGCTCACTTTTATGGAACGTTGCTTTTACTAATTTATATTCATAGAAATACTATTTTTCATGAAGCTAATCAGAATCAAATAAAAAGGAACGCCTGAATCTCTTTCTCCACGATTTATTTCAATGGGAAACGATTTATTAACAGAACATTCATGAATGATACTACATACTGGACTTCACCAAGAAATGCAAAATATGTAATAACTAAAATTCGTTTTGATTGATTGAACTTTTCAAATTGATTCTACTTGAATATTTCGTAGAGTAGTGCAAGAGTAGTGTATTTAAAAACATGAAATTGAAGTAATCCTGTTGGAATGATTTACATAGCCTAAGTATCAAGAAAAAGTCTAAATAATATGAATGCTGACCAAAAGGAAATATGAAATTCTGTGACGTCTGTGTTCCAAAGTCTGAGACATGCACGTGAAATTTCAAATACTCAAGAAAATTATAATATATTTAACAGCACGGAAACAGCACAGAAAAAAGTGTGGTTATCCTATACAATTTATATCACTTATTGCGCAAGTGATGCAATGTAATTGGCTCTCATTCTGTTGTTCACATTGACCACAAACTGAGATATTGATATGCAAGCTACGTCGTGCAGAAATAGGGCAACGCATCACAATAAATGACCAAATATCAGACACTGAAAGACGATATTTTGAACGAATAACCCGAATTATATTAACATCAGAAAATTGGCGCCTATACTACACGACGGTATGAGCGGTCTGATTATCATACAAGGAAAAGTTTTTAATAATTACTGTATACAGACACAAGATTTGAACAGCCAATCCATCTCGGCTACAGAAATGATGTAAATGTTTCAATATAAACGTTCGTCAGCTAGTACGAGTTCTGTCCAACAAATTCGCCCAACATTTTGACACGTACCGTACGGTCACGATTGTACAACAAGCATATTTGAAATGTGTAAAACGAGTTGGAAAAGAAAGGTTTAGCTGTGTCAGTCCGATTATTGCCTTCATGATCAACCGAGGAGAAAGGAATGCCACCAATTAACAATAAAAATAGAAATGCATCAGATATAAGCTTAAAAGGTCGGTATCGTATTTAAAAAAAATGTTAATGAGTTCATATCATATCTGCTACAATTTCACTTTCCTATAGAATAAATCGGTCGAATACCCCCAAAAAATTAGAACATTCTTAAACGTTTCCTTATTAATATTACGATCAAAAATTAACATATTCTATTAAATGATATCTTAATATTGCGTTCGAAAAGCAACCGATGGAATTGTACCTCATTCAGTTATTTAATAAAACAATAGTGAACTTTGGCGGGCGTACTTAACGTTCCTAGCGTCGCGTAGCGCCTACAGTGGCCGAGAAGAAAGCCGGCTGGCCTCCCGGAGCACGTGGCCGGGCCGGCGCGACGCGAGGGGCTCGAGCGCGGACTGCGGAGACAGCGGCGGCGAAAGCGAGGGGAGAGCGCCCGGCCCCGGCCGCGAACCCCGACCGGTCCGGCCCGCGCGCACACCTGGCCCCGCCCCGCCCGGCTCTCTTCTGCTCGGCTCGGCCCCGCGTCGCGAACCCGGTCCGGCGGGGTGCGGCTCGCAACCCTCTCTGGGGTGGCTCGCCGGCAGATTTTGCACAGAACCAGTATAATAGAAATAGTAGAAAATATGCGCAACACGTAGAGCGCTTGGAGCTGAACTACAAATATTTACCGACAGGTTTTTCGTCGCATTTCTGTAGGCGAAAGCATTCTTTTCTTAGACATTTTCAGTGGTTCGGAGTAAAAGAGTTCAACAAATTTAACTGCAAATTCTCAAAGATTGCCCAATAGAATTATCAATTCAGTGAAAAATTCCATGTCTTTCCGGAATTAAATAGACAACTTAGTAGAAAAAGTCCGAATTTGTACATTGATATTTATGCTATAATAATAGTATTTTTCGCATAGTAGCAGTTTGGAGATTTTTTTTGTAATTCCCCAAAACAATTTAACACAAATAAGAATAAAATATAAACATGAAGTTATCGTAAAACGTTTGAAGGAAATGAAAAAAGGCTTATAAAAGTTCATGAATTCTTTCAATAAAACGCATGGGACATACGCAAGTGAAATCTGAAAAACATTTGAATTACGGATCCCTGTAAGTAGATTTACTTATATGAATTGCAGTATATTTAAAAGTTATAAAATAATAAGTTTGAAAAGCTTTCAAATCATTTACTATTGCAGTTGTTTTTGTCAGTAATATACCAATATATTGTGCGATTTCCCAAGGAAAGGAACCGCTTTATCATATTCGTAAAATATCTTAAGTATTTATTAACAAATTACTATATGTTGTGTAATATTGTTACTTCCCCTACGAGTTATTATGAAATGATGATTAGAAAGTTTCGATTTTACATGCGGTGGTTTGCCACTGCCTTCTGCATGAATGACAAACACATTAGGAAAACACGAGCCTTACGCGGGCAACAACCTCATGTTTACGCGGCATTGTTGGCTCCCCAATCTATTGCTTAGCCGGTGGAAACTTTGGAGCTTTCAATGAATTTTCCACTTGCAAAATTGGAAATGATTAGATACATTTTTGATATTGTCGATTTTTATTAAGGAATTGTCTGATAATTTTGTTATATTTCACAATTTGATCCACTTATATGAAATTATGAAATTGAATTACTTTCCTGATTACGATTATCCGTAAGGCACACGCGAATCCACCTGTAACATATTTGATTATCAAATATCGTCTTTAAGAATCTAAGGAATTCATTAATACCGAAAGTGATTCCTCCAGTTAGAATGTTTTTTTCCGACAATTTTGCATCTATCAGAACTTTGTAAGAAAACTATCAACAATACATGTTTTCGGGAGGATTTCTCCTTGTGTGCAAACCTGTAGACAATACAAATTATTTATTCTATTCCAATTATTTCAATCATAGAAATTAACATTTTAGTATGTTAACCAATTACTGCCACTGTTCCTTCGATCTATTGGATTGGGATAGAGCATATCCAATGTTCAATTATCATTTTTTAAAATTCCTTTTATTTTAATTATTTTAAGAATTATCCGGTATGCTCTTAAATACTTTAAAACCAGTAAAATTGTTGTTTTTTCTGCCAATTTCTTTTCGTATTTTCGGGAGTTTTAATATTTGCTTCTAGTTTTTTAATTATCTTCAATTCACATTGAGCTTGTAATGTTTTATTGTGAACCGCCATTGATCTCTCCATGATGTATCCACGAATATTTAAGATGTTTTTCTTCTTGTATAGTTCTTCCGAAGGGTAAAATGTGTTTTTGTTATTAAGGTCGTATCATCATATAAGTCATTAGCGACCACTATTCGAGTTAACGTTATGGTAACTACGAAGATGAAACGAAATGGTGATGACAAGGAGTGAAAGGACGAACACGAACACAATCATGCCCGAGGTGGGACTCGAACCCGCGACCCTTCGGTCCGAGATCACGACGACACTACTGCCTTAGAAATCTCGGCCACAGGATCGCCAAGGTAACATTTTTGTTTCCTAAAGATAATTTTTAAATTTCGTTTTTGTATATTTTTTTATATTGGAATTTTCTTGATAAACTCACAAGACTCCATGAAATTTCCGTTTGACCACCTTGTTGCTTTTATGAATGAAAATTATTTATTTAGTGCTAATGTGTGTGTACTCACTTAGATATTTCTTTGAAAAAACGTTTTCGTTCATTTGGGAAATTAACCATGCGCATTCCTTGAAAGCATGATCATTTTCCGTAGCACACATTGCTTCTATTTCTATAACAAATATTTCACCTTGGTTTTACAATATTCTCAAAATACGTTTAGAAGTTTATGAATAATAAAAGGTTTGATTTATTGTTCACGATTTAAACAGTAATCATAATGATACTACTCTGTACAGCTTAAAAAACGACCACAAATTCTATTAGAATAGTCAAGATCGTTGTAATGACGGCCTACCAAGTTATGCGCGGTGGATCGGCGAAGGGAGTGGCCACGCCGGAGACCTTGAGGCTTCCAGGCGAAGCCCGGGGCGGGCATCGGGCGATGGCCGCGGCCACCCTCGTGGGGAGCGGGTTTGGCGCAGGGCGCGGGTCGGGGGTCGGGGCCCGCCCCTCGGCGGAGGGTGGCAGCCGGCCGAGCGTCGCGGCGTGGCGCAGCGCAGCGCGGCCCACAAAGGCGCGGCCGGGGCGCGAAGGGGAGCCCGAACCCGTCCGCGCCGGGCGTGGCGTCGCGACGGCGCGCCGGCCGAGCCCCGGCGACGCCGCGCCAGCGCAGCCCTCCGACGCCCGACGCCGAACGGCGGACGCTGCGCTACCGGTTTCTAGCGACGCCCAGCGCGAGGGAAGCATTCCTGCATTCTTGTCGGTATGTCGTCGATTGTGCGAAACCACAAAGAGGATTAATGCAAACGATGTGCTTTCTCTTGTTGGAATGTTGGGGCGAAATGGCTCGAGGGAAATGACAGGAAATGCCCGGCACTATTTCTCGAGACATTTTCAAAACTGCCTGTCCTATTATTTTCTTTGTTTTTTTAATTTGAATATGTACTGTACTCGGAATACTGATGTCGACTGACTCGCCCAGGCAGTCGTTCAGTTTTTGATTCAAATTATTCATAGAATTGGAATGAACGTTGCTTCAAAGTATTGGGACCGAGTGCACTTTGATCAATATTGCTTGATGTATTTCATGCGTATAGCTGTATCCTTGGAGATTCATTCCTAACTAGTCTTCTACTTGTAATTGAAACGTTTATTTGCAAAAGTAACATCGCATTCTACGTGTTCTACTCTTGAACGCAGTTACCTACAATGAAAGTTTTATGGTTTACATTCGCGTTTTAAGGCGTAGAATTTATCTAGGCATTTTCTTAAAGTTGAAAACTTATAAATCATGCAAAAATATTGCTATCGTACGGCGAAATATGAACGTGCTTTCATATGCATATTTGCACTAAAAATGAAGGAACAAGAAATAGAAACAATTGAACAAGTCGTATGATTATGTGGTAGGACAATTTATGAATATGTGGCATTCGCATTTTAACTAAGACCACATTTAAAAACAAAACACTTTCTCCGGTCCCTGGAAAATCTACGCTCATATCTACTTGGAACTACAGTTAGTTTAGACTGTGAATGTATTCCTAAGAAAATACGTCAAAAGCATTTATAGAATACAAATAGAACGCCAAAGAAATATTTAGGTAATAGAATTAAGACTACAGAAAATCAAATTTTTATTCTCTTATATCTCAAAAGCACAAAATATTACAAAACCCATTGCATTCACAAACAAAAGAAAATGCCCTGATCTTGAACGCATAATAAGTCATCTCAAGTTTAACCAAAATATTGCGTCATTTAATAATTTGTGGAGTTTTTATTTACTTTGATTATTGCCTCTTGTCTTTGTGGCCTAAAATTCACAAACTGTTAAAGATGCGGGGTCAGTCAAATTCTTCATTTTGTTAGGAGGGTATGTTTAAGACATTGTTTATTAACACAGTGTATTTTGAATGTCTTATTCCAAGAACAGACGATGTATAGTCTGTTAAGTTAATATCAAGGAATTCAAGAATTGTATTAGTTTTTGTGTTTAAGAGCAGTCAAAATCGAGTCCTTAAAGATTTATGTTTCGGGTCACTGTCGTATTAAAACCACAAAGTTATTTTCACAGCGCTAACGAAGAGATTTTTCTTTAACATATGCACCTTGTGTTCCATCACACCATCGGTTACATGCAGATGACCTACACTTGCGGCATTCGTACACCCCCAGACTACAACGGAACCGCTTCTATAATCACCGCTGGAGGAACCGCTTCTATAATCACAAGATGTTGACGATCCAGTTCTGCAATAAGGTTGCCGTATACCATGCGTCTCTCATGGGAGAAAAAATGTTAGTTTTGCTTTGTCTAAAAATATAACTAAATTTCAAACGACCGATTCATGATATCGGCACTGCTTCCCAAGATTTAATCGCTTTACGTGATTTGCTTTACTTAGAACATTTTCCGGCCATGATACCTATTTTCGATACAAATATTGCGCACTCCAATGATACTTCAACCACACGTTCTCTCAATTCCTTTCCCAATTTTACAACACAAATATTTGGACTGTTCTTAACATTTCTTGCAATGTCATAAGTCTCTGAGCGGTTACTGTTCATTTCCATCTCTCGCAATTTGGTGGCAACTTTTCACTGAGGATTATCCATTGCTTTGCTCCTTATCAGTGTTACACCGAGATTTATACTTCACAGAATCTTTGTAAATCCGGAATTAACTACTTTATTTCCTTTCATTACTTCAAGTGCACGATGACTGCGCCTAGTCTGCACTCCTATCGCATTTTGTTTTATTTTTGGATATTGTAATTTGCCTGTTGGCCTTATAATTCAAATACTAAATATAAAATATATGGGTAATTCCACGTGAAATCGACCGAAAAAAGCATGACCCCTTCCGATTGGTCTAAACATTTTTATGACTTGTGCAGTGTGATGTAAAAGGTTAGATCATATTTAGTGCTTGACCTTTGACCATGTTTTTATTTACACACAAAATTAGTAAACTGAGCGTTTCAGACGAACTTCAGAAAAAAATTGAAACTCCTCGTGAAAATTCATTCTAATATTAAAAAATGTTTGCCCTATGAGTAAATAGTTCAATGAAAAGGCTTTTTGCATTGAGACTCTAATGATCTGGATTATACACCAAAGTGTTTACTCCTAAATTCAAAAGTGCAGTTTTTTTTCAAACCAAAATTCCCAAAATACGTAATCTGCGATTTTCGAGTTGGTTGACCCAAAATAGTTTAGAAACTAAGTTTTCACACAAAAAAGAACAGGCGTGTTAAACTGGAAGTTTCAAAAGTTAGAGTACTTTAAAAAATCCCTTTTTAAATGGTGTACATATTTTTCACAAATCGTAAAAATATACATTTCTAGTTCAAAATTATTTGATCATTAGTTGATGTATCTAACTTAATATGCACTTAATCTCACACCAATATGCACAATTCCAGCTAATTGTAAACACAGTTGCATTTGTGAGTGGAAGTGATTAAAGTGACTTCCAATGAAGTTTTTTGAATACTCAAAAATTTTCTGAGAGAAAAAGCTTCAAATTTCGCATTTATAGTAACGCTTAAACGCCATTTTCTTAAATGTGGCTCCACATTTTTCAAAGAAAATTGCAATTTAGGACGAGGTTTCACTCTTCGTTAATATTATTACGGTAATATTTCATTTATACTATTAGTGAACCGAAATATTGAGAAAATTTCAAGAAAATGTACTTTGGGTGGCAATAGATGGTAGCTGGCAAGACAGAAAAGCTAGACCAGACCAAAGAAATTAGAAAAATAACTAGCACCAGAAAGTTTCTGGCTTTCTGTAGCATCAGTAGTTTGTTTTCAATTGTTCTTAGAAATTTGTTCTCTAAAATTTAAATCTTATTTACGTTGATGCCCGAGACATTTGACAAGTTGAGCATACATATATTAGTGAGGTCCTGGTTTTTGTTTAGTCAAGTTTTAGAGTGTTGATATAATAATTTCTATTTATTCTATTTATTCCTAGTTTTAATTGTAATAATTATTATTTTGATTTGGTGAATTTAGTTTCCTATGTATGTTTTAGAGTCAAGTTTAGAATCTATGACTAATTCTCAACATTTTACAGATTTGTTTGGGCGCAATTACGGAACAGTATTATTGCTGATTTTGAGCTTGTATTAGACATCTTGTGATGGAAACCACCAAGAAACGCTTTAATTGTAGAAAATGTATTGCGTCGTATCTCTTTATTACCTTGGGAAATTTGAAAAACTCCAACTAAATTTAATAATACTAAATCCGTAAAACACCATTTTTATATTACTAATACATATTTAAGATACTCTGTGGAATAAGAAAATGTGTAACATATTAACCAAAATAAAATTCATAATAATAATTTAATAAATAATTAATTAATTAACTTTTTGAGTGTTTACAACTATACTATTATAACAAATATTTGATACTTAAAATATTACTATCAAATGTTTGTTAAAATTTATTGAGGTAACTGATTCAATTTATATTGGTGACTTTGGATGGAACAATATTGACAAATGGAAATTAAATTAATTGAATTTATACTTTTTCTTAATTTTATAAATATGAACTTATGTTATGTTGACAAAGAAGGAAGAATTAATTAAATAACAGTTTCAGACAAAATGTACAACTACAATCTCTTAGAATTTACGTTGTCTTTGTCACTGTATATGTGAAACTATATATTGAGAAATTGTTCATGGGCTACAATATTGGCGCAAGTAAAAAAATCAGGTGTTGAGATCAATGAGTTTCAAGTTTTCACCTTGTATTGAAATATCATTCTTGATTTCACACTTCTGTTGCTTGTTGGTGAAACAGAGTACTGGAAGATATGCTGATGTTGTTGCTGGAAGGTAGACTAATATGCAATTCTGGAAAATGCATTTTCTCAATGTTCGTATTTTTTTAGTTGTGCCACTATTGCTGTCCACGGTATATATTATAAATTAAAATAAGTTTCTACATATATTACATACCACTCTGAATCTCTACTTCAGCGTCAGCTTGTTTGGAAAGGCTTGTTATGAAATATGAAATGCAAGTAGCCTGATGTATTTAAACCATTTCTTTTTTGACTATTTCTTGAAATCAGTCTTTGAATATTTCTTTCAATACATTTTTCTTGTGTTTTAATGTATTAAAATTATGTCGTTAAAATTATTGTTATATTGTGGCTGCACGGTAATAATATAGGATTAAAGCACCAGTAGTTGGCACAGTAATGGTAATTTACGTCATAAGGATGGAAAATATTACATTACGAGTGAGATGTATCGAGGGGGAAGATAGGAGCCGAGTCTGGAATTTCTAACGAGTAATGTAAACTTTCCGTCCGTGTCTCGTAACTCGTTTTATTTCATACAATGTCGCATTTCCTTATTTTTATTTTAATTTCATATTGCAATATTTCGTTACGTTCGAGTGCTAGTAAAGAATTACACACTGTGCCAGAACTCTCTGTAACCTTGATGTCTGTGAAACAATTGCAATGCTCTGAACATATTAAAAGGAAATTGGAAGATTAAGAGATGCTTTGGAAATCGATAATAGATGAATCCAATGAAGCAATTGAACAATTAATACCTCAAAATCGGAAGAAAAATATAAAAAAGAATATAAAAAATATAGTTCCTTGAAAAATAAAAATAATATGAATATGGTTAATGAGGTTGTAATGTTGGCTTACTTATCAGACTTAGTGCTCTAATTTTGTCACCATAATATACCCTTATCTACATTTTTCATGAATGAGTGCACGTTTCCTTATCATTATTATAATCAACTGCATCGTTGAGGCTGACCATGTTCTTATAAAACAAATCAGAAACGTTCGTACACAATGTCGAAGTTCATAAGAAAGTATGAGATTTCATTACGGTTCACTGTATCGTAATGTCCCACTTAGGGTCCTCTCGGAGGGATGTAAACAACCGAAATGCGATATAGCAAGAAATAAAGAATACTTTCGTAGTTGTCTCAAAGTGCTGGGGCTAGAGTAATAAATTCGTTTTGTGAAATTCAAGTGCCAAAATGCATTCCTCTTTTTAAATTGATTCCTTTCATAAAAATTGCCATTTTTTTAGTTTCTTCTATTTTTATTTATTTACTTATTTATTTATTTAGTTTGAAACCCGAATGTTGACCCAGTAATGTCCAATTAAAAAATACAAATTTTGGTAGGGGCCAAGAGCTCGACTCATAAAAGCCAATGGGTATTTCAAACTCTGAACGTGTTTGAGATCCAAAAAGTCCAAGAAAAACACTGGTTCATGTTGTATTGCCAATATAAATAAGATATTTTAGCATATTCTTAAAATGCAAAATAAGGGAAAATAAATTATTTATTTGTATTGCAGTCTGCATCACCAGTATGCATAAGGTCCCCATATTGCCAGTTGGAAAGAAATGGAAAGACATCAATTCTTATTTTTCAAATTATAAGCTGGAAGTGACCACTGTAACGCAGTTACTCTCTTTATGAAGAAGATAAGACATTTTAAAAGATCGCCATTTTGAAGCAGGACGGATTGAATGTGAGTGAAGCTGAATATTCTACGGCCAAAGACAGTGTGTCTGTTTCTCGGATGAACAATATTTATACCTTTTTACCTGTTAATATATATTATTTTCTCAACATATTTCCGGTTGCCAAAGAGTCAAGTATGTATTCTATCTCTAAAGCAGACTTCCTAAATCAAATGGAAACGTATTTCACCAAATTTAAAACTAAGCCAAAAGTGTATCTCTAATACGGGCAATAATGACTATTTATATTATCAATTACTTTCATTTTTTAAGGTTTCTGATATAATAATGCCGAGCGTCCAATGTACGAAATATTCTCTCAGTTGTTCTCTCCTGCAAGTCTATTTTCTATACACAGGTTCATTTACTATTTGCCCTTAGTGTTTTAGAATCATTCTTAATGCTGAATGCTAAAATGAAAGTTTTACAAGGTCATTTTGAATTTTGCAATCAATGGCTGTTACTACAAATCATCAACTATGAAGCAAGGAATGGGGTGACATTTACTCGCAATTTTGCTGTATTACTGCAAACCAAACGACAATGTATTACGTAGCTCATGGATGTTTTTATATTACATAAAGTGATCTTCAAGACATTTAGCCTTCAAGGTAATCACATTTGTATTGTAATGTAGAATAGGAATAGATAACGCAAGATATCGGATAAAAGTCATGGGTCACGGGTGAGTCTGTTTATATTAAGACTACAAGATACGGAAGATGTAACACGCATTACGGAAGATGTAACGAAAACATATTTTTATTCAGTAAATAATACCGTCTAAATATTTTTCCAGACAATGTATTTAGGACGACTTAGACAACAGTGTCTTTGCAACGGAATGAGATGTTCGCGAACTTACAAAGTTATTCCGTTTAAGAGTAGGACGTGATCTGAAATTGAGTGTAAACAGAGGAGTGGAAAGTTACGCGACTGTACTTCGTTGCTCACCTTAGGCGCGACATGCAAACTTAAGTCTAACAATAGCGAATGGCGTCCTTGGGGAACCAGAGCCCACACAGGTTGTACGACGCGAGTCACGCGCCTTAGAGCGCATTTTTATTGACGATCCGATGTAAATGGTCATGGTCTTTTGCGAAGGGCGAACCAAGTCAGATGGTAATATACGTTTTTCTACTAAAACACTTTTAATTTTTTGAAACTGTCAAATATTACGATTCCTGCCGCAAACATTTTAGAAAAATTCAATCTTTTCAAGCAGCCATAATTACAAAATAAAAGTAGTTAAGACACATTACAAATTCATTTAAGAGCTTTTTCCATTCAATTTTATAAAAATTGGTACATAACTTCCACATACAAAATCAAATTTAGAAACTTGTGAATAGGGTAACTAACACAGAGGAAAATGTTGAAAAAGATTCATTTCTCTTGAAAAGAAAATGGATTTTTTTTTTAACTTTTAATAAGCAATTTTTTCAAGGGTGACTACAGTTTCACAGTAATTTATACAACACAAATATTTTAAGACAACAACTCCTAATGTAAAGTTTTTTGTAAACATTTATATGAAAAATGAAACATTTCTGTGAATAATAACTACTTCTAGTTATAACGAGATTAAATAATTCCGCCAGGCCGTAATGCCGAACTCCTGCTGTAATACCGGCTCTTTACGGATAGCATGATTGGTCTTTTTGCGTTTGTCTTTTTCATATCACGAAGAAACGTACGAAAATCAGTTTCGTAAACCTATTTTCTCAGAAATGTAATGGAGGAAATATTGTGCCTAAACTTATTCTGCATTTGTAGACTATTTTCAGAAATGAAACATCAAATAGAGTGATTGATGGATTTATAAATTAACTTGTAGATTGAGTGCATGGTGAAGAAAAATATGATTTATGTACTACTCAAGCGTAAGGTATATCCTATTTTAAAATGCCGTATCAAGGAGTGATAGTAAAACATGATACAACTATGAGATGAAAGACTTTCTATTCGATGGATTCGAAAGGATTTCTATTCGATGATGTGTGTGAGTACTCTTTCTTTCACTTTTCCCGTATTTCAAATATTTAGTACGGATCTTTGGATTCTTTAGAGGGTATTGTAATGTGAGATTTCTTGATGGTGACTCTTACAGAACGTCAATACAAAAATTTGAAGTGTTTAATATTAGTGATTAATTTTACGCACAATACATTATTATTATTATTATTATTATTATTATTATTATTATTATTATTATTATTATTATTATTATTAAGCTACAGATAAGGGAATTATTCCACGCGACGGTATAAGAAAGCGAAAGTATTAAAAAAGATTTATTTTAGCTATATGCAACAAAATGTTACAAAAAATAAATGTAAAAAATGTAATAAAATGCCCTAAAAAAAAGACATGCACACAACCATCTGGCCAGGACGGCAGCTTGAGGCCGGTTTTAATTTATATATCAAGAGAAAAAGATGCATTCTCCCAGAATTATGTATATATATATATATATATATATATATATATATATATATATATATATATATATATATAAAATTTAAACAAAGAAGTAACTTAAAAGAGATTGGCAGTAAAAACTATTTTTAAATGCAATGTGTTTAACTTTTCGGAAGGATTGCTGTGTTTCATATTTTGTAACAATTACTGGAAGATTATTCCACGATTTGGTCATTGCTAGTAAGATTTATATTAAAACTTGATGTTGCCGAGAGAAGAAAGAAGAAATTACACCATTTACGAGTTTGAAAAAGATACAGTGAAAGATGTATGGAATTATTCTATTATAATTACAAATTCAATATCTGATTTTCTTTGAATTTCTTCACATATGATAGCAGTTCCAGTAATGTATTGAAGCCTACCACACATCTTTTGAGCCCTTCGAAAATCATCAGAGATAGACTCTCTCAAATTGCCGGTCATAAAATCACCATAACAAAGGACGGGGTGGGTGCAAGAGAGTATAGTATTTCTTTAGTTCTGACCAGAAAACATTTCTAAGCGCGTTTGAACGAGTATATTAAGGCAAAACCTTAGCAACAAGTGTCTCGAGCATGGACTTCTCAAGCAACTCTGTATTCTTAATACGGAGAACATTCATGGACTCTTAAAATATCTACTGAATACGTGAAATGTTGTATGTAAAGATACTGCTTATAATATGTAGGACTTCAACCACTTCAGTAGTCTTTTACCACCGGATAGCAACAGAGCAGAATAATGATACAAATTATCATTTACAGCGAAGTAAAATGGTGAACCACCGTTGGCCCAAGAAAGAATAGAGGAAGATTTACTAGTCCAAAACAAACGAACAAATAGGCAGGTAGCTTCATGCCTCCAAAGAAAATTTCATGTTTCGGTATTTGTTTTTTACATTTACTGTTAACAAAAATCATAACTTAAATTTTATTAACAGAATTTGACTATTTTGGTACTGACTAATAACTTAAAATACTGAGATCAGAAACTTGTGTAGAACTCTCTTTTTGTTGAAATTCTTTTGAATGTAGGGTTACCTTTTCTTTGAATGTCATTGAAACGAGTAAAACGTTGTGGGAATTCTGATTCGGTGTTGTTGACGTTCTTATGCGAAGAAATAAAAGAGGCCATCTTCGTCAACATTGTATTTTGATTGAATTTGTATTGTATTGAAGCCTTCGACGGCTTTGCCGTTATCATCTGTCTCGCTGCCTTCGGCAAACGTCGGTAGTCTGTGCCGGCGGTAGGCAGTCACTTTTGCCCAAAGCAGCGAGACTGATGATGACGGCAAAGCCGTCGAAAGCCGGCTATCTGAATCAAATTACTATGTTGACGAAGATGACCTCTTTTATTTCTTCGTAAAACGTTGTTAAGAAATAACTCACGTGTCTTGGTAAAACATCTCTTAGTTTTTCTTGAGCATTGAGCGTATCTGCAATAATCTTCCGCCAGTTTTGTCGTTTTGTCTCGTCAATTCGCAGTCAGTCAGTGCCTTTTATCCCTTAGATCAGGGGCTCGGCTCTTTTAGTAACCGGTATTCCCAGACGGTCACCCGTCTAGGACTCCGTGGTGTCTCCAGTTGCTTAACTGCGCTCAAAACCCAAGAAGGATTAAGAGACGTGTTGCATAGTTGCCACAAATTAAATCTACCTGTAATTTCAGAACATAATTTAAAATCTAGAAGTTATGTGTTATATCTGCGGTCTCACACATTTCAATTTAGAAATATTATAATCATATTTGAAGCCCAAAATTATATCAACGATACGAAACCTAACGATTGTTTACAATACTCTATAGACAAATATATAATATTACTGAACACGTGAAGGCTACCGTCAATACTTTCACTATATAGTATAGAAAAATACCGTTTCTGCATGATGTTAGTTTGTTAATAATACATGTATAATTCATTTTAAAAGTACATAGAGACAGCACCGAAAGTATTTTTAAATAATCTTGTTCATCTTAAATGGCAAAATATTAAAAGTTTGGAAATGTTCCCCAAATGTCATAGTAATTGATTCAAATACGTTCTGCACCTAAAATAATGGTGCCGTGACAAAACACACCGTCAGACCCCCAGAGTCATCACGAAATTCAGGAAGATCTATAATTCATCAATTTACCCACACTCGCGTTTCGTGGCACTGCAATAAAGGTATGAAAAATATAATAGGCATGAAAATCACCGGTTCCCATTGACGGTGCTAACTCCGTTGTCGAAGCGCCACACATCCAGGAGCTTTTGCTTCGAGTTCGGTCAAAGTCCAGAGGACATGTCACTATGAAGCAAGATTGACTTTGAAGTACAAGAAAATCATTAAGGACTGTGTTTACGATACGATAACATGTTTCTGTGAGAACGTCATAATGATATAAACTGCGAATAATAACGCGACTGAACATGACATACAGTGGTTTTATTGAAACCAATATTTTAACAATTCGAGAGAAATATTTTTTATGATGATTAGAAATGTAAATATTTAATATTTAAAATACCCAAGAGCAAAATCGAAATATCTTCAACATACTTCAAATATCATACGAGTTCTCCAATTAGAATATTTTCTATTTACATTTGCTCATTTCTAGAGGCCCGACCCTTCAGTAAAAATGACCTCTTTCTCACTAGTCTTGCGTATCAAATTACTAAAGATAAATTCTATTATTTAAAGGTGTAATTTAGCCATATTAAAAAAAATAATGCATACAACTTTGAACCTAAAATATTTCTAATTGAAGAATAAGACAATCAAAATAAATTGATATCTGATAATTTTAATATATAAAGAACGAATATTTAAAAGCAATTTAAAAAACACTATAAATCCAATACGTAATAATATTAGATATTTATTTTACCTCATGCTTAATTGGTTCAAAGTTCTGATTTATTGTTTTCTTGTTTTCGTATTTGGTTTGCTGCCGGCTGTAAGGGATATTATTTCATTTTACAAGTACTAATACTATCAGGTTGTGAATAATTTGCAAGCGTATAGCGAAATCACTCAATTGAAATGGCTACATTCAGATGAAAAATTTCATCAGAATATTTAAAAAGCCAAATTAAATGATTAAAAATAGAGGTAAAAATTTTTGATCTCTGCTGCTAACAGACTCCTTGTGAATAACCATTTCAAGTCGTTTAATGTTTATTAAATGAGTATATACTTGTCATCCTGAACCGAACATAATAGGCAGTATTTGTAATAAATAGCTGGTGAGCGGACTCTTCATAAGGTACATCCATTTGACATTTGTTTATATTCAAAAAAATTCTGTTTTTCCGATCCCATATTACTACTTCTCTACATTTTATCATTGATTTTTTCTCATCTTCTCTTCCTAAAACTGTATTTCTCACAAATTTTTCATATTTATGTTGCTGATTTAACTGATATATTTATGGTATCTTTACTTTTAACTTCTATCTAATGGAATCTATTCTTTCAATCTTTTACCGTACTTCCTCATAATTTTTATTTTATGTTTGTTTCTTTTGGCAGTAGGACTTCATTTTTGAGACTTTGAGTTTTCCTGGTTGCTATTTGATTTTATTCTCCACACTTTCAGTATTGTTGGGTTTCTTTATATTTCTTTCTTATGTTCTTTTTTGTTTCTCTCGTAATTTATTTTTATTGTATCTTACATTTACGACACCATCTCAATATATTTTCGAAAATGCAAATTAAATTGCTCAGGTGCACGAAAGCCTTTTTGAGCGAAATAAATCACACTCAGTGGCTTCTAGAAAGTGAGTGTCAGTCTTCAAATTGCTTTTATGGAGACTGTCGATCTCAGCATCGAAGAACAGAATTATACTAATGAGACTGATGCATTGAGAGAAATCTACATGCAAAAATATGACGTGTCTTGTCAAGGGTAATATTCCATTCACTTTTAGTACCATATTCTCTTCATTACTGGGTAAGCCTAATAATACAGACTCGGATATAAAAGCGCTTCATGTTAAGACACATAGGGGGGTTATCATTTCGAGACAGAATATCGATGGGGCTCAAAGTTATGCGGCCAATGGCGTTCTTTTACTGTATAGTTTTACTTTATAGAAATAGGGCCAAGGCAATTGATGATAAAAAGTAACCAAAGACAAATAATGCGTCTGTAGAATGTATGTAGATACCTCAGTACATCATCTGCACTTCTATTCGCATCTTGTAATTTCGATCAATTATAACTCGTTAGCAGTAATTTGCGTACGCATTTAATATTCTTTATGCTGATTGACCCGTCTCAGCGGCGCGGGCAGTTGCAACACGTCACTTCGTCCGCGAGGATCACTTACTGCTGTAGGTTGCAGTCTTTTGTTGCGGATAATGGATGTGTGTCAATGTGATTGAGACACCCATCAAATCCATGTACACTCATCACAACTCATCTATCATTATTGATCACCCATTAAGTTCATCTCTAGCGCCCTCCTTGCAGGAGAGGAAACAGAACAAATCAGAAACTGCTCTCATCTGCCAGAAAGGGGAAGGTCACTAAGGCTTAAGGCGGCGGTCATAGTGGAGCAGAGTTTGGCCGAAATTGTGGTCGGTCGACGTCGGGCGGACAAAATCAAACGAAGCAGACTATTTTCCGACAGGCTTATTTTTCGGACGCCGTCGGAAGAAGTCGTTCGTACTTACTAAGACCATTTCCGTTTACCGTGAACGAATTCCGTTCCAAATTCCATTGAACCGATTCCGTTGAACGAATACGGCATATCGGACGACGATCTTGGGTGACAGAAATTTCGGCCAAAATCGACGCCCTATGACCGCCGCCTAAATCTCTTATTTCATCTACGCGCAGAAATTCTCAGCCCACAGAAGTAATAAGATACAATTTTATGGTAGTGATCTGCTTGACTATCTTATAAAGAGTATACATTGCATCTGTCCTCTCTGACAGACTTTTCGGCAGTATGGAAGAGAGCAATTTCGTATTACGTGAACTCCTCTTACCGTTATATTCACTCACCATTGGTAATCCCCTGTTACTCTTTCAAATGTTTCCAGTAACACCACCAGACTCAATGACAATTACAAACGTCGCCTGAATGTCTTTGTACCTCCCTACTGTAGTCATCAATATAATATGCACTCTTAGGACAAGTGCATCCATTCAGAAGCGACACCAAACTAGGTATTTGCATGAACTAAATACAATTAAACGATTAATACGTGCGAACTATCACGTAACGACATAAATAAACAAAAAATGTAATTTTAAAAGGGAAATATAGGGTATGAATTGCTATGATAGAGCGAGATGAAATTAATGTAAATGTTCACCATTCAATATACCTAGTTTAAAATGATTTTGGAAGTAATTATTGAAACTAGACATGTACATGCGGCAGTAGAATTTTGGTCTCTATATAAGTGAATATTCGCAGAATGAGATTCACAGCAAATCATTATTGGGGTTTAAAAACAGTCTTCATAAATTGAACGGACGCCTTCTTCTTATCTTAAATTTTATATAAAGAACATCGAAATTTGAAACACGATTCTGTGAATATTTTGAATGTTTAGTGTCTTGGAACATTTTTTTGACATTTTAAGATAATACTTGCGTACTAGAGTAATTGGTTAAATGCCACACATTAAAAAATATAATCCAATTCCTTTGCAACAAACGCATTTCTCGTCCAGTGCTTCAAGCAAACGATGTATTGTGCTATGAAGTTTACCAGTAAATCCTAAGTGACTTTGGAACAAATTATAAAGCATCTTTCAAACAAACCTGTGCCGCAAAAACAATCTCAAAATACATTCTTTCAGTCTCACATATCATCCTCCAATTAACCATATTGTTGCTTTAAAGAAATGTGACTAGCAAAAATTAAATAGAATACTAAAAGTTAAGAGATATTAGCAAACAGCAAAGGGGAAAACGCTATTGTGACATTTTAAAAAGTTTCCGATTATAAAGGTGACTAGAATTCTTAAAAACAATAGGAATTTAAGTTTTATGTGCACGTAAGTATGCATTTCACTGAAGTTCAATACAAGAATTGCTTACAAATTACCGAAATGGAAATTCATCACGTGTGTCCGTTTTAAAACCATTATTTAACTTCTCATCTTGAGTGGTCAATAAAAAATAGCAAAAAAGTACAAAATCAATACAATTATAATCAGCTTTTTTTGTTTTACTAAAACTTATTTAAATATTCTTGATGTTATTTTTATAAATTTTGCTCTACTTATTGTTGTCAAATGAATAATGTTGGGTTGTAAAGAGGTGAATACCTTGGCTTGCAACCTCTTCCATTAATCGCAAAATACATTAATGCAAGTGGGCAATGAATTTAATATCTTCATTGAAATTTTACAAACATGTGGTAAATATAAATTAATTATTCATTAAATATTCATTGTTCCCTCACTTCCATTATGTAGTCTCAAGAAATTAACGCAAACCCTCTCCAGAATGTAGAAAATGCAAAAATATAAAATATTAAATTGAATGTATGATTATGTCGTGTTTCCGGGGGCGTCAATTTCTATAGTCATTAGTCCCGTAAGCGTCATGAATGTTTTATCACGCAAGGTGGAAGTGTTCTTCCCTCGCGGGATGGAGTGATCCGGCGTCGGACTCGCACGTCGGTTGCGTTTTTTTTTTTTTTTTTTTTCATCAAGGAACCACTACCGAGGCCCAACCCAGCCGGGATAAGTTTTATGCACCCAATTGGTCCCTCAACATACGAGGTAGTGTAGGGCATGTAATAGTAAGTGCATGCTTGTGTATGTAAGTGTGAAGAAAAGACAAAGAAAAAGAAGGAAAGGTCATGTGCGGTTCGTAGCCCGCGGCCAGTTTGTTATGGATCTACTCTCATATTCGGCTAGTATAGATCAGAGAAACCATGCAAATCTATGGGTCAGAGCAGCCTATCACTAGAATTCTCCTCCAGAGCGCAACGGAATTCGGTTTAGCTATCTACCTGGTGTCGAAAATTCTGCCACCGCGTGGATTCAAATCATAGAACCTCTCGGTCAAAGGCACTGCAGTAACATCAGTTGATGCCTTCATCCACCTAAGCCGTTGTATAAAATATTAGAAAATATGAGGAGGTATAAGTTGAACTCATAAATGGTATGCTTTATTGTCGTTAGAGCACTGGACTTGACTTATGACTTAAAAACATAAAATTTTAACAAATATTTTTTAAGTCACTTATTCCTAAGAGGAATACTAACGTACTAACTGTTTGACAGTCGCAGCTGCAGAGAAAGTTTTGAAATTGTAATTACAGTATTTAAAAATCATTTAAATTCATTACTTCCGGACTATTTTGATTTCTACGAGTGAGAACAAATGGAATGTTTTGCATCAGTTTTCTTCCGTTTCAGTTTGTAGTACTCAAGGAGTGTTGTCATATATTTTTTCCTTAGCTTAGTTTTGTCTTAGTTTTTCAGCTTGTTACAATTGCATATTAATTTTTTAAAGTCACGTTGCGCAGTTACTCTTGATGCACACCCGATAAAACTAAAATCTGCCTGCCAGAGTTTTCTTTCAGATCACTTTAATTCCAAGTGTTACTTCTTCTTCTTCTTCGGCATTTTCCCCTTAGGAGCTTGCCGTTTTCACCCTCCACAACTCTCGATCCTCCCAATCTCGTGGTTTGAGGCCTCTATCCTTCATAGCTTCCTGAATGTATTTTTCCCATTCTAAAACTGGTCTTCCTCTTTTCCGTCTCTCAGGTGGTTGCCATTTTAAGATCTTGTGTGGCCATCTGTTTTCTGACATTCTCTGAACATGTCCTTACCACTGTAGTGCTCTATTTTCCAAGGTCTTCGTAATAGAACAAATTATATTCATCCTTCTCCATATTTCTTCATTTCGCACTCTGTCCTTGCGAGTAAGTTGTAGGCATCGTCTCATGTAGTCTATTTCCACTGTCCTTATCTTATCTCTTATTTTTTGTGTTTGTGGCCACATTTTTGCTCCATATAGTACTATATGTTCTACCACACAATGGAATATCCTTCTTTTGACGTCTTGGCGGATATTGTTATTCCATAATATGCCGTGTAAAGCTTTGGTTGCTTTCTTCCCCATAATTATTCTCGAGTTTATATCTGCAGCACATGTACCCGAGTTGTTTATTAAAGATCCAAGATATTTGAAGGTGTTACAGCTTTTAATTTTCTTACCATTCACGTCTACATCTGTTGTTCCTTGTCCAATGCACATACATTCGGTTTTATTAAAATTTATTTCTAATCCCCATGTATTATATTCTTCTATTAGCTTTCTTAGCATGTACACCATATCCTCTTCATCTTGGGCAAAGATTACCTGGTCATCAGCAAATAGAAGGGAGTGAAAGGTTTCGTCTCCAATTTTTATTCCCATGCCAGAACATTTTCTGTACCAGTTATAGAGGGCTTGTTCTAGGTAGATATTGAACAAAATGGGAGATAACCCACATCCTTATTTTAGACCCTTGTTTATCAGAAAGCTTCCCGTTAACTTATCTCCAATTTTTATTTGGACTTCGGTGTTTTTGTAAAGTTTTTTAACCAGATTGATCCACTTTTCTTTTATATCAACCTTTGTCATTGCTTCCCATATCTTTTTTCTTGGGACACTATCGTATGCTTTTTGGAGGTCTATAAAGGTTATATAAATATTCATATTTCTGCTTTTATGTTTCTCTATAACTTGTCTGATACAGTGGATGTTATCTAGGCATGATCGTCCTCGTCTAAAACCACTCTGCTCTTCACTCAGTACAGGTTTATACAGGTTTAATAATAATAATCTTAACCTGATACAGGTTTAGATTATAGTGTTACTTTAATCTAAATATATTTTGTGATTAACTAAATTATCTAATTGTTTGTAAATATAACTATTTTATTGCAAACTTTGAATCTACCTGATTTCCGGGCCTCCTGAAACAAATACCGTTGCAATATTTTGTTTCGAGAGCTTAGAATCAATTGAAATAAAATCCCTAAAAGAAAGTTTTACATATTAATTTGCTGAAGAGCCTTGAAGTAATAGATTTTTCGTAGAATCTATTTCACTTGGGACAGCAATAATTTTTTTTAATTGCATAATACAATTAGGAAAATTACTCTTGAAATTTGACAATAACTTTCGTTTTAATGGCATGTACTATTCCCAAAACCTTTTTCTTTTCATCTTTCTCTTCATTTCTCTAAATAATGCAGCTATTTGCTTTCATTTTTCGGTTGTTTATGAGGATGTTGGAAAATTGAATCAGCATTTTATGTTGTAGTGAATAAAGGAAATTGCCTCTTCTGACTCCCAGATTCAGAGTGTAGCACGTATTACCTCGTTTTGTTTCGAGCGAGTGTACATATTATCTTGAGATTCACGGAAATCACGAATATAAATGCATAGCAGAACTCGCATGCGGTAATCCAATAACTCATCTCTGGAAGGCGATGATGAACTTTGGGCACTGCCAAAATATGGACGTGCACAGCTTTAGAGGTATTTTGGGAGCTATGTGTAATTATGTTGAATTTTGCGCAATATTTCCCATTGTGGTGCTGCCGTAACAGGAACCGTGCTATTCCAGTGCGTAGACTTGTAGTCAAAATGTGATCGCCCATCCAAAAACTATGAACTAAAACGCGAAAGCACTTAATGAGGCATTCAACGAAGCTGCGGTCAGGAAGAACCGCATTTCTAGTTAGGCGCTATATTAACGTGGTTAAACGATCATACAGCAAATGAGATTCCCAGTCTATTGGAAAATCGTCAATTTCTCCTCTGCAAAAAAGACCTCGTGTGGACGAGGAAGACGACTAAAAAAGAAAAAAGTGGTAGGAAGCATACGCTGTATCCCGACATGATATGGGCGCACATTATAGGCTGGAGGAAGAGCCTGGTTTGGAGCGCAGGTTTGGGGGGAGGTGGTGAAACGGAACTCTGCCTGTCTGGAGGTCGGGGTCGCCAGCAACATGCACTCGCCCAGCTGCTCCCTAGGAGGGGGACGAAATTGGTGGAATGGGGCCTCCATTCTTTTCGTAGGGCGGCGAATTACCTACGACAAATTACATTCTTTTATTCAATAAGTAGCAGGTAGCTGATTTGCTCCAATAGATTTACATTAGTTAAACAGGAAAAATTATAAATATATTTTCAGGAGGTTCATGCAACTTGCATAAAGACGAAATACTCGAGGAAAAAATAAACGTATCAAAATTCGACCATTCTTTAATAATAATAATAATAATAATAATAATAATAATAATGACAATAATAATGACAATAATAATAATAATAATAATAATAATAATAATAATAATAATAATAATAATAATAATAATAACAACAACAACTATAACGACCTTTACTAAATTAATTATTTTGTGCTTGTGAGCGGAAACTATAATTCTCTACTCACGGTAAAGATTGACATCTTGATTTGTGGAGCTAGGAAGACGTTTTTGGGAATTTAGATTTAACATGAGAGATTTAGTTGATGCATTTCTGCTTATTCTAAAACATTAGTTTCCAGGCGCTGATTTATTTTAATAAGAAAGTCAGTTGATAATTTTGTTGGGGAGGTAGAATTAAATGAAATGTTAAGTACTGGGTGAATGTGGTTGTTTGTTATAAATCAAGGAGTTAATATGAACTGATATAAGAAATTATATTGAATAGTTAATGTTCTAACTTGAGAGAGTGAAAAGCATCATTGTCGAAATTAGTGATTGAAAATGGCTGCACAATTTTGAGGTAGTTCAAATCTGAAATTGTCCTTTTTTTCTCTGAATTTTTGTCACGTACTTCTACAACTTATTCACAACTAACGGGTGAAACAGTCCGAAATGATATAAAAACTGCTTAGGCAGTGATATCTGTAGTTCTTTCGGGTCACATTTCTTAATAACATTTCATCATGATTTTCACAACAAATCGATTAAACCTAGAATATATGCCTAAATTGTCCAAAAAAATATTATAGGGATAAGAATATTGAATAGTACAACAAATATGCAACAGCAACTTTTATTGAAACAGGAGATAGGAAAATGTTAAAAAAGAAAAGTTTTAAGTCTTAGCAACTAGAAATATTCTAAGGGGCTAAATATAGTTGGCTGTTTTCTTCGCTTGATTTCAGGAACAAATGAAGGATCGAGGTAGAAAGCATCTAAAATGTTCGTGTGTCAGCTACGTAAATTAGAAACGGTAGGGTATGATTTTGTATATTTTGTTTTATAAGATATTTTTAAATGAGGATAATTAATGGATTGTATATTCTGAGTTGCTGGCGCTGGATGTGTTATTATGTGTAGTTATAAAACATTATGATGCATCCAAGTATAGTTATGCTCGAAGCTGCTTGCAGGTGACCGTTTTGTAGTATATTGTGACACTTAAGGTATGAAGAAACTTATCACAAGAATACGTGCGAAGATTGTACTACCCACCCCCTAAAGTCGCGCACAAAGCACTGTTTTTGTCGACAAAAAATAAAAAATTTAAACTAAAAATATTGCAATAGGTAAGCTATATGAACAACACACAAGAAGTACAAAAGAACGTGTCCTTCCCTAACATGATTTTTGCTGTGGGAGGATCGCATCCTAAGGAATAAATAAAATTGTAATTCTGTGTAATACTCGCAGATAATGTTCATTAACTTTTTTTCAAAACCGAAGGGAAGTACAAGAACAATTCTAGAGAGAAGTGAAAACGACTTAATTCAAATAATAAATTGAAGGATCAAGAAAGCGATTTTACATGTATTGGAATGATAAGCATCCCAAACAAAAAAATTGAGCGATATTCATGTCATTCGTGTTTTGTTCATCACAAGAACTTTTAAGTGTAGTAGTTCATGGTTTCAAATTCTGCAATGCAATGTGAGATTTTAATTTCCAAGAAGTAATTCGGAAATTCTACACATGCTTTGAACTTCGATTTGTACTGTGTATCAGAGAACGAAATATCAATTACTTTTCAAAACCACATGGAAGGGTTCCGGTATTCAAAGCTATATTGCAAACACACACTACGCGAGTTTTCATAAAACATCATTAAGAAGAAAATTCTAATCTATTTTTCATTCATAACCAAAAATTCTGAGTGAACATATTAGGTACGTTTCCATTGAGATATGCCATATAATTGAATAGGAAGTTAAAAATCAATTTGTAAAAAAATTGGAATTGTAAAAACACTAACAAAAAATTTATAAATCAGACTAAATGCATGCTAATTTATGCAAAGAAACATTCAAAATTGAGCGAATCATGATGTAATTTGACAGTACTCCAGCATTTGCTCCGTAATGGGCTACACGAGTCGCATCATATGCCGTTGTATTTTCCTTCTCGTGAAAAATGAATGAAAAATGAAGAGGACGGACGTGCCGACGGGGCCGGGCAGGCGGTCTCGGGGTCGCAGGGTTGTCTCGCGGCCTCGTCGGCGACACACCCACGGGGGCAGGGTCACGGCACGCGCCGCGCTTTCACTGCCACCCGTGACGAGGCGCGTGCTGGCAGCGGCCGGGCGGGACGCCGCGCCGCGGCATAGTGCGCTCTGCCACAGCGATCTGCTAATCGCACACTGTTGTGGCGGGCATCGATCCCCGGACCCGGTGCGTCCGGTTCGAGCCCCGCCGACTGCCGGGGGCCGGGGTCACCCTCCCCTATCCACGCGCCGGCCGGCCGGTCGGGCGAGCGGTCGCTGGCGTGTGCGCGCTCTCTGACGTATGTGGGACAACACGTGTTCGAATCCCGGCACCCGCACTACGGTCGCGACCTTGGGGTAGGCTCTGCGCAAGCCCCCGGCAGGTGAACTCGCATTGGGTGCCGGGGGAGGCGGGGTGCGAACCCGGGAGCGCGCAACGCGAAGCCCCGGCCGCCCCGGAGTCTTGTGACAGGTCCTCGGGCGGCGGGCCGCGCGCCCGCCCGGCCAGAAGGCAGCGGAGGCTGCGGCCGCGCTGCCACCCGCCGCCTTTAGACGGAAAGTTGCCTACTGACGATGGCGCTTTCAGCCATTCCGCTGCATGTAATTACGTATTTTGTAGTCATTGCCAGATCCCTAAAATGATATTTGCAACCGAATATGACAGATCCTACGTTCTAGTCTTCTTGAACTCGTACAAATTTTTGAAAATTTCATATGAAATTCTACATTGCGAAGTATTCGGCAGCCGTACAACCGTGTACGCAAAACGTATCTCCAAAATTAAACTAAGATTTTTGAAATATGGTAATGTTAAGAAGACTGAAATTAGATGGTAAGTAATTTGGAAGTATATGAATTTTTCAGATCTTAACTAGAAAAAGATTGCTACGGTGGTAGTTATTTTAAAACAGATTCACAAAATACGGGTTTGCGTCATTCTCTCACTTGTTATTCCTCGTCACTTTCTTTCGCATTTCGTGCGTCACGTGTCAAGGTTTTTTGTGACTTTCAGGTCTTCATATTCTCAATAGACAATATTATTTCGGCGACCTTCAAGATGATATTCTATTATACATATCCCTTACATTTTCTTCTCCGAGTTTGTACACCCACACACTTACAAAGATTACCATATATCGAAGTACGTTTCTCTCTTCTTCAATAAATGAAACAAATTTTAGGACCTGGGGCATTTTACGTAGTTGTTCTCTTTTTTAATTTCTCGGTTCTTCTTAACCTATGCTATAATTAAGAGAAGTCTTATAGTTTGTTTAAAAAACCTGTGAAAGTTAACAGTAATAAGATACAACACTCTTGACAACAAAAAAGTCCCTTTATTATTACAAAATCGTTTCACAAAACTAAACCAATATTTTTAAATTGGAACCAAAACGTTTTGGACACCGAAACTATTTGTTAAAAAACAACATTCTTTTAAAATTTTGTAAAATTGCTCGCTGCCCGGACTCAAGCACGTAGCCTGGCTGATATGAATTTCATAGGTTTGTCGCTTATTTGGATAGGAATATTGTTATACTTATCTCGTAATGTTCTCTTGAGGTCTATTTATTTGCAATTTTCGTTTTTCGAATTTCGTTTTGACAAAGCTTCATAAATGTTCAATATGATTTAGATCCTTTTTAGAGGGGGGTGAAGTTGTTTTGATACGTTGTCCAAAATCCGAAGTTTTGTATTTAAATTGGCACTAACACATTCCTAAGCAAGCAGCAAACCACCGCTGAATTTGACGATATGAATTAAGTTTCGCGGCAACTTCTTCATCCTCTATCTCAGAATTAATTTTTCTTCCTCCGCACCATGAAATACGTCGACCATCAGGCTCCAAAATGGAGTATTTTTTCTTCTCTGAAAATACGATTCTCCTCCAAAAGTCATAGCCGAAATTTGCATGCTTTCCTGCTAATGCTAGATGTTGCAACCTGTTCACTAAACCAAAACCCTTTCTGAGCATGGCGTCCACGGTAAGCACTGCGTCATAACACATTGCGCACAGTACAAGGCGAAATGCTTTGCCCTCTATCCAGGAGGTCTGTCTCCAGGACTCGTGTCAACGAATTACCCCTTTGCATTCTTCAACAGAAAAGTTTCCCCACGAAATCATGTCAACACAGTTATCCTGTCTCTGCAGAGTTCAGACTGCAACTGACAAATAGCAAAGGAACACGGACGAAAGTAGGCGAATATTGAAGAATGACGCACGCTGCTTAATTTCCCATTTTCTGTATCGTCATTTGTCGGCTATAACGTCAACGTTGTCCTGATTCTATTCATTTTGACACTATTTTTATTGTTTTTCAAAGTACCGATTTATTAATTTAGCTTTGTGAACCTATTTCTGTAAAATAAAGGAAGGCATTTTTTATTATTATTTTATATTATGATTGATTTATCTTATTGCTGTGTCCAAACACATTTTACTCTGACTTAAAGACAAATGCGAAAGCTCACATTTCCTCGTATCTCAATAAGTTTAAAAAAGACAATAGAAAAGATACAACGTTAAAGAAGTAAGAAGTAAAAAGAAGTGGCCTTCATGACGACAGAAACCGGATTCCGACTCGGTCAATTGAAACAATTATGGTTATTATTAACTTCCAATGTGCACAGGAATTCAAATAAAAATATTCAGCTTTCGACGATGTGAGAGGTTTAGTTAAAAATTTAAAATCTCGGAAAAAGTGGAAACACAATGAAACAATTTCGATTTTTCGAAAAATGTGGACTGAGTTACTCTTCCTCCTCTCATACTGCGCAAACCAACTGAATTCTCATTCTCAGTGCTTCACTGCTTACGTCACACCTACATTCATGCAATAGTAATGTCCCAAGGAAGAGAACGCTCGCGATTACATATTTGCTATTCACGTATTACGTGAAAAAAAAAACATTTTACTTAACTGTTCCATGTACATGAAGTGCATCCTGCACTAATCCCCTTTTAGCCCGAGATGTGTTTTCACCACAGCACCTTGCAAATTTTGTCACTGGCAAGGTGTATTTGTACAACGAAATTTCAGGCCAATCGACACGGCAGGAGTGTTTGTTAATTTGACCTGCTCATTCTCCCTATCTCACTTCTTAAGATTTTTTTTTCACAAGGGAAAATAAAAAACGCTGTCCATAAGAGTGTGTTGACAATTACAAAATACATGTGACAGGTGACAGAAACCGCGAAACGAAGCAATCAGTTCGATGGCCCTTCAGTCAGGTGTGCATGTGTGTATTGATCACCATTTTCCCTAAATTTACATTCAGATCAATATATTTTCTTTCATTATCATTTTAAGTTCTGTTTTGCGTTTGATTTATCGATTAAAATTCTAAATAAGAAGTAGATTAACTGTAGATAATACATCCCCTCTTTCCCTCCCTGCCACCCCCGCTCTGCCAGACAAGGTTTAGGCCCCGCGAAGGCCATCTAGTTCGAAGGCGCTCGGTGCAAGGGCTACTATACGAAAATATTGTCCTTACCAAGTTATGCGTGTAATTTTAAATCACGTGTAATTATTTTTTAGTGTATATTATTTTTAAATTACCAAGAATTATACATCATAATATTCGTCTTTTCGTGATCATTCCATTGCAGATGAAAAATCTATGTAGTTCAGTTTTCAAAATTTAAAGTTGATTGAATTTCTCCAAAACTAAAACTTTAACGAATAATATCTCTGGAGTATATTTTTATTCCGCGATTCACTATTCTTGGGATGAGAAGTTATGAGTAGAGCCCGGACAATGCTACATGCCTATTTTATTTCTTTGAATGTATTTTTAGAAAACTTTCCCCATTATATATTTTTACCTAAGAAATGACTTTTGGAAGGGTTTTATAGTACCTATAAATGCCTATTTTAGGGATAATTGCCTATCTGAGCGTTGAGAGCCTGTAAGTGCCTATATTGAATTTTCCGCATTTTAAAAGTAACTTTTTGTTCGTGGATTTTGTTTTCTAAATCATTTTTTGAGAAATGACTGTAGGGCAATTTCTTACCAAACCTGTATCAACCGCATATCAAAATATGCCAGGCGTCCTCCGATGGAGAAGCTCTATGATCTGTGTGTTCTTGCCTGTGTCGCGGTGAGCAGCGGCACCGCTGAGACGTATGTGAATTTGACACTGTGCAGGATACGCTGTAAAATATCGTACTTTGCTGAAGCCCGTCAGGGCGCTCTAGAGAGCAGGCAATCGCCCTCGTATTTCTGATTTTTGCAATGATTATTGAGCTATCTGTTTCTTACCTAGAACACAATTGCCTTCAAGATTCGCCCTCCCGGCGACTTTCGCTTTTAGAAGGAAGAATTACACAAGATGGGCGGGAGTTTTCTTCGTTAGTAGTTTTGTCTTCGAAGTCTGGTACATGCAAGACCAGTAAGTTTCCTGTTCTTGTAACGCATGCTTGCTACAATGCCAGAAGACAAAGTATAAAGAAGTGCATTGTTAAAAGACTGGATTCGTGAAGAACATTTACGACTGGTGGAAATGTAATTTTTTGCCATTTGTGAAAAGGTAGTATACTGTGCCAAAAATGTCATATCTTAAAACAAAAACACTGCAACTAATCCAAAAAGATGCGAAAAAAGTGAGAAAATTATTCAACACTTTCTTCAGCACGTGAAATGAAAAGATGAAGACAGAAAATAATTCAACACTACCTTGTGCCATGCCCTGATTGCCGCAATCATTCCATTTTGAGTCGTAATCCCCATTTCTCTGCCTATTTTTTAAAACGTTTTTAGTTCTTATTTGCCGAACTATTTTCAACTTTAATGCTTATTTCCCTGTCTATTTTTAGGTATTTTAATGTGCCTATTTTCGACTTTTTTACTGCCTACATGTCCGAGCTCTAGTTATGAGTGTGTTTCGTATTTTGTTAGACACAGGAGCAGGTTGTGCAGTATTCGTCAAGTCTGTTTGTGCTGAAATATTTAATTGAGTATTATTGCAGTATTATACGAGATAATTTTATTTGTTTTGAGCAGTGTGCTTGCTACTTTTTGGAAAATTATTCTGTGTGGTTTTGTGCAACAGCATGTTTGCTGCTGCAGGCCACTGGCATAGCCGAATTTTCATCCGTAATAAAGCACCTTTCTCTCATAGATTTTCATTTCATTCAGAAAAATATTAAATAATCTAAAAAAATTTCCCCATTACGTACGGAAAGTTTCTGTCGTAATGTAATATCAATCTTTACACATCAAGATGCGATCCAGTTAATGCTCAATACTCAAAGGTCATTGCGTTATTTACGAGATCAGAACTTACGAATATTGCTTTATGTAATATTTATAACTTTGTTCATAAAAATATTGTGGTCCCTGCCTCAATCGCTCAAATGTTATTGCTTCGGATGGCTAGATTGTGCTCGCGTTATATGGGTTTTGTGGGAACTTGAGTCAGTCTTCTACAAATGTTTAAGTTCTAATTTTGATAAATAGAAAATTCATTTAATTTACTTCGTTCACGGCGTCTATTGGTAACATCACGTAAAAAGCTACGTTAATGAGTTTGGATTTATCTTAATTTTATTTCTTTTATTCCACTTTTGTCCAAGTCGTTGCAAGTCACGCTAAATTTATTTTCATAGACTCACCCACCATTAAAAAGAATATTTGTTACTATATTCTTTCTAATATGTAATTTATAACACAAAGAACTGTAACCGCTCACATTCACTTCCTGAAACTCCTTATATCACTTTTAAAAATTATATATACAACTTCGACTCGTTAGTCTCGGTTATGGAGGAAATTCCAAAGTAGCAATCTCGTTTCCAGTGCTATTATTTCATCGCGTACATGAAGCTATGTCGCGGGCAAGGAGTCTAAATGCTATTGTTTCACTTTTACAAGATTAATATTTTCTAAGTCCATGCCGTCTCTCAAACAAGTAATTGTGTTTAGTCAACCTGCTTATTTTGTACCTCGTTATAAAGTGCTTCATCTGATTACAGACAACTGATTTTAGGTCCACGGATCTGTGATGTTTAATTTCTGAACGAAAACATGAACTTCTTATGTCCAATCCTAAGGAATAGATGTCTTATTTGCTGAAATGTTAAGTAATTATAATAAGTAGTACGGTATCTAAGCATGACTTCACCTCCTGCTTTTAGTTAACTCTTCTAAAATGTCATACGGAACTACTGATTCTTGTCATTAGAGAGCTGTGATACTTTTGCAGGAGCAACTAGAAAAATTAATGTATGTAATAAAAATGTAAAAATGTGTAAAACGTGTAATTATATATATATATATATATATATATATATATATATATATATATATATATATATATATATATAAAATTTTGGTAGACCCACTTGTGCATGGCGTCTGCTTAATGATGGCACTTTACTAATTTTGTTTAATATGTTTTTCAACATTTTGCATTTACATTGATTGAATGTTAAACGTTATGATAGGAGCTAATTAAACTCACGTGTTCGTGAGGAAAATATGTAAACATCACTCACGGTAACAAATTATATTCAACATTGTGACAAGATAGTTTCACTTTGCGTGCAAAGGAAGTTATAGAATTATTACGTCAACATTATAGTACTAATGACATGATTTTTTTTATATTCCATTATAACTTAGATGTGTACATTACGAAAATACAGAATTTACAATGTTTTTCCTTTTCTATAATTCTTCAGTTCTTGAAACTTTTACCCCCTCGTTTTATTGGATGCCCTGCAGTCGGGACACTTGCGAAACTAGTTCTCATATGAGGTGGACATTCTTTCATTTTGAACCTTTCCCTGAGTTCAATTTTAGCGCAACTGAAAATAAGCGAAGGCGATAGGTAGAACGTTTTATTATATTGCATCCTTTTAAATGTTTCCGATTCATAACTCACAATACTGAAGACACATAATAAATTCTTAAGTCAAATACTTCTAATAGCGCTGTAGAAGGAAAGGAAACAAGGCACCAGACTGCAGCAACATACAGGTAGAAGGGATGGTTAACTTTCGCGTCCTTCGTGAATGCCTCTGTAGTACTTACAAATACAATATCGATGTTCATTAAAAAAAACGCAAGCAATTATTCAGTGAATCTTCGCCGCGACTCTTCCGCGATGACGAAAACATGAACAAATATCCAATGAAACGTGTTACTGAAAAGCAAGGAATGATGTTCTTTTTTAGAACACTTATCGCAGATCTGAGCAAAAAGATAAGTGCTCTTACCGAACGCAACGGTAATTAAATAAACGTATTTGCAGAAAATGCAATACTAACTTTTATCTTGCACGTTTCACGCAATTTTGCTGTGCCTGAGGGAACAATAAGGATATGTAATTTTATTTCTTTTTGGTCCTTATCACCGAATGTGTTGTCTATATAACCTCGTCTTCCTGTGAACTGTTGAAATGAGAGACGTTTTGTCTTCGTCAACCACGTCTCAAGGTGTTCATTCAAGACAAGGATATGCCCGCCCATGCGCTCCGTTGGCGCAACGTAAGTGTTCCCTATGTACAGCATCAGGTGAGTCGGACGGCGGATTTCTCAAAAACTATAAATCAAAACAAAATATCTGAGCATTGATTCACGATAAACAAGCATAATTACCACTCTTCCTAACAAATATGATTGAAAAGGTGAAAACGGTTTGTGGTGTAGAATTGCAAATATATGCGTTGTATCAATGCTATGTCAACTAATATATTTTCATTTATTCTATAGTTCTTTATTAAGTCACTCTTTAGCCTTCTCCGTCTCATTCAACAATCTTCCGTCCTGGTCAATCTTCCTTACCGCAGAGTCCCGGGACTATATCATGTCGTTCTTTTGCTGTTATATCAGCACAGAAATTTTCCGAGACAACACTTCCTTCCACGGCAACGAAGACTAACCAAATATCCATCTTCGCACTGATTACCTTCATCACCTATAATTTTCTATTTTCTGAGGTACCCCGTCCGCTCATCTCGCCTAATCAACCCAGCTGTGGGGGAAGGCAACCACTGGAGGAATGGAAGAAAGAGGGTTCAAAGATATTTGATAGTGGTTGGGAGGGAGTAATCTATCATACCAAACCACGCAAACTAACATCCATCCCCGAAGTGAGATTCGAACCCGCGACCCATGGAGCTGAGAAAGTTAGCATGCCCGTCTCAACGATATCTGCTACTAAGATCGGCCCGCTACCAAACATTAAGCAAGGGTGTTCCTTCCTGAATAGCGATGCTTTATAGAGAGTCAATTCACATTGACGATTTGCTTTGCTCTCTCGTGTCATTTCTTGGTTGTGGTTGCCTTTTAGTGTTGGTAGGAATAGTGGGAATATTGCGATTGTGAGTTAGAGATAATGATTTTTGATTCTATAAAACCTGCGAAAGTATAAAATAAACATTTGCAATCTTCTTGTTAAATTCTCACAAAGAAGAAAATGCTGATATAATAATTTTACGTCGAATGGTAGGGAATGTGTGTCATATATTATAATATATAAAAAAGATTTGAAATGAGGTTCAGGCCCTGTTATACTAACTCGAAAATATTCTTGTTTTCCACCTTCTGAATAGCGGGTAAAAAAAATATGTAGTTATATGAAATTCCAAGATGTAATTAAAGTGCAAATGTGAAGAGTATAATGTAAAGAGAGCTTTTTTGAGAAATACATAATGGGCATTCGTGTCTTTTTAGGCATTAAATATGCTATAATTCACATGAAAAAAAATATATTTTTGTAAAAGCATTTTTTCATTGAGTTATAGTTTACTCTTCCTGACCAGAAATGACCACACAAATTTGTTTATAATATTTATGTTATGTATGATATGTTCATGAAATGAAGTTTATTCCAAATACCGAAAAGACGTATTTTATGAATTTCCGGAGAAAAGGAAATTTCTCCGTTGGAAATACACTCTTATATTATTATAATTTTGAAAGTTACCATCACAATCACAACATTAACAACGCAACATTAACAATTACAACATTAACAACGCAAACGCACTCTCTAGGAATGTATCCGTCTTGGCGTGCAACCACGTAAAACATAATTTTGTAGTTCTCAATTTCATGTGTTTAAAGAACAAATAACGATCCTGGAATACTTATTTAACGCTAATTTTATACTTCTTTACTTATTTGTTTCCAATCCTCAGCAAGAAAATTCGATACCCCTGTGTATGCAATAAGCGATTATGCAATATTCAATATCTTAAAAAATCCCCATGTATATTAGAAATCACATCACTTTTAGTCGAAATCACATTTCCGTATCAAACCGTTTTCAAACAAATACTCGTATATTAATTTTCTTATTGTAGGCTTCAGCAAATTGATGAAGCAAGTTGTGGCAAATGTCGTGTGACAAAATACAAACATATGTGTAATTTCATAAGTTCGAACACATAGTACGCATATACACGAACACAAATTAAGGCACACGCTTACACACACACATGAATATATTCACGCACACGCACACGCACACACACACCCACAAACTAACATATTCACGCACGCACACACACACACTAACATATTCACGCACACGCACACACCACACACACAAATATGCTTCATTTTTTCATCCTTCACAGACTCACGCTCAAAGCACCCCCGACACGTACTGCAATGGCAAAGGCAGGAACGCAATCAGTAGATGAAATTGTAATTTTCGGAACATTCCTCGTTCTGCGTCCCCATCCAGAGTGAGTGGCATGGCTTTGAAATACAGGTGTCTGGTGTCGACCCTTCTATCGATTTCGCTAAGTTTCTTGTTGTTCGTGTTCTTAGCTTAATCTCTATTACTTCGCAACTTTCTAACGTTACTTAACAATGAAGACTATCAGATCACCTTAAACGTCAAACATGAATTCATAAGGGCATGCGACATCAATAATGTACACTATATCGTTTATTTACATGTATGTGTGAATATGTGTGTTTACACAGAGCCATCTGATATTATCCCGGACGGGTATCACCGGCTTAGGTAGCTAGGGCATCAACTGAATTCACTGTAGCGCCTCCGACCGGGAGGTCCTAAGGGTCGCGTCCCAACGGAGGCGGGATTTACTCCCAACGGAGTCCCAACGGTGGCGGGACACTACCTACGCAGATAGTCGAATTCAGGCGCTGTCTGGAGGAGAATACTATAGGCGGGCTGCTCTGTTCGGTAGTTTTCCGTGATATCTCCGATCAACTCCAGGCGAATGCTAATCCTAAAAAAACGGGCCACGGACTGCTCGCGATCTTTCCTTTCTTTCACTCCTCACACTTACACTTACACTTCCATGCACTACACAACCAAATAAGCCAGGAGGCCAGTCGGGAACGTAGGCGTTGACGCGGCAGGAGCGGTTCCCCGCTGGTGGTAGATACCTGGATGAGAAGAATCCCGCAACCCGTCGTGGTCGGCCAGTACACAGTGATTTTGATTCCGTGCGTGTCAGCAACCTATTCAGGTCATTAAATGCACTACACTTCGGTGTTGTGCATTTCACATATCAGGAAGGGGTGGAGTTTCATCCGCTAAAACCGACGCCAACCTACAGTTCGTCTTGCAGATATTTACCCCTCAAGATATCTTTGTCGCATCGGGGCACCGCCTCAGTGGGTTCCACGTAGTACGGTAATATCGCCCGCGGGCCAAGACCGTTTACTATGGTACTGTTCCAACGCTCACGTGGTATATATAGATCGATGAAACCATGAAGAAAAAAAAACAAACGATAAGAGCAATCGGCCACTAGAATTCTCCTCCAGACTTGTTAAACTCGATACCGAACCGGAAATCCGGCACCCTCGGAAAAACTAGTACGAATATTCAAATATTATTTGATATGAAAATACCAGAATAGACAATTGCATATTTCAAATATTGTGAACAAAAACACTCGCCATTACATACATTTCAAAAAGCATTTTTATTTTAAGGTGGAAAACTTCACAAATTTTCAGCAAACTTAAAAATAGTTTAAATTTAACAGGCATATGGATAAAACTTATTAACCAGATATAATTACAATAATAGAGTGAATTGTTACAATATAATAAGTGAATCTCATTGTGAGATTGAATTCCCTTATTCTCTGGTTGACAACAAAGTTTTACTGCATCTATAATAAAGTTTTTACGACATTTATTACAATAAACTTTTTTCCAAATAGTGAAATACTTTTTATTTTTTACTTACTTTATTTTTTTGAAATACTTTTTATTATTTTACTCTTTGAAGTGTTTTCAAAATACTTCATTTTCGAAAACAAATCTCTGTATTTATCTAAGAGCGCTGCTGACAAAAGTTTCTGTTCACAAAATGTAGTTGGGCATTTTGAGGTGCATGGCCAGAGGGAATAAATGGTATATCGCATGCACGGGTTGCGCATCGAATCGAATCGCATACCATTGAGCACCCATAGGATCAGTACAACATAAGAGCTGTTAATTGCAAATAAATTGGTTGTGCTTTCAGACAACAAGATTATCATGTGAATCGAAATATTTCCGGGCAGGGTCGTTGTAGAGAGCTCGCTCCTAGAAGTATCGGGAATTCTAATTCTAAAGCATTATCCATTCTAACGTTGCGGGGTCATATTGTGCAAAAAAATTGTTTAAGATATTAATTTTTATTATAGATTTAATATCCTTAGAAGTACAGAGTTTAAAATCTGTTTACGGACGAAGACTGCTCTACACTAGTTTTTCGAGGATTTCGACTGCAAGCCGGAATATTAGGCAGTGCGTATTGATGAATATTGTGTTTGTGCTCTATGAAGTATTTCTTTGAGGTCTCTCACTTCTAAAATTTTAATTTGTATTGTTTATAATTAATGTTGATTATTGTATATATAATTATTCACCCGCATTTCCGTTTAAACTTTGAATAATGTTTGGTCTTTTGATCTTATTACCTGAAAATATGTAATAAATTATTTGCTATTATCCACATATATTTCACTTTAATTGGAACTGAAAAAAACTCTACGTTGCATAATATTACCGTGATTGTTTACCTTATTGGTTGGCATGATTTCATATATTGCTTGAAAAAAATAAAAAACTTCAATCTTAGTGTACCTATCTGACTATCATATATGATACCCATGAGTGTTTTTGACGTTGTGAAATGTATACAACTTGTATTTAGAAATAACGAAGCCGAAACGAGAAAAATGAAGAGGGGAAATCTCAATCTATTTTTTTTCTATAGTGACAGAGAATGAAACAAGTGAAAAGAATTTAGATTTCTTATTATATTTTTTCTTATACCCATTTCTCTGCATAAAACTGCACTTTGGTCATATCATTACCGGGATTTGACGCTATAGGAGCCTATATTACCGGTAAATCTAGATCAAACGATTTCGAAGAATGACTTGGCGTCATTACGAATAAATTGACGAATATCTTCCAAAACTAATTGAATCGAATTCTACAAAATGACTAGCTTGATGAAACTAACATTTTCTGCATTTCAAGCTATATTCTTACCCAATGCCAGATGGATTTACAATCAAGTCTCAGTAGTAAAAGCAGCGAAAAAAACAACAACAAAAACACAGACATCTGTTTGTTGACAACTTCATCAAATCACTTTATATCCGACTATGAGTCTCATAAGTGAGTATTTTATAAACATCTTTAAGAAATTAATTTTATATTTCAAACTAGGCAAGTATATTTTGAAAATTAGGATAGATGAATATAATGTTGTACGTCACTCTATAATAGTGTTGTATGTGCGTAAACGGAAGCAACCGTTCAGAAGATATCAGGGTAATTAGTCCTCTTATACGTGGACTCTCATAAAAACAATAAGGAAACGAATTACAGTGATACGATACGCTCAGAATAAACGGTAAAACTCATAATCGACGGACTGTCCACGGCCTCTCTTCCCGTGTGAGCGCAGGCAAAGGACCTCCACTCCAAAGGCGAGCTGAATGAACGTTATCTCAGACGGAGAGTGGGAGAGTGCAAGGCTGCTATTAATGCGACATGCAGGCCCTGTCTAACGCAATGCCGCCTAGGTTAATTACTCGTGGAGCGGCCGGCCGGCGCTTGGCGGCGGTAGTGGCGGCGGCGGCGGCGGCGGCGGCGGCGTGGCGGTCGGAAGCGCCCGTCTGCTTTTGTGCCTCTGAGAGGCGCTGCGGATACGCTCCATACCTAACGAGAGCGATAATCAGATTTTCGGCGTCCTGAGCTCCATAGGGACCTCCCCTCTTGCTTTTGTGGAGCAAAGAATGCTGTACAAACGAGAAAAGATGCGGAACAAAGAATGTTTCTCGCTAGTCATCGCTGGCCATCGGAATCGATCTCCGGACCTCGGATCGTTACTGGCGACCGGCGCGAGGCCCAGGCGCGGTTCAGGGGGGAGTGGGGGAGGGGGGAGGGGAAGCGTGTGCGGGAAAAATCAGGCCTAGGAGCGGCGGCCACTGCGCTCCACCAGGTGTGCCAGGGGAGAACTTTCATTTCGAAAACATTAATTTCCTTTTCAAATCATTCTAAATGACCCTTTGTTATTAGTGAATGATCATGAAATTTAATAATGTATTAACCTTTGCCTTCTGTCAAATTGATTTTGCAAATGGACTGTTGTGGTAACAGGGGAAATGTCCATTTCATCAGACTACCAGATTTCCTTAGAATGACAGAAAACGTCTTAACAATTGGTGTCTTTGGGAGAAATTGCTCTTCTGAATTGATATGGCTTTTTGGTAATCATGAAAATTATTCAGCCTCTTGAACATTGGCGTTCACCTTCGGGGTGCAAGTCGTGTGTCAACGCCCAACGAAATAAAAAAAAATCTTTTGAATTTATGGAGATTTCTGACATTTATTTGGTCTCCGTGCGGTCGACGGCATAGATCGGCACCAGCGCGTCCAAGGAACGCAGGCAGTACGCGAGCGCAGCTCAGGCCGTTTCCGAATGCCTCCAACGTCTTCAGGGCGGATCGGGAGGCGGCAGCGAATGCGCGCGACGTCCCCCACTCAAGAACGAAGCGTGCCGAGGCGCTGGATCTCTTTTTACGAACTTCTGGAGAGCGAGCGTCCGTGATGTGATATTCTCCGTTGCACTTTGCAGCCTTTAGCGACACTCATGAAAAAACTAGTGTTCTATTTTGATAAGGATGGTGAAAAAGTGGAAGAATAGTTTTAAATAATTGTTTTCCTTTCCTTTCCTATGAAGAAAAGAAACAAGGTATTGAGTAATGGGCGATCGTGTCCGAACATGATAATATTTTAGAATTTAATTTTTAAAATGGGAAACGAAGAATGAGAAAAGCGTTTTTAAATACTTAAATTGTATTATTCCAATGTTTGCAATAGAAAATACAACATCCTCATTGTTGTTAGTTTGCGACTATCTTTCCCTCATTCTTCCCACATAATTAAAAATATATAAGGATTTTGTTTACATAATTCAGTTTTACTCTAAATAAGTAAAGGAAAAGAGTAGTGTAGGGGTTAACGTTTTCCTTCACTACCAACGCCCTAGATCCAGAGTGAGAGGACGCCACTACTCTGGAATAAAAACAACTGCTAGAAAATTATGAGGTATTATTATGATTAAATAACCAAATATTATCACCGCGTATCGATTATTATCAAATATGGAGAATGGGGAAATTTTAGATAGGTAGAACGTTCTATAAATGCTACTCTAATACAATAAAAGATAACTGAATAATTGAATAAATTGATTCCTAATCGTATAAGAATATGCAAAGGACATGTAATTTACCTGAAAATTTCTTCCAGATGTTTGAATAAACGAAATGAATATGAAATTGCTAGAAGAAACGTTCAACACAATGTAAGGTACTTTGCAAATTCATTCTTTAGTTCTCAGTCTTTTAGCGGATATGAAGTTAATGCTACTAGGTACCCATTGTACGAGAAAATGAATGAAAATTAGGGTGTTATGGGATTCGTGGTCGCGAGTTATTGCCTTTCACGTCATCAAAACTGCAAGATGAAATGATCTATGCCTTACGGGGATTGGTACGCATTATCGTTCTACGCAGTGTACCTGCCACAGCAAGCGGCTGTGTTACGTTGGTAGGTATTTGGATAATACCAACAAAATATTTCTTAAGTTTCAATAATGAATTTCTTGAGGAATATCTCTCAGTTCAAAGAAAATATATTCTGAATCAATATATACTCGATTCAGACGAAATGTCAATTCAATTACATGTAAAAATGTCAATGTCCAACAAACTAAATACGTGTGAGGAGTAAGCAAGAAAACCAATCATTAAGCTGAGTGCCATTCCTACGTTGCTTTTCACATATTAAGGATCGAAATGATAGTATCTAGTCAACGGAATACAAATAAATTATTCATCAATCAATACTGAGCCTACACTATAAAATACTTCTCGTCAGAATAGCAGAAATAAATTCCTTCAAACGTATTTTCTTGAATGATATCCTCTTTTATTTTGGTCACAAAACCTCGTGTATCTGGTCGAATTAACAGTTGTAATGCTAAAAACTTCATTACTCTTATGACGACGCTTGTGCACACGTGGAAAAGGTATTTCTTGAACACAGCAAAATTTGCAAAGCACGGCAACTCGATTTTGAAAGATACGATTTCTTTGAATATCCTGCAACACTGTGACTTTGCTAGGGAAAATAATTGTGCCATTCCTAGGGTTGAACAATGTGAGATCTTATTTTGACAGCTAACGTATTCCCAATAAAAAAGTTAGAAAAGAAAAATCATTTGAATGGTGAACACATTCCGGCGCTTGAAAAATACATTGTGATGAAAAATCTAAATATTACTTCAATAGCGTCGGAAGACTATCACGGTGTTTAGGGTAATTCAGCAGAATTTTACAACCAATTTACTGGACAGACTTCATTTTCCAACTCTCTCAGTAAAAAATTGTGAAGCGAAATTGTGTGCGGCTTTTCAGAGTATTTTTTTTTCAAATTTCATAGGAATATAAAGTGAATATGAACTAAATATACTAAATATTGTATAAATTACTATTATACGGAATCATTTTAATGGTCTTTATCTAACTTCTGTAGCCTGATAAAGAGCATATGACGGACTAAGACGTAAAAGACACGCTTGTGTATTACACCCGCACGTTTTCTTGGGCCCCGGAATACCTACCCCCCCCTCTTTTCCCAATATTGGTTGAATTAATAATAAATGATAGCAACAAGCATTGTGGACAAAATCTGATAACCAGAGATGTTTGCTTCCAGGTAATAACATCTATTTTGTATTGAAAAACGAACTACACATTTGATATAAAATTCCTTGTCAAAATAACCAAACTCCCCACTCCTCATGCCACGAGCGAAGCGATGGCTCAAGAAAACGTGCGCGGATAATACGGACATCTGTATTCAGCCCGTTTGTGAAGACACGTGCTTGCCAGTCCACTCATTCTCAAACACATCATTTTGTCAACATTACATAACTACAACTCTAACAACAAGGAAGCATTTTAGATGGCTAAAGACTGCGGAAACCATTGGCAGCAAACAGGAGAAACCAGTGCTGGAACACTCCCTTCTCACTTCTTTGAAAGCGGAACAGGTGCACCGTTCCGCGAACCCGCAATGGCACAGAAAAGCCTTCAAGAAGCTGAAAACGAAAAAATGACGAACTGGCTGCCCCGACTGAGGAAGTTGCTGCGAGTGTCCCGTGTCGGGAAACCAGTTTGCGGCCTCACACTCCCCGTGCGGCGCCTGGAACCTCCTTCCCTCCCCCTTCGCCCTTCGGCACGTGCCATCCTCGGCCGCTCCCCGCACGCCCCGGCCGCTTTTTTTCGGGAGGAACCTGCCCGCTTGCCGCCACCCTTCCGCTTGCCTCGTTAGGCCTACCCCTTGTAAATCGGGCGTTCTCTTTTCAAAGACGCGGAACCGACAAAAAAGTGGTGGGAAGTCATCTGTTTACCAGCATGGAGAAACGGAAGGGAGCTTGTAATACGTTTACTGATTTGTTTGTAAATAAATGTTTTCAATTAATATAATTTAAATAAATATATAAAAGCGGTGAGACATTAGCTGAAAATTAAGTCTTGTACAGAAACATTAGTGGTCACCGCTTTTAATTGATCTAACACTAAACACTAGTGTCTACCTCTGTGAGAATCGTTTGTTAACTTATTTTTTAAATTAAACAAATATATCCTTAATATTTATTTTTGCCTTTGTCACATATCTGACTGCCAAAGCCGAAAGTGTTTACATATGATGGGTCCTCATGATGTTTCAGAATTCACATTTTTTCAGTTAAAAACTATTTTTTATTAAAAACTCAGGAGCTCTGCTGGACACGTAGTGTCCAATGTAGTACATTGGTACAACACATTAGTTGTACATTGGATTTTGTAGTATCAAATGAATTTTCATAATTTATCAGCGAATTCAATATCAGCGAATTGTGAAGTGGACTGAAGTGAAGTGAAGTGGATATCAATATTCAATATCAGCGAATTGTGAAGTGGACTGCCATATAGAATTTTTAAAGCCATCTATGACAGCTTTCTCCATAACCCAATGCCTTTATGGATATGTGAACCTCTCATAGGAATCCATCATTCAGAAACTGCGGATCGTTTGCAGGAGAACGAGGCATCGTGAAACACTTTTATGGAAGAGGTAAAAAGTTAATACATCCAGTAACTGTTAGAAGCAGGACCTGGTTTTAAAAGGTTTTTACCCCATTGCATGCATTATTATTGAGAATTCTTAAATATGTTCGAATATTTTGGGACCCACCAAACGCGGTAGAAAACGCCAGGATTAATATAGTACGTTATAGTACGATAAAGTACGTTACTTTATATTCTGGAGTTCTGGTTAGCAAATGAAATATTTCGGCATGAGTAATGCTACCTTATTTTTTAAGTTATGAAACTATTATATGCAAAGAATATTCAGTGTACAAGGAAAAGGATCCCAAGTGAACATGGAAAACAATATATTTCTTGCCCATTTCCAATTATACATCAAACTTTTTTGAACTGCTTCAGTCACGTTAAAATCAATAAGGATATTTAATACAAAAGAATACGAAAGCTTATGGAACATTGCTGATTTTATTTTTGAAAACAAAGGAGCTCATTAAAAATAGAAGCAAAGACCAAGAGGCTGGTTTGAGAAAAAAATAAACTTCGTTGAAAAAAAGAACACTTTTTTTGAGGGGGGCAGCTGAATTGGTTAAGTAAACGCCTCTCTCCGGGTATACTACATTTTTTGTGTACTTAATTTTTGACGCAAAAAAGGATTTGTCTAAACACGTCCATGCTGTTGAAGTTCGGTGATTTGTGTATAACTTTTCACGTAAAATTTGCCACTAATGAAGTTGCACCCCGAAATGTCGGATTTGTATTTCTTTATTATTTGTATTCGTATTTCGTGTTAGTTCGTAATTCAGCATATAGTGACTAGTCTTACAATAATTGTTTGTAGGAGAGAGCGGCTCTAAACCGTTGCGAGGGTTATTTAGTCATCAAGTTTAACTTCACGAGCTTATGTCGAAAACTATAGGGTAAAGTTTTAAAAGGTACATTGAAAATGAAGCTTTGGAAAAAGCTACATTTATGTCTCTATTGGCAGTATTTGTTACTGCAAATTTGTTCGCGAGAGCGGAGGAAAACGTAATGTTTTTCAAAAAGTTATAATATTATCTTTGCTCGATAAAAATATTCAAGGGAGTGAAAGGCAAGTAGAACGTTCTGGATCACCGAAGATCCTCATCCACGTGATACTGAACATTATGTTAACAACACCACGGGAAAAGTACTGGATTGATGGGTGAAGATAGATTATACATTAAAAAAATGTCATTCAGAACCATCCCCATGTAATCCGAGCTTCGCATAAAGAATGTGTTAGCAGTTTCAGACGACCTCTTGCGAAAAAGAAAATATGTTCATATAAATTAGTAAAGAAACAATTTTGAAGCACACTGAATTCGGTGAATGGATTTGGATCTATAAATGAACAGATAGGTAATGGAAATAAAACAAGCGGACAGACGAATATGGCTATTTGTTCTCAGGATAAGGAGAGAATAGCATTCCTATGGACATCGCATCAGAACAAAAAAACCAAGTCCTAATACGAAAATATTATGGAATACGATCATTGTCATTACACCGTCTGTCAAAAAAATTTTCCGATATTCGAAAATTAATAATAAACGCTTCTTTTACAAATCCATCGATTTTTTCGTAGAAAAAGATGGGGATGTATATATATTGTGTTAGTTTTGCCATGAAAATCTTTTCTAAGTATTTACTTGCCTGTTTTCTCATGAATTTGGTATAAATAACAAGTTGTGTAAACATACATAGTAATCATAATGCAGCCGCAGCTTCAATCTAAACTGTTTCAACTCTGGAAAGTTCAAAACGTGTCTACTGTGCCTGAGCAACACGACGAAATAGAAGGAAAGCTCAGTGCAGCGCGAATGGGCGGGGCACACGATGGCTCTGAAACTGCGGCGTTGTCCACCTCGTGCGCACGGTGGTCGGCTGAGCGGTGGAAGGCGGATTTTGATGATCCGAAACATCATCAAAAATGATCAATAAAATACTCTCAATTTTTTTAAAGTTCCCTAGAAGCAAAGAAATATGACGTTTTCTTATCAAAACTTGTTCAGAAGAATAACAAGCTGTTAAATATGTTACTAATGTAATCGAGACTTCTTTCGTTCAAATGAACTTAGCTTGGAAACCTGTGGGTTGAACTGAACTGAACAAGTTTCATCTCCAACAGAGAATTTATAGTTCGAATAAACAATGTCACTTCAAGAACATTCCAAATCAACGCAGGTGTTCCTCAAGGATCAGCTCTCTCCCACGTTATTTAATATTTACTGCCACGACATTCCATCTGAAGGTGACGCTAATTTAGCATTATACGCAGATGATGTAGCAATTTACGCTACAAACCCCGATATTTTAGTAGCAAAGGATCACCTACAAGAGTGCGTGAATAACTATGTAGAATGAACTCAGAATTGGAGAGTTAGAATTAATCCACATGAGAGTATCTGCAAAATCTTTACTCTCCGCCACCCCAAAAATCCTCCAGAAATTATAATCCAAGGAACAAAAATCCCTTGGTCGACCTCCCCTATAAAATACCTCGGGGTACTCTTCGATAAAAGACTCACCTGGAAACCCCATGTCAGTGCAGTCATTGACAAAACAAAAATTAAAATTTTCAATTTATCACATATTATAAATCGCCGTTCACCCCTGAGGTTAGAATGCAGACTATTAATCTTTAAGTCAGTTATATTACCAACCATGTCCCACGCATGCCCAGTATGGGGTGGTGCTGCACCAAGCTCCATCAACAAACTTAGTGTTCTCCAAAATAAATATCTGAGAATAACTCTCAATGCGCCATGGTTCATCCCCAACGGGAACCCAAATCCGACGGGAACTAAACATACCAGAATTTGAGGAGACAATAAAAAATCTTGCCCGCAATTTCTTCAACCACCTACCAAATGCTCCCTGCACTGCAAGATTCAACCTAGGAAGAAACAATAGCAGTCCGCGAATCATATCAAGATTCCCGAAAGATAAACTTAGACCTCCTTAACTTGGCTTTCCCCTCGTACCTTTCCACCAGTATACAATCTTTAATCACAGAACAATAATCTAAAAAATAAAAACTTCAATAAAGTTCAGAAACCTACCGTGACTTAAGGATGGCCATATCCTAAAAAGCTATGTAATATTTTGTATTCTCAAAATCCTCGAAAGACATAATTGTCGAACGAGAAGTATCAAATTAAAAAAAAAGGATATATCTTAGTTATCACAGGATCCGCTGAACCGACGATGGTGCAGATAGGCGTCACAGAGCATTAGATTACATACAACGGCTGACAAAAACTACTGAGCGAAGAAATCGAGCAGGCTGCTATGGACTTCTGTGGAGAATATTTGTTGCATTTCGTAATATTATTTGAGCCAAGTAAGATTAAAATCATATTAAAATCGATGAAACCAATGAAAAATGCTTTAAAAATGACGGGAAAAGGTTAAAAATGACTTATTAGTGGAAATCGAAGAAAAATGCTAAAACAAAAATTCATGTAAAATGGGACATTTACTTTTGTCAAAACATAAAATCAATATCTAAACTAAAAGGCATTGTTCTAAAGTGAAAGGGAAAAATGACTGCATTAAAATCTGCCTCCTACTGATCAGTATTCCGAACTATTTCAGGCTCTAACAATTCCTGCTTTACGCGCCTTGAATTAGCAAGTGACATAAATACAATATATACGTAAAGACGCAAAATATTTATCTTCAAAATTATATTTTTAATTCATATTTTACTTTACATCGAATTCTGTTGCTGAATATGTCAAGAATATAGAACGAAAAATGCTATCATTTTCAAATCCGATTTAACAAACAATACAATCTCAAAAATATAATACGGATAAAATTTCGTATACTTTAATTGAAAAGATGAATCATTGACTTTCTGAATTGGAATTACTAATCGATGTGGGTCAGATTTTTTCTGAAACCATGGAATTTACGGAATGGTCGTAAAATATTACATTACAATCGCCATGTAATTTCGTTGTCATACCTTACATATCCTTTAACACGTCATTTTTCATATTATTCAAGTGACGCGATAATTCAATATGCTGTGTACATGCTGACATTTTATGGTTTTCATGGGTTTTGTCCTTTTTTAGTTATTGCTAGTACAGCACCTTGGCTATTTCACATCTATTTTAGAACACAATCTTGGTTTAAATTCACAGAAATTACAGAATATCCATGTAATAGTATATATGAAACAACTTAAAGACATTTTTTCTGTTAATTTAGACAGCCGTTTTCCAAGTTATTATGAGTAACTATTGCACTTGAAGGATCCAGTAATCTATGAAAAGTTTGAACGTCATATTTTAGATTTTTAATAAAGCATTTTCATGTATTGTTTATTATTTTCTTCTGCATGTCGGTTATTACATAATCTAACTATCTGGAAATATTTGTTTATAAATCATTTTATACAAAGATTATATTTTGGTGGCCGAACCCCGACAAATTTTGGACTTATCGAAATGAACCTAGTATAGTTCCTAACCTGAAAAACTATTGAAATATTTATAGATCTTAATGAAATTAAGAATATGTAATCGAACTTGGCAACGCAATTATTTATTAAAAGGAAGATAAATTAGAACTGTTTACTAAATACAATGTCCCTCGTATTAAACCTGATGAACGATCAATTAATTTTCATATCTAATGTATGTATCTAATAGAAACAATTTCACAAAACTTCATATTGAATTTCTTCAAATGTTCACTGTGCCCACGCACTGATGAATCTTGAATTTTTAGGTACAAATAAATGAAAAATATTAATCACAATATAATTTTTCAGATATTGGGAATTGAGTTTCTCTAGAAATGCTCAACAAAATTTATCCTACATAAAGGACTGTTTCTGATTTTTATATTATCCCAAAGTCGATTTAGGCAAGGTTTTATTTTATAAACTGTCAGAGTTTGATTTTTTTATCATGCGAACCTTTCCTCTAAATTGCATTATAAAGAAACTATTTTATTTTATATATTGTACGCATTGTAGATTCATTTTAATATATTTCCTTCTACACAAGCTTCTGAAATTAACTGATACCGCCAATTCAGTAGTAGTTTTACAAATTGCGTTGTTGAACGTTTTGAAGCACTTAAAATCTAAATTACGGTATTTCCGATTTTTATTTTTTACGTGTTATTCTAGTGGCAACATTTGACAGGAATTATAAGAAACTTAGTTTTTTAGTTATCTATGTCAAGAGTACACGATTTTTACTTTAAATTTTAATTTTCTTCAAATTCAAAAGAACAATTGGAATGCGTCATTGGTTTAATGTCGCATGGAATAGCCAATGGTTTAAACAATTCTGTCAATACCGTTTCTGCGTACAAACTTCCTAGAGAGTAGAAAGAAAAAAAAATCTACTCATTGTAATTTGTTACAAGGTAGATATCAAGATTTTCCCCATGTTTTTAACATACAGTACCAAGTTTGAAATCAGACTGTACCACGTTTTGTTAGGACAGAGATGGGTATTCATTACATTTTATAATCTTTAAATTTTATTAATTCCAACGAGATAAATCACATTTATTGCGTGCATGAATGGCTTAAAATATTTGAACACTTGCAATCTACGTCCGAGATAACAACCTTTCCTTCAATTCTCGTAGTGGTAGATTTCAAAACATTTAAGTACACATTTCTTCTCTTTGTTACAGATAAAACAGAAGAGAAGAAGAAGAAGAAGAAGACAATGAAAACGTATAAATCATCTGCTGGAGGAAGTTTGTAACTGAAGCACTCTATATGCTTAGGAAATAAACATGACTTCAGATTTTCTATTTCTTCTGAAATTGCTCTAGCTTCTCTTCCCCACAGTTTGGTAGGCGGACTGATTTGCTCTTTTTTTAGGTTCCATGTACTGCCTTTGTCTCTCTCCCACTACTCTAAACATGTTTAACATTTGGGTCTGCATTCTTTCAAGTTGTTAACAAAAATCAAAATGGTACTTTTTTCATTCACTAGAGACAAAATGTTATTACATACTTTGTTACGTGGAATATAAAAAATATACAAAACGATATCTTGGACCCTTAGTTACTCGCGCTATGTTTTGTCACACAAGTTCCCGCGCGACGAACTTTGTACGCTAAGCCTATTTTGTTAGAAAAATTAACTTTGCAAAGCCTGAATAATGTTTGAATTTAATTTTCATTTAGTCATATTTGAAATTATACATATTACAATTTTAATTATATAAATAATATCAACTTTAGCATACTAGTCTTCAGAACAAATTTTGCATCATATGACTAAGAATATTTTCATTGCTTGCAAATTTGTAGCAGCAGTAAGTGTAGCAAAAAATGTAATAGAGCAGTTTTTTGCTCTTTCACAAATGTGGCAGTAATTTCTTAATTTTATTGTGGTTATTCTTTATCATCACGACTTCCAGTTTTTGTAAATTTGCTAACAAGCGGTGTTTTATTCCACTTTGTAACCTTGTCTTTGTCAATGAAATCATCTCTCCACTCTAAATCGTTGCTTGAATTATCACTAACATAACGAAACTCAGGATACATGTTATGTTCACTCTCGGCCGCTACAATTTGTTTCCCGGAATCATTTGCATCATCGCAAATTTCGTCTTCACACACACTTCATGTAATTTCGTCTTCTGTAATAATTCACATATATGCTTTTCCAATAAATTATCCATCTCTTATTGTTTCTAATGTAAAACAAAATAAATTAGTTCCATTACATCACTAAATAAAAAATCTTATGATAATTAAAAGAAAATGAAAACTCACATTGGTACCCGCGCGGCCTAAAAAGTACGTCTACGGACACTTTCCAACGGAAATACAATCGTCTAGCCACTGCAGTAAACCTCTAGCAACCGAGTATCGATGAAGATGCAGCTGAATGCCTTCTATGAGGTTAGGTCAACTGTCAGAACGCGGATTGATGTTATCTGACACTTAAGGCGATAAGATTTCCGGTGTCGTACAAAGTACGCTAGCGCGAGTATCTAAGGGTTAATAAATAAAACTCATGAAAATCATAATGTTCTACACATTCAGTAATGAAACTACATTCATTTAGTGGCACAAATTAATTCTATTCTACCATGGAGTTATGAAGTTACGTCCTTACACACTCGAGAGGGTCATAAGTGGCGAATATTCTTTGGTTAGGGTCGGAGAATGTACATTGGAAGATTCATACCGGAATGATATTTTTGTACTTCGCCGCAATGAAGAATATTGGATCCACGCATTTTTCAGTTTTTGTGCCATCAAAACATTGAGACGAAAATGGAGAATTATTATTGTAGACATAATAAACATTGTAGATATATTACTAACATAAATTTTACCTAGGTTCTATTAAAAAATATACTCTTTTCACGAAATAATTAATGAGATATTTTAGGTAAGGTGCGGGCTATTAGAATAAAGGTAATTAGCGACTGTAAAAAGAGTACTGGTAAGTGGTAAGCAGAACAGAATCTAGACGGGGAAGCAAATGAGTGCTTCCGTAGTATATATGCAATTGTTTGTGGGCGTAGAAGTTGATTTATGATCTTCTTCAAGAAGCGCCGACTCGCTTGAGGTGTTGAAGATGACGTCTGGAAGGAAAAAACACGTCTACTGAAGATAGATTTTTCCCTTAATAAAAACATCTGTCCTCGAATATGTTCTAAACTGTTCAAGATATTGAGATGAAGTTTCAGCAAATGATTCAGGACATGGATGCTTATCAGTTATATTTTTTAGCTTTTTGAGAGCAATTTTTGTTTTAAAAATATTTTACTAACATAATTAATAATCGAGCTCTATATATTTGTACTCAAATAGGTAGATCTTGAGAAAACAAATTCAGCTATAGCACACATGTTTGTATTTGATTAATAATGATAAAGACTAAAAAAAGGTATTATAGCAAGGTTCGGGTATCCGCAACGCGGCTATTATACGCCAGTACAAAACGCCTCGGAGTAAATATCAAGAATATGTTTTGACCCCTAAAAGTCAATCGACGATGCCGGTACAGAAGTATAAATAAGGCAGTTTATAAAGATCCAAAAATGAGTTTGTTACACGAAGAGAGTGAATGACGTAGAGTATTGAGCAATGATTTGCATGCAGCACATCGTTCCTGCGCACAGCTAACGTACACACGTCTAGAAATTTGAAACCCAATTGTGCTGTTGTCAACAGCATAGTATCATAAGAGTTATTTCGTTCTGTTAATGGTTTAAGACAATTTTATAAGTTCATACTAGTGAAAAATTGGATAGTTATATTAAAGAAAATTAGAGTCAATATTTATCTTATTGAACAAGTTGCAATTCAGTTGAATACAGCCTTGCCCGGTAATAGCTCGATATATATAGTGAGCAGAGAATAGTATTTTTGAATTTTTGCTATTTTTCGGGGCCTTAACAAAACCGTTCAAAGCAGAGCTCACCCTTCGACATGCCGCTCAATGTTAAAAAAAAAAGCAGCGACTTGAGGTTTATCATGTGTATTTCGCACGAGTTACGATTCCTCACATTAGATAAGTGTGCACCTTTCAAATAAAGTTTTTTTAATGTCTGATGAACGATGATACTAATTAGAACGTGGCAATTATTTTGTTGTCACTTCGATTCATTCTTTTGGACGGAAAGTGAATTTAGTACCTTGAGCGATGGTAACATACGAGGGTTTCTCCGGGACGTTTCTTGAAAGAAATTTCTATTAGTACGGTCGCCAAGGTCGCTGCATTGCCGTGTCACTTGCGGCTCAATTCTAAGACCGTGTCCGTTGCGCCGTGCCACGAACTTTCGTTTTTTTATTTTTTTATTTTTACGGGCATTAATAGATCAGCACATAATACACTTTACATGTGTATTAAAGGCTTACATTCTAGTTTGCCTAAAATTAAACTACAAACTAATTTGAGTGAGAAAATATTCTCCGGACATCTCTAAAAACAATCCATTTCGAAATGTGACTAGAAATGCCTGGTATGGATATCTATTTTTTATTCTGTTTCCATGAGAAGGAGTTTTCTGGAATCTGAAGTTGTGTAAGTGCGGAATTTGAGGAAAAGAGTGATAGAACTGGGTTGAGAGATATTCATATCCTTGCGCAGGGTGACGAAAAAGATATTAAAAATTATAGGAGGTAATCTACATTCTTTTTTAATCCATTACTGAAATAAAATTCTTTTGATTGATGTTCTTTTATTTTGACTTATATTTTTGTATTTGCATACATGCTATTAAAAAGTTCTGTAGGTGTTTCATTTCTTATATCCAGGTATGAATGACGCAATCAAACGCTTTTTCCAAATCAACAAAGACTACACGGCGTAGACAAAAATGTCTTTTTCTATATTGATTAAAATCAATTAAAATAAAAAATCTTTATTGTAAAACTCTCCCTGATAACGCCAAGAATGCGCTTCTATATAGAAAATGTGCGCTCCCTCACGTGAAGCCATGAGGCCGTATTTCATTGTCGTAATTTGTACAGGTCCCACTGGATTAGAAGGGCCAGTGACAACAACTGTTGCTGCAGTACCGTGTATGACCGAGAGATCACAGGGTTCGGGTCCCGGCGGTGGAGGATTTTCCATACAAGCTACAGAGGTAGGTCGAATTCAGCCGCTGTCGGGAGAAGAATTCTAGCGGCCGGCTGCTCTGATCGGTATTTCTTTGTGGTTTCTCAATTCAATACCCTGGCGAATACCAGAGCAGTGTCATAACGAATTGGCCACTATCCACGCACGATGTTCCTTTCCTTATCCCTGTCCCCTCCTCAACCATACACTTCACTACACGGCCATGAACATTTAGAAAGACCAGTCAGAAGTTTAGAGCTCAGAGATCATCCCGCTTGGGGCGGGGTACCACTGAAAGAGATACCTGGCAATAAAAAACGTAAGCTAACGTGTAGGTCGGTGATGTATCTTACGTTTCAGCAGGGAGAAATACTGCCACATCTGGGTGTAACACGCGCTAAACACACGGGATTAACGGCCAAACTGACGTGGCTGGAAACACAAAATACATTCTCATTCACTATTGTGCAGCCCCCCCCCCCAGATAGGTTGCGATAAAAAGTTTTCCTTTTCAGAATTGAGCACATAATTTTCATTTTGGAATATATTATTTTCAAAGGAACTGAAATAGTTTCGAGCTATAATTTCCTCTATATGCTCAGGAGCTATCGTTTTTAACAAGACTCCATGATTCCAATTGTCTCTTAACATTTTGTATGAAGATTCCACTCACTCAGCCCATTTTGGAAAATGACTGAATTGAGCGTTTAGGAAAGGTAGGGTTTCCACATATGTCACTGTAAAACTCATCTTCATCTTTAGAAAGGAAGCAGTCTCATTCTCACCGAAGGTGTGTATTAATTTGATGAAAACGTTTATAAAAATGAAGAGCGGTACACAACCGAATTCCCCAGCGCATTATTAGCATGGATAATTTAAGGATACAATGATGTATGCTCCTCATCCACATTTAACTCGTAAATGCCACAGTCTGTGAGCTAAAGCAGAAAATTTTGATATTTGTCTTCCTCGGGTCACATTATTCGTAGCAAATTTGGAATTGTATACGCTGTTTCAATTCTTGGTTCTTTTCTAGATTTCGCAAATTATGAAATGGGCGATTCCCGGCTTGTTTGAATCCAAACTTCTCTTATTTACAAAAAAGTGATATAAACTGTTAGAGCTTGCGTAGACTGGCAACCATACGTAATTGGTACTAATCTCTTTCCTTCTTTCTGGTATTTCCTTTTGTACAGAGGATCAACATTTTTTGTTCTTTATGTGGATTCGCCTGACATTTCTCTTCCACTGAATATGACCTGAATGTCTTATTTAAAGGCATTCCACGGAACTTTAACTCATACTTAAGCCTCGCCAAAATGTTTTTGAAATGTTCTGTTTATATTTTTGTACCTCAAAAATCAACAATAGTTAACTGTGTTCTTTTCTTCCTCTCTCCAAGTGAAATTTTATTTATGCGAGGATGACGAGATGATGTGTTGTGTGAAAAGACACTTTCATATTCCATCCAGCTAAGATTTCTAATCTAAGATAATTAATGAATTAATATTATTTCGCAAAATGAAATATAATTACATAATAAGAATTCAAAAACTACTTTTGAAATAAAGATTGAATGACATATTAATTAATATTTTATTTTGGGGGTCATTAGACCTGAAAGTGTGCATGTTCGATCACGAGAGATGGCAGTATTCCACTCCCGCAGAACGTGAGGTCCGACAGAGTCCTACAGGTCGGCATACGAGGTTTCCACCTCTATGTATCTCTGGGAGCGGTGCACCACCCCACCTGGGCAATCTCTAAGCTGCCGACAGGACTTTCGACAAGTGTGGTAGTGTAGTGCATTGAAGTGTAAGTCTGCGTGGGGGGAGGGGGCGAGCAGAGGACAAGGATGAGAAAGGAAAGATTGCGCGCGTTGGCCCTTTGTTCAGCTACTTCTCCGGTATTCATCTACTATTAACAAGAAAAAAACGGGAAACTAACGATAAGAGCAACCGGTCGCTTGTATTCTCCTCCGCACAGCGGCTGAATTCGACATTGTTATCTAGCAACGTCGAAAATCCATCAATGTTTGGTTCCGAACTTTAAGACATCCCGGTCAGACACATTGCATTGGCAACAGTTGTAGCACTGTCATTTCTCTAGGTTTTTGAGATATCAGGTACTCAACAATTTCAATACAGTTATCTCGAAATCGTAAACAATCAATTTAAATTTTACATTTTGTGAACATATGTATCTTAATTTAAAATAATCTTGGGTACAAAACCCTCAGTACAAACCGGTAAAGAAAATGATTTGTTTTAACATATTTTCAGAATGTATAGAACCAGTTTTATTTTCACGGATCCTTTACTTGCATCTGACAATCATGGCAATTTTGTTTTGCCGAATACGCCTGCTATCTGAAGAAAAATAATTAAAAATGCTGCTTCTTTTATATGCAAATATGGGTTTTAGTTAATTACAAATCCACTCTAAGATTTTTTATAACTTTGGTAATGCTTCTTAGTTAACATTATCTATATTTTTAAACATTTTAATGCCAATAATGACAAATTACAGAATTTTACCACAGATTATCGATCTCAAAAGGAGAACAAACATATTAATGTTGAGACGTCACGTTAAAATTTAATAATCTCAGCCAAATTGTTGTCAGTTTGAAAGTATGTGATGTCAAACACATTTATATTGAGACCACGTTCAAATTGAAAATAAATATAATTGCAGCTTGAGCAAGAAAACAAAATTTATTCCAACACTACTCCGTCTTTTCATTCTCCTTTTTCTCCTTATCGTAATCCTTTTTCTTCCTCCCCTCCCCCTCATTTTGCTTCATCTACTTGGTCCCGTATCCTTATCATCTTCTCTTTGTTTTTAATTTGATTAGATTGTTTTCATGTTGAATGTCAAATCACAAACTGAATGTGATTATTCGACATTTGATTCAGCAAAGTCTCAATTTGAATATGATTGTTCTCAATTGGCTTTACTCAAGTCTCAATTTAAATTCAATTGCAATCAATTTGAGGTTGAAAAAGTGTAGAACAACAAACATTTTATTTCAATAGACGTCATTGGTTATACAGTATTCACGGAGTATATGAAAACAATGTTTCGTGAAAAAATCTTTTGATCTCTAATAACAAATAAACATCACTAGAATAAATGTTGTGTGAATTCAGTACTAAAAAAATATGTGGATATTGCTATTGGAATACTATTTTTGAGCTTTTCGTATTTTCTGTGTAGTTATTGCGCGCCTAACTAACCTGAAATCATTATAAAGCATACGTGTATTTGGGCAGACAACTAATGGCGCAATGGAAAAATTATGATGTACATAAGAATAATAATTCAGATATCATTGATAAGAGGATTAATATATTTTCTATAAGGTCGAATTACATATTCCTAGAATTTCAGACAAGCGGGGGGAAAGGAACATTTTAACTAACTTACAGGAGGACTCTGATGAAGGATATGTGATATGCCCATAAGCAAGAATAATACACTTTGCCACGAACAGGATGGCGTGTTTGAAGCGATCAACTGTAGCCTTCCGAGAAGCCATGGCTGAAATATATTGTTTCTCCTTCATTTTTTTCTTCCTCAACGTTTTCTTCTTTTATTCTTCTTTTTTATTATTTTCTTCTTCTTCTTCATCTTCTCCGTCTTCTTCTTCAATAAGCATCTCAGGTATTCCTCATACTCCTCATTCATTTGTTACTATTATTACCCCTTAGTAAAATATTCCAAACAAACATATTAAGGTATTAATTTGAAGGCAATAATGTAAGTGTAATTTAGTAAACAATTTTGAAATACGCTTCAAACGCTAAACGGACATGTTATAATAAATTTTTCGAAAAATAACTCTAAAATAAACTTCATACTACTCGCATGTAGTTTGGGAAGGGAGTATCTTTGTGGGTGTAATAACTTGTTTTTCACTTTCTTAATACATAAACTTTTTGGTATATTATGAGTAAAACATGTTAAATTTTACTCATAAATAGATGGATTTAATCTTGCATGTACTGCCAAGACTACTATTAACTAGTAGGAAATATGCCCATTTCAGTGGATTAAAACAAATCGTTTCACCTCAGCTTAATTTATTTTATTTTTACTGAAGTCAGACATGTTATATGTGTTTTTTTAGTTATATTTAACATTTACACTTCCAAATACATGTCTATGACATTTCTGAATATTTATATAGAATTTGTCAATTTATAACTGCTAACAAAAGCAGCGGAGTTGTAGGAGATATTAGGTTTCGACGATTTAAATTATTCTCTTGTTTCCGTTGTATAAACCGTCATTTCTATTATTCAGTTGATTACGATTTTACATACTGAAGTAATTAGTATAGAAAATAGTGTATTTCACACAGGTGAGTCACGTAACTTTAGCACCTCCTGCAGTTTTGGAACGTTTTTTTTCACGGAAGTGAATAAGGGAATGCTAGATATAGAGATAACTTAATTGTTGTTGTTTTTTTCAAATGGAAATACACATACTTTTAGTTTGTCATGACGAGCGTAAAAATCGAATACAATGGTATACGTATTGTCATATGTTAAATAAGCATTTTTTGAGTAATTTTGATTTTTTGCCCCTCGTGTTTAATGGATATTTTGAATGATAACAGGTCTCCACACAAGGTAACCCCCCTCCTCTAGCTAATGCGCACTCGGGCAAGGAAAGCTGAGTACAAAAAAATCAAAATTACTCAAAAAGTGCTTATCTTTCCAAAAACTGTCGATTGTACGGGTCAAAAGGTACGGGCTATTGGCCAAAAAGTAATTATAAAATTATTAACATAAATTATAACATTAACATTATAAAGTTATAAAATTATTACAGATTTGTTGGACCTGAGTCGCAAGACTCTCACAAGTATCTGAGTGTAAGTAATTGTGTGTGAATGTGTGTGTAGCTATACGCACGTAGATGTAAATTTGCTTCTATCTTAATGTAGTCATCTCTTAAGGACAGGTTTTCTCCCCCTTCAGAGCATTTCTCTGTCCATTCCTTACAGTCTCTTTGCTATGATTTTCATGTGACGGGGAGCTCCATGAGACTGAAGAACAGGAGACGCTAGGTTACAAACAATGTACTCTTTGTAATATCTGAAAAGGAATTATGTCTCCACCCAGAATCATGGTAATTTTTAATCTTCATAGTAAATATTCTACCGAAAAAATAAAACGTATTGGGGGAACTAAGGAGATTTAAGCAGCTTTTTAGTTGAATATATTTTACGGTGTTTATCATTAACAATTTTTTTGGAATATAAAGATATATCATTTAGAAATATGTATTATAATAGATATTTACTCTTTTCCAGGTAGAATAATCCGTCATATGATATATTATATAACGCTTGCAGATATGGGGCAAAATTCGTTAGGTGAGTGAGTTTTGATCCACAGTGCAAGTAATGTGACCCACTATATAATAAATGCCGGAAACCATTATTTAATTGAAGGATAATGTAGAAAGAAGTTAGTAGCAAAATCAGTTCACTAAATAGAATCAAACTTAGAAATATTCAATATAAAACCTACATCATGAAAGAGACATTAGTGATGACGGTAATGGTAAATATTTCATACAAGGCAATATTGCTATTAATTATAATTTTTAAAAATATTTCTTCATATATTGGAGAAACATTGTTATTATTTAAGAAAATTTGTTATAATTATAATAAAAAATTAAACTTAGAAGACTAGTAAAGTTATATCAGCTTTCTAACTAAGATAATTGCTTGCAAGGGTAAATTCACCCTTTCACATCAAGGTACTATCTCCGGCTGGTTCCACACATAGGTATTCGGTGGGTAGATAGCGACCGCTCGCCGAAACACGAGTGGGGTGGATGGATAATTTCCAGAACCACATATTCGGTGCTCACCCTACCCGTGTGTTTGTCTTTTGGACATCAAAGGAAGCCAACATTCGTTAAGCACCTCCTCTACTCAGGTTTGGGCTAGCAGTGGCTACTCGCTGAATGTGTGGAGACACCTTAAGAAATCAGTGTTTGTTCTCTTGCATTCCAATTTAAGAACAGAAAATAAACTAATAATTGTGAGAGTATAATTTATCGTATTCTGAAAGAACGTGGGGCATCTACGTTTAATCCCTTGTGCGAATCATATGTAAAGCAGTCCAGTTACCCGACCCTCCAATTTCCTTTACTTAAATGTAATAGCGACTAAATGAAAATGAGAGTGAGCAGGAAAAAAGAGGGTAATTGACAGCTATCTTTTGAAACATATGTTTGCTCATTCTTGCACCGTATTATCTGGTTGCCTAGAATCATCTTTAGGAGAAAAAAATATCACCCCTAATCAGATCTCGAGATAACTCAATCCGATAAAGTTAGTTAAACAAGGAGAGAGACGATTTTTTCTTAGAAGCCAATAATATTATTGATTTTGATTTCTAAAGCTATCCTTTCATTTTCGATGGCTATTTTCCATGTCATTTTTTGGTCAAATCGTAGACCAAGGAGCTGTATGCTATTTGCTTGTGGTAATTTTTATTGTATGTTTTAACTGGAGGTGATCTATTACGTCTAAGTGCGAACGTCACGTACACAGATTTGCTCTCGTTTCTTTTTATACGCCACTCTCTTGGGAAGTCAATGACCCTGTGTCATCTGCAAATATGGTTTTGTGATGTTCATAGGAACCGGTAGGTCGGCCGTGTGTACTGTGTAGAAGATACAATGGCGGAACGAGCATATTTCCTTGCGGTACTCCGACGGTGATAGGTTACATTGATGTTTTTCTCCTTCAGTTTTACTTGGAAACATCCTCCAGACAGGTAGCGGAGTAGCACAAAAAAATGGGTGGAGAAATATAGTTTTGATTTTATGAAATAGTCTTGAATGCCAGACATTGTCGAATGCTTGAACGTCTAAAAGTACATCACAATTTCTTCTTTAGAGCTTCATTGATGACATTTACTATTCTCTAAATTTGTTCAATAGGTGAAGGTTTTATCCCGAAGCCGGATTAATAATCTAAAATAATATTGTTTTCTGCTATGATTAGAAGTATGAACTTGAGAAGTTTCTCAAAACATTTTCAAAATGTCGGCAATAAATGTATGGGCCTATGCACAGATACTTTAGAGATAGGTTTACTAGGTCTCTGAAGGACAATTATTTGACAGTATTTCCATTGAGAAGGAAAATGCTCAATTCTAAATAATGTCGTTAAATTTGATGTTGCTAGTGTTAGTGCCTTACGAGGCATGATTCTTAGAGCAATGCTGGTGATGAGATTATAGCCAGGTGCTTTATGAAGGTGAATATGGCTTATTGCATGTGCAACTTCCGGAGCCATGGTAGCAACAGTTCATAAGATGACGAATGTACAGATTACAGATTCCTTTGTTTTCCTTCTCTCTCAGATGGGAACGATACGTTGGTATTGAAATACGTTGAATATTTTTATTCTGCAAATACTGACGATTTTTCGTTGTTGGTTCTGATGCACTTGGAAACCATGAGTTGGAAAAGACGGTAATGCTGAGGTAAGAAATCAAATCTTTTTTTTAAGAAAGATGCTGTTCTTCACATTTTGAGAATAGTGATATTCAGAATTTCAAGACAACTATCATGTTAGAAGAAATTTTTGTCGCGCATTATATACTCTAGATTTGCAATATATCGTCGATGCATTAGCAAAGGGGCCTTAAATATAATTTTTATCTAAGTGAAGAAATATATTAAGAAAATAATACATTTTTACTAGTAAAAATTACATAAACATAATTCACAACAAAGCCAATACACAGAGAAAAAGACCTCATATTGGACTTCGTTTGCGAAGCAAATCGCTCCACATCAAAATGACAATTTTTTAATGTGTCACATTTCTTGTGCGCCGTCGATATGTTGTCTATTTTTTACGTCAAAAATAGTTAAAAACTGTGTGACGTGCTACGGGGAGAAGTGAATTCTGTGCACGTTTTCATAGTTTTGTGATCCGTTCCCCAAGCCATATACTATTTGAATTTTTAATATGGAAAGAATAAGCATTTTTTGCAAGGATTGTTAACAAAAATATTCCCTTCGGTGTAATAAAATCTATTTTCAAGGGTAAATTAGCTATAAATTTGGGCTCTTTACCCACATCATTTCCTTCGTGAAGGAATAATACTTCCTACTGAGACAACATGGAGAACGATAATTTGAATAATTACATTTCCCACTGAATTCTAAAAGAGGTGCATAGATAATGAAGTTACATTTATGTCCAGATACAAACTTAACGATACAAAGGCTAAGAACAATCTTGTATGTATTCAATTTTTTGGCCTTTGTTTGCGAGGCAATTCCATTTACTTTCTAAAAAGTATTTATTACTGGAAGAGCATTCAACTACAGTACGGTATTTTTTATACTTATCAAACTAATTTTATTTCGCGGAATAATAAAAATTACAGATATTTCTAACTTATTTTAAATTAACGAAACGTTATAGGACAACCACAAGAGAGTTTTCCTTGTGTGAACACAGGTCCCCACTTTCTTTAGCCGTTTACTACAGTGTATTTATTTGTAATAAAAGGAAATGAACATCAATTCAAAATGGAATGCGGATAATCCACATGCACACCTTTGTTGAGAGACCAATGTATACTCTTCTCTATCTATTCACCTGCTATATATCGCACATAAATAAAACGGAATTTATTAATGAAAAGTCAAGTAACTAACGGACAAATACGCCCAGTTCAATGACAAATTCGAGTGTGTTAGGTTGAATTGATCTTCTGGAGAGTGCGCTGAAATTACTTTACGATAAAAACTATTCGACTGCGTAACGCTGACTGAAAAATTAAAACTAATCGTTAATAAAAGAGTGCCAATTCCAGTATTCGCCACGAAATTCACGCAAAAATTTCCTTCTCGTGTGCATTTTGTAACTGTTTTCAGAGCTGAATGAAGTAGAATATTGGGACATGTATATAAAATACTTCCAATATTGCTGGAACGTGTTATATGAAAACGAACAGCGACTTATAAGTACAACAACTTTTTTTAAATGTCAAAGAACTAATTTCACGTGTCTCACATACACGCATTTGTACATAGTTCTTTTTTTTTTTTCAAATCATGACGACTCCCAGTATTTGAAAATACACTAATATCACGAACAAATTATTTCATTATTTAATGTTCTATGTCGTCATATCAACAACAGAAACAATTCTCTCTCAATTAAAAATGTTTTGCCTACTTATACACACATTATAAATTGGAAAATTGGTTTCCTAGTAAAAAAAATATATATATATTTTCCTATGTCCAGCTTTTTCACCCTAATTTTTCTTACTAAACACAAATAATGGAATTTTCTAAACATTAATACAGAATATTAAATTAGCTCTCATTTATATATTTGCAAAGCTTAGAAAATATTTAAGTTGAACTGTGTACGAAGGAGAGCGCGTTAGAAATACGTTGTCATGTTTTGAAATGAGTACTAATTATCCTGCATGGAAATTGTTGCGGAGAGAACGTCTGCATCGCTCATGGATATTTTCGAATAGAGGATTAATATGGAGGATTAGTCATGGAGACTGGAAATGTCATCCGTCCACCAGCAAATTTTTCACAATTCTCTTTCATGCACGAACAATAGTCTGCATGTGGCTTTGTTTTCACAAGAATGGGCGTATGGTGACTTGACTGCATGGACTGCATACCGCATCATGATATTGGAGATTCCTTCCAATCGGGAAGCCTTCTGAATGATCGCGCATGGATGATGAACATTCCCTAATTAGCAGTAAGATGAGACATTAGTTTTTATTTTAAATCTTGACGATACAAAGTATTTTTTGTTCAATTTCTCGGGTATCTTTCCTCTTTTTCAGAAACAATCTTTCCGGATTTACCACACATATTCATATTAGATTTACGAATGCAACAAACCAATACATGGCAATAGTACTTGTAGAGTTGTAGAACTTTACAATTTGTACAGATATCTTAAGGAATTTGGTACGGAACTAGCGATCATTTACTACTAGTTTTATAATTATTAATATTATTATTAATATATTAAAAACAGTACAAATTATTAATAATACTAAAAGTGCAGCCAACGGAGATATTACTGACGCAACTAATTTTTGCTTACTGTACTATTTTTTGTCAATGTAATGTATAAATCTAAACAACGAAATAAATATGTAACAAGTATTGTATTTCAGCTTCTGTACCACTGACCCTTATCATCTTAGGAATCTTTATTGAGATGGCTCTTCTTTTGTTTCTAGACACGGATATACCTTCACTAAGCGCAGGTTTTGTTGAGCTACTTCTTTTTTCGTTGTCGTAGGGGTAAGTGCGCGGTATATGGTAGAAACACTAGTAAAAAATTAGAACTCTAGGTTCTTTGCCGATGCAAAAATTTTTTCTATTGCATGGAAGCGAAAATTTCTAGTTCTTAAAGGTTTGCCAATCACGGTTTACTGGTACCTTTTCTCATCATTTAAATATACACAGTAAAATAATCAGGTAGAGATTCAGGAGCTCACAAAATCCTGGACAGATTATACTTATTCCATAAGTAACCTAACATTTTTTGCTATTTACGATAAATCAAATAAATAAAATCGAACTAAAAATAAGCAATATTCCTTGTGTGTATGTTACATCGAGATTTGTAACAGGAAGAAAATTCTTTATATATCTACATTAAGATGTTAAAAAATAGAGTAATAGATCTATTTTGAGAGTTTCTCCAAACTTTTATTCTTTTACTTCGGATTAATTGCCAAATAAAAATGTACGTGGAAACAATTTAACATATTGTATTTCAAGAAAGACTCGTATTATTCGTAAATCTTATTAGTCTTAGTTCTCCACACTTTTTCATCAATTTCAGTGTCAATAGTATAGCAAGTGTTTGAATCTTATTTGGAAAATGCGGATGGCTGACATCTATTTTTTGAGTTTATTCTGAAATTATTACCATGATTATTCTCATATGAAATATTGCAAGATAAACAGAAATGATAAACATAATATGCTCAAAAAGTTGTAGGTTTATACTCTTGAAACACAAATTTACGTGCTTCTTACGTTTCTTTAGTTCGATGATGTATTGCGTACAAATAAGATTTCAATAAAGTATTGTTTAAAAAAATACAATAATATGTTAACAAACCTCTCCACTCTCATCAACAAACTATTGAGGAAATGTGAAAATGAACTACATAGTTCGACAACATGGAAACGTCCTTTTGCAATGATGAAATTTGTATTACATAAAAGACCCGTCTATAAGAAATCTAATAACACTGAAAAAATGTTGTACGAGTGTATTCTTAAATGAGAACTCTGAACATTTTTTTCTATTATTATAATGCAAGTTAATTTGGAAAGTAAGTCATCCAAATATTTTACTACGAAAATAGAACCAACTTCCATTCACAGCAAGTTCTCGTATATAACTAATGCATGAAAAATATATAAATTCAATTATTATAATTTGCTATATGGGATAGTGCTATGTTATATATAATGGTAAAATATAGAATGTCTATAGAAAATAGTGCAATATGAAAAATTGGTTAATGAGCTTGATTTACCTTATAATTATTAATAAATATTTATAAATATTTATTAATCTGTAAAATTATATCCCAATTCAAGCTGTAGAGATAACATCTGCAAATAAATTTTTTGTAAAAAAATGAACTTAAATAAACGTAAATATTGGTAAAATTTAAACAAAATCTAAGCTTATGTCTTTATAAGTCGCATTTCGGCGTTCTCACTGCAACATCATATACGATGTTTAACATCATATATATCATATTTTTTCAGGAATTAGCGTAAAACATCGTTGAATGCGTCTTCATACGGCATCTATTACTGAATTCAATCATTTTCCAACATATGAAATTCTTGCGCCTTAGAAAAACTAGGGGTACTAAAACAGCACATACTTTCTCGCATTATTCCTTAATTTGCACTTTCGAGTTCAACGAAAATGACACCCGCACCATTCTTTTAAGCGTCCCTTTTTATATCCATGGAAAAAATTAAAAAATTGGAGCAGATTTTAGGTAAAATATGTCTATCTTCGACTTTGTAGTTTTGAGACGTCAACTTTTTGGGATTTTCGAAAAACGGAGTTTTCTCCGAAAATGGGACTAGCACCATACCTTTTACCTTGAGGTGATGAATATAATGTGAAAATTCAAAGAAAAAAAATCAGAAAAAAATTTAAAAAATTAATTGCCTGAATTTCTCACAAAATTACACGAAAACTACTCATATTTTCGAAAACTTCAATGTGACCTTATTTCAAGACCTACATTTAAAGAAGAGATTTCATTAACGAAAACATCTCCATCTTTTATATAATAGTTAACGGAAGACGCCAAAAAATTGCACTTTTGCAATTTCCGAAAAATCTGAGATTTAATCGAGCATTAGACCTACGTCTTTCTTTTAAGCGTCATTTACGCTATCCAAAGACAAATTAAGTTCAAAACATTTTTGAGGAAACTTTGGCAATGTTTTTGAGACTTCGTGTAAAGTACCCTCGAATATCAAAATATTCGTTTGAAACTCCCAAAAAATCGAGTTTGTTTAGATCGACCGTGGAATATCAATTTTGGAGAAAATCGGCTGAACGGTTTAGACGCTAGCGATCACCACAGACGGGCAGGCAGATGGGCAGACAGACTTTTACCGTCAATCAATTTTTCGGTATTAAGGACCCACATAACATGGATTCAGGCTACACCACATGTTAGAGGAAGTAATGTACTCTATAAAGCAACATGAATAATTCACATAAAGAGTTTTTCTACCGAAGATTCACCGTTTTCTGGCGCAGGTTTACGTAACTTTCTCTTCTTATGAAGTGCGAGAAAGTCAAAACAGCACATATACTCAAAACATACGGTAACACCACGATTCTCACTCCTCTACCGATTGTGAAAAATATTGTCTGCCTGCGTGAGTCGCTTCGCAAAGTGCAGAAAATGTTACTGCTGGACGTTTGAATATGACGTGTCCAATCTACGACAGAAATCATACTAATATTTCTAAGTTAATAAGATATAAATTTTAATTAATTGTCAGGTTATAACGGTCTTGCTTCAATGTTGTTCAGTGCCTTTCTTATTTTGGAGAACTTTCTTACATTAAATACTTCCAAAAATCTTTTATATCAGTTATATATCAAGAAAATTAAAATGTATTTTTCGAGAATAGTTCAAAATGATGAAGCTAGTTTGATTTTCACAATACTAGTAAAAGAAGGAACAGCATAAAATTACATAAATAATATAATAACTCAATCTATACCCAATTCAATGAAAGCTCACCTGTTATACTCGAAAACTAAATGTAATATATAAAAGACACGTACAAAATATACAAAAACATACCTGATTTGGTTAAGTTCGCCGAGGAGTGAAGTCTATGTTTGAGAGTTTGTATATTTTACGTTTAGTTTCAACTATAACAGGCGAGTTTTCATTGAATTGGGTAAAGATATAGTTTATTTACAGATTATTTTATTTTTGTAATTTTGTATGAAAATAAATAAGGCTTCGTCATTCTGAACTATTTTTTATAAACACAGTTTCAGTTGTAACTGATACGGAGACAAAACAGTCTCCGAAGCGTCGTGTAATGTCATAAATTAAATTAAAAAACGATATAAACGGTTTTTGAGTGTATTTATTGTAAGAAGGTTGTCCCAAAATAAGAAAGGGACTGAACAATATTAAAAGAAATATTTTCCAGCTCTTCTGAAAAAATACGAATATAAAATGTTATATTCGTAAATGGATAAATATAAATACGTACTCACGTGGGTAAAATATAAATCAGGTTCCCCATGAGTGCAGTTTCCAAAGATCATAACGACTAGATGAAAGAGTTAATACCTGTCTGCCCTGTGTAGATGTAAGAAACCAGTATGACTGGACCAAAGGAAAGGAATAAGAGGAAAGAGTCACTACGAACAAGTGAAGTTAAAGAACGTAGATAAGGTTAAAAACTGCATTTCTTTCCTAAGCAGTCTCTTTCTACAAAGAGAAAGTTTAACATTTTCACGAAACATTGAGACCTGTGTTAAAAATTAACAAATCTGATAATCTATAAATTATAAACCGAAAATATAATATCAATATTAGTTTTAATGGAGAAATGGGTATTTGCATTGTTTTGCAACGTTTCAGCTAACGCGTGCTTTACAAAATAAGTTATTCGATTTATCACGACAACAAATATCTGTTCGAAAATGTTCTTTTTGCATTGATTATTAAACTTTCTACAGTAAGTATTACAATAGGTATACCCTGAGCTACGAAAAGTGGATAATCAAGTTTTAAAAATACAGTTTTTTCCACTATCTTTTCAGACTTCAATATTAAACGGCAAGAATCTGTAATCCTCCAATATACCCCCATATATCTTGTTGCGTCATATGGACTTATACTTTAATCCTTTTTTCCTCCGGAATTGTATAGATAAAACATATACTATTTTTTTATTTTGTGCGTTTGTTTATTTCCTAAATTTTTCATATTCTATCTCGTGTATTCGTTGTGTAGAATGGTAAATGATCCTCGAACTATTAGTGTATTATATCAAGAATTGCCATATGTATTATATACTGAACACTAGAATTATCAGAAACTTTTGGAAAAATTAAATATTTCATTTTTTTGAACAATTTTTAAGAAAGTTGAAATGATTTGGAGAAAATGTTATTAATAAAAATTGGGACATTCTTACATTCCTCTTTGATCTATATTAGAGATACATTTTTGGCATTCATCCTATTTTCACTTCAACCCACCAGTGAAATCTTATGTGCTGCATTGTTATCTTGTGTCTTCTTTGTAGATTTCATTATTCCAACAAGAGTTTTCTTGATGGTAACTTCCACTACTGCTTTTTTAACAATATATTAACTGGATTGAGTGAGTGATTTTGTTTCCGGTCTCATCGACTGCTATAGTCATTTCTCCCCTACTTTCCCACTCGTTTAGTGCGTGATATATCCCAGGCGGTGTCTGTGTTTTCCCCGCTAGAACATGAGATCCGGCACCGAACTACAGGTCGGCTTGCAGGTTCTCCTCTCCGGGCATTGCCGTTGGCCGAGCTCCGCCCCAATCGGAACAAGTTCGAAGCTTCCGACTGCTCTCCCGAAGTGAGGTAGTAGTGCGTGTAAGTGTATACTCGTATGTGTGTTAGAAGAGAGAAGGGCGCCACGATGAGAAAGGAAACGTAGCACTCAGTTCGTGGCCCGATTTTTAACGTGCTGCTCCAGTATTCGTCTGGTACTGATCAGAGAAACAGAAAAGTACCGATCAGAGCAGCTCTCCGCGACCAGGCAGGGGCTGAATTCGACCTGGCTCTCTAGCTAATGTGAAAAATTCACAATGGTCGAAACTTCACGGTCAGATATATTCTCTCTTGAATCTGAACCCAATTTACACAATTCGACGGCTTTTTTCAATTTCTCTGTTAATTTTTCTTTCTGAAAAAATATTGTTTTTTTGTAAATAATAAACACTTTCCATGTTTCTGAAGTGTTTCTATGCTTCTGCAATGCAAATTTTTGCTTAGAAAGCATATTTGCAAACCAACTTTTGAAAGCTTTTTGTGGCTCAGCCGTTTAGAATATTAAAGTAGTTTTTTAGACAAAATATTATTAAAATTGATTTAAAAGCTTATTTTCCGATTTACGACGTTTCCTCCTTGGACACTGTAGATTACGCAAAAGTAAACCGAATCATAATTAATACGTTTTGAATATTTTTTTCCGATTTGACGCACGATAAGTGAATTTCCTTGTGTATTTGGCTACACAATGGCTACAATTCAATGCGCATCTACTGTTACATTCAGTAATCCGAAATATTTTGACTATATATTTTACCTGTTTGTTTGGCATTTCCAAATGAAAAAGGCCGCGAAAGCTTATAAATTGTTGTTCTACAATAGTACTCTCTCCAGCATTATATGCATTTTTACAAGTTCTCCGTGAAGAAAGATCATATGCAGTTAAATAGTGCATACGTGTCTCTTTCTCGCCTTCACCTCCCATCAAAACCAAGGACGAAATATACTTAGGTCTTCGAAACTTGAAATGTTTATAGCCGCCCGAAAAAAAATGGGACATTTCTCGCATTAAGAAGCCAAAACCAAAGTAGAGACGTCAACGACTGCCTGTAATGTATCTAATAATTTTGAATACTTTTCATTCCTGTCTTCGTTTTGAAAGGTTTTGAAACGATCATATTCATCATCCCCACTGAATTCATCAGTCATTGATCCAACAACCGTTTAATAATGTCCAATTAAATTCTTTGCTTAAAAATATTTCAGCAATTCTAAACGAAATAATCTTCTAAGGTAATCTTATAAGGTCTCACTACTGACGTTTTGAAACGATTTCAAAACGAGGTTTGATTACTAATGTTCCGAAACGAGTACTTCTAAAAATGAAATTATAGCCAATTCAACTCAATAATCCAGTTCTCAAGAGACACCTGACCATTTATCAATACAATACATCCGTTTTCAACACTCTTTGCAATACATAAAAGTGCCAAAGAATAAATAAATAACTTGCCCTTCCCCGAAAGGAAATACTATCCCTTCGTTCAAAATGCTTTCCAGACAAAAAGATAGCTTACAATGTACTTATCAGTTTTCCTAAGGTCACATGAAGCTCAAAATAATTACATAATTGATTTATTTCAATAAATATCCTTCTAATGTCCCTTCCCTCGCTGCGCGCCTACGCGGTCGCAAAGGTTCTACTTCTGTATATCAGGGCAATTTTATTAAAGCCGACTATATTTTCTAAAAATTGAGACAATGTCGCAAAAATGGACAGAACGTTAGAAAAGAAATAGAAGGGAGATTGCTGTGGTGACATTTTCTCAATATATACTTGTTGTCGAGAATTGTTAAAGTACAATAGGGACTAGGCCCCAAAGACGCCGCTTCTCTCAGATGGTCGTGGGTGAGTAGGATTTTCTCGGGGACTTATGCTGTTGAATGACATCCGCTGCATCGTAAACAGTGACTCACTCAATATGAGAATTCAGATGGTAAGCGCTTCATGAGAAAAGGCGGGTAACACAGTCAAATATTTGCATTTTCAGCCAAAATCGACACTTGCATTGTCATTGAATTTTCTTTTATAAAAAAACAACAAAAAAAAACACAGACACTATTACATGGCCGGAGATTGCATAAGTTTTTTCTTTCAATTTCTGTGCGCATTGGAAATTAATAATATAGATGTTTCTATGTTTTTGGATTTTTTCTCAGTACCTGGATAATTATAGTGTTCGCCAATCACAAGGTTGCGTGCTTCTTCCAATGTTTGGGTGCATTGGAAATTATTAATGTTCCTTTCTAAAATCTTTTCTAAAATGATTCTTTTTCTAAAGTGAGCTTTAGAGACTTTAGCGGACCTGGTGACTGCACATGCGCGTCCCATACAGAACAAAATGTAATCGGGGATTAATGCAAGGTAGCACCTTGCAGCTCACGAGAGTGGTGGAGGTGGTCGATAGTAATATCGTTATAGTTTTAACTACAGTCTGTAGTGACAGTATTTGTTACACGTGGGATATGTTATTTTTCTCTGACACTCATGTATTCGATAATGAAAACAATATTTGTCAACAAAACTGAATAAGATTTTTGTAACCACTAAAACCGCTTATTACGCTAAACGTTCTTAGTTGTCCACTATCTCTGAAGAATAATCATTTGTTGATACTTCCATGCAAGAGAGTAACTAGCACAGGCGATTAATTTTCATACCATTTAACCATTTCAAGGCCAATATAACCAAAAAAGAATACTACTTGCCCCCAAACCTCTTTCTAGCTATCAATGGCTGTGACACCTATTTGCTTTCTCTATTTTCTCAATCATTTTTCATAGATTAAGAAGAGGTGCTGTGATCTCAGTGATCTACATCTTTCAACGGTCTTTTTTTCGGTTATTTAAGGTCGCATCAACATCTAGGTCATTAGCGACCACTATTGGAGCTAACGTTATGGTAACTATGAAGGTGAAACGAAATGGTGGTGATAAGGGGTAAAAGGACAACCATGCCCGAGGCGGGACTCGACCCTTCGGTCCGAGATCACTACACTACTGCCTTAGCGATCTCGGCCACCAGGCCGACATCTTTCAACGTTTGTGTAATTTGAATTAATACGATGCTAAACCTTCCAAACAATGCAAGAGTGATCAGGACGAACGAAACCTAATATTCATGTATCAAGGAATCATTACAAGCATATTTTGATTACACAACAAATTAGGGGATGTGATTGGAAACATAAGTGTAAGAAGAGAATTTTGGAGAGGGACATAAGAGTTTTTTCTATCGAAAAAATCGTCACTTTTCGACGTAGCATTAAAATACTTTCTGTTAATTTCGTAAGTATGTAGAAAGTAAAAATATGTCAAAATGACCGAGTCAGTTATCGAATTGGAGGTTTCAAGATCGTGAATCGGAGAACTATTAAGAAATTCCTAAATATCACGCAACGTATATTGAGAAATTGGAATGTTCAGGAAAATGAACGACAGAAAAAATATTACATTCTTATTTTCTACCGTATCTGTTACGTAAATTACCTCCGATAAAATTCCGAAACTTTTTTGAGAAGATCGTGAAACACGATAACATAAGCAAAGAAAATGTTTTCAAGAACAAAGTACCAAGGCTGTCATTAAAAAGCTTTGTATGGGTCGCCAAATTTCTTTGAAAACACAAACGCAATGTTAAATTGTGTGACAAGAGAAACTTGTAGTCATTTCGTTTATATGTTGTAGATGGTTGGGTATCAAGTAAGGAGCAGAAACATGTACAATCACAGGCTTTCGTGGCAAGAACTATGTGAATGTTCTCGGCTGTCCGGGTGACCCGCGTCGAGAGCACTGAGCCTTGGACGGGGCGTCGCCCCTGCAACCGAGAGCCTTCAGCAGAATCATGTAAAACTTGTTTTGTCTTACTATTATAAGTACGATGTTATAGAAGTGAAACTAATAATAATCATAATCATATTGCAATAATAATAATAATAATAATAATAATAATAATAATAATAATAATAATAATAATAATAATAATAATAATAATAATATTAATAATAAAGTTTACTCAGAAGGACCATGTGGTAAGCCTGACACCAGATTAAATTATGTACATCTTGATGTTATTTTTTTATTAGCGACTTTCATGAGCGTTTGATGCCTCAGCCATTTTCTGCCTAAATGAGAAATACACATAGATGCAATCGAAACTAAAGAACAATAAATGTAGTCATAACAATACTGAAGGTAAAAATAAATAGTGTGAGGTGGAATATCGATTATAACGTGTTACCACTTACCCCATGAGGTCGAGAAGCTACATTACAGTTAAATTATAAATTTTCAGAACTACAGAAATTTTCTAGAGAGGAAAACAACCAACATAAATTCTGTCTTGGGGCAAGACAATGGTAAGCGCAACTACGGCCGCTTTCTTGATTAGGTCATATTCCCATGTTCTCTATCAATCTACACACACAACATAAATTCTGTCTTGGGGCAAGACAATGGTAAGCGCAACTACGGCCGCTTTCTTGATTAGGTCATATTCCCATGTTCTCTATCAATCTACACACACAGTTTGGTCATATGTCACATAAATAGCATTTTTAGAACCAGCTGCAAACATAATCGATTGCATTGGAGGCAAGATATATGTAAGCGTCATTCTCATTTAGCAAATGGATGCTAGAAAAAAGAAATTAGTGTTTAGCGGTAGAATTGTGTGTAAATGATCCTCCCACGTCTTAAATTATTTAAAAACTTTTACAAGTAGTACTTAATAAACACAAATGTAACCCACGAGGATGATCCAATCACTTAATTTAACATTTAGTAAACTTATAAATAAACGTATTAATAATCATATGGTAAATTTTGCTGGAAATATTATGAAGTTAAAATGTAGACACTATCGTTTTAAAATTGTGTGTGAATTTATTATCTCAAATACATTTATTTAATTAATTTTGCCGCTCTCAGGTGAACACGTACATCAAAAACAATTTTTTAAGCTCTTAGTAACTTCAATTTGCAGAATTGTTTTGCCTAGTTTCGTGGCAGATAGAATTTAACTGATTACAGTAAAAAATAATGAATGATCATCCAGAAGCAGCACATTCTATAGAAGTATTAATTTTTAATGAGCGCAATTTTCTTGCTCAATAGAAATCCAAAACATGACAATATTCGAAACTTATTCCTCTTTATTTCTTAACGGTACCAAGGATTCTCTAGTCAGTTATTACGAGAAAATCAAGATGTGGAGCGATCAAGTCGCTTACTTTGAAATTGGAAGTAATATAATCAATTACGTTCTCGTGCTATGCTCAGAAGATTAATTCCAGGGAATTAATCTTTCTAGCACAGCATTATTATATAATTAATTGTGTTTTATAAAAAATATATTGTTTACAAGCGTATCTTGACTTGTGTAATTGGAAATTTCGGGGCATGATAATACTAAGCGCCATTTGCCAAAGGCGCACCAATATACTTAAGTATTAATATATTAGAATCAGGCATAATTTACACACTCAATTTCATCAAATTAAGGTCAATGCTTCATTCAATAAATTAAAGTTGGCTTTAAGTTAAATTACTAGAAGACACGATTCACAAAAAAAAAATTCAGTGATACCTAAAACCGCCCTGCGGGTGCGTACCAAAGGCACAGACCTTACTCAAAGCCACAGAACTGGCGTCAAAAATTGACGAAGATCGCACACCTACTTGATCGAACAGCATCGCCATACATGAAGTAAATAACACATAGCCATCAAGAAACACTATAGAAAATAAAGAAACCTTTTATTTATTTATTTTACGTCAAAAACTGTTAAAAACTGTGTGTGGCGTGCTATGAGGAGAAGTGAATTCTGTGCACGTTTTCAAAATTTTGTGATCCCATTCCTTAGCCATATACTAATTCAATTTTGAATGCAGAAAAAATGAGCTTTTTTTTTGCAAGGATTGTTAACAAAAATATTCGCTCCGATGTAATAAAACCTATTTTCCGGGGTAAATCAGCAATATATTTGGGCTCTTATCCCTCATCATGTCCTTCGTCAAACAATAATACTTCCTGTCGCGACAACATGGAGAACGATACTTTGAATCACTATATTTACTACTAAATTATAAAGACGTGCACAGGTAATGAAGTTACATTACAAGTACATTACAATACAAATAACTACGTATTGATAGGCTATCAATACCCAAGACATACCAGAGTTTTTTTATGATCTCAAAATAGATCATAAAAATAAGAAGGTTTAGTAAACGTGCAGAGCCTGTCAATAAAAAGCATCCACATCGATGTTCTAAACGGTTCAAGTTATGGAGATGAAATGTTCACCAAGCGAGTCAGGATAAAGGGGCTCATTAGTTGTAGTTATTAGCAGTTTTGTAGCATTTTGTATTTTAAAGATATCGATGAACTTTTTTTTTTAAGAAAAACTGAATTTTTACACGATTAGATAAGTTTTGAGACGACAAATTAAACAATATGTTGCTATATTAGTATTAGATAAATAATTATAAACTTTAATTAGTTTTAAAATCTGACGTTATGACGTTTTCTGTAATGCCCAATACAGCTGCATTTCTAATAGTTTTCACGGCCTCTATCTTTCGCCGGTTCAAAACGCCGTGAAATAAGAAATCTAGTGCATTTTGTTACTTCTAAAGACAACCGTTACCGCGATACACAAGTATAAATGATGCAGTCAAGAAATCGCGAAGTATAACTTTGTCGCATGCAGAGACTGAAAGACGTTCAGAGTGCAGAGCAGAGATTTGTGGCCATGAGGCGCGCTGTTTCTACGGACTGTTGATGCAGAAACGTTCAGAAATCTGCGACCCATCTGTATTCTTATCAACAACGTAATATCAATAAAAGTTGTATCGTTTTATTAACGGTTTAAGGGAACTTTACCAGGACATAGCGGCGAAAGTTCGATAGTTACATTTAAAAAATTGTTTAGTGTCAACATCTATATTACTGAAGAAGTTGCAACTCAGTTGATTACGTCCTTGCCCTGCAATAGTGTGATTTACGTAGTGAAGGAGAGAAAACTATTTCTACATGTTTGAAATTGACTTTCGAAAATCAACTGAAGTAGAGACAACGGGCTCGACATGCGAAATGACGCACAATGATTTCGAACAAATGAACGACGTAATGTGTCTCGTGAAGTGTATTTCGTAAGACTTGTGATACCACACATTACACAAGCATGCGCTTTTTGTAATTGAAGTTTCAATCTGCCTGATGAAAGATGCCGTTAATAAAACATACGGGCTATTTCCTAGTCGCTTCGATTCTTTAGACCGAAATATGAACTTAGTACATTGAATGATTGTAACATACACGGACTTCGCTGGACATTTGTTGAAAGAACTTGAACGGATGTGGTCCCCAAGGAGACTGAATAGCCCTGCGCCTCAGAGACCGCTAAGCGGCACGGCGCCGCGTCACGCACCTACTTTTCGTATGGCGATACATTTCATACTCTTTTGCGCTGTTAACAATTCATCAAATACCAACGTATATTATATTGGTGAATAGTTTTCTAAGTAGATTTCTGTTCGAGTAAAAAATATTGTGTCTCTTTCATTAAAACGATGTTAGTCAAATATCTTTAAAATAAAAACACTATCAAAATGCTAATAACTTCAGCTGATGAGCCTCCTTTGTCCTGATTCCTTTGGTGAAAATTTTATCTCAATATCTTCAACCGTTTAGAGAATATTCAAGGTGGGCGTTTTATTAACTAACTGTTTAATAAGGAAAAAAACAGCAGATCTCTGTAGAAAATGCTATCTTCTCATAAAAGCATTTCACATATTCTCTGCATGTTTGTTCAGAAAAAATACATTCAAAGGCATGAAGAAGGCCGCTATAATATTTACCCTCTTATGAAGTGAAAAAGTCAATAAAATGTTGATAGAGGAAAATTATTACAAATTAACCCTCACTAGTCATGCAGAATGAAAAATTAAAGAGTTTGTGGAATAACCACGTAATAATCAGCAAAAACTATTTCAATTAGCAGACAAGAGATTGTTCTTATGCCTAAAAATGCTAACTATATTAACTGTTTTAATTCCTTTCTTACATATCCTAAAAAAAATCTACCACAGATGTTACACTATATCGACTTAGTTGCAAAAGTGAAGTCTCTAGAATCCGCAAGTATATTTTAGTCGTCATATCTGCCACACGAGTTACTTGCAAACACTAAAAATCAACACTATTACATCTGAAAATAGCACACACAGTTTGTGGCAGCTCCAGCTAATGTACTAAATTATTTTGACAGTCTGTGAGAAATTTCTAATTTCTGAATCGTTTTGTACTTACTATAAGTATAAAGTATTATACCAACTTTTGGAAACTTGTATTACTCTCAATATTCTAACTGAAAAGTAATACTGGTAACGGAAGAGTTTACGGACACATCGGACAGTATTTTGAACTATAACAATTTATTTATCTTGATTAAATTCCTTTCTGACAAAAAAATAAATCCGATTTTTAATATCATTCTTGTTACTAAAATATAATCTTTCAGCATCTTTTTTTCTGATTCTAGCCGTTGTTTTATTAGACTTTTATTTTAGTTGCTGTAGATTCATAATATAGCAGAGAGTGACCGCTGCCTTAGGTTGCCTTAGTTGTTAAGGGCCTTCAAAGAGACCGCAGCCTTAGGGCCTTCAAAGACTTCCTTCGATCACGAGATGCAACACAAATCTTTCCCCTTTTCTCGGCTCCGAAAGTAAGAATTTTAACCGTTCACTTTTCCCATGTCTAGAAGCGAAGCGAAATATTTACTTTGAGCGGGTAATGTTGCAGAACGAGTTGCACGCACATATTGCTTCTTCGCGAGGCGGCAGTTCCCCTGCTGCTCCCTGCAAACGTCGCGTCGCGTCTGCAAGATCGCACTTTCCCGATACGATATTTTGTGAAGCCAGATCAACCATAGAACCCAAAGCGACCAGGTTTCCGAAGAACATATTTCAAAAAGCTGAAAAGCATAATACGTCTAACAATAACAGTCTTTCTTCATCAGTCATGTGGATACTGCCAGTTACAGTTTATTGCACAAGTGCCGAATATATTTCTTTCTTTTCGTAGGAATGAAATAAACATTTATTAAGTAAACATTTATTGACCAAAATAATTGCACTTCTTGACATCAAATGCGTAATGTGCAGCTCACCTCTTTTTGAGCTAAATGGAGATCTGGGGCAATTCCGTCCGTGGTAGTGCTCCTGCGTCTGCTTACTCCAAAAGTTTCGAATGAAATGATTTCCGCAGAGCGTCGAAGTGGCAGAAATGACGTAATCGTCGCGTCATCACTTGGCTCTCAGAACGACTTAACCTGTTCGTTTGTGTTTCGGGTTCTGGACAACGCAAGAAGCGCTGTGCAAATTTATACAAATTGCGTATCTTGTGCCACATTCTGTGGCTGGTTTTTCAACGAGCAGTTAGGTCACACTAATATATTTATTTTTAAATTTTGTATTAATTTTAGAGATATAATTTCATAATGAAGAATAATAAGTTTGTCTTCACATATTCTACTATGTACTTTGAATCTACTAAAGGATCTCAAAAACGATTTTAATGGTTCCTTCTCAGTTTAATAAATTGCCATACGAGTCAGAATTCGATATTACAGTAAACAGCATAGCCAGTGAACTCGTTAGTTGTGATGAATCTCAATATCTTATTTTATTTTGGGCCGTACGTGTTTCCTTGATATTTCAGTTCAACATAGGAAATCTTACTTCCTCTTCTCTTTCTTACATGGGGCTACTATCATTTATATAAATGGTTAACAGGATCATTTGGGCAATAATCATCATATTAAAGATTAATTGATGATAATCATAATTGTCTTCATTTTCTACATTTTTTAAGCACGCTCTGAAGTCGTCGGATTCAAACAATTTTTTAAATCAGTTAATTTAGATAAGTTCAGTACATAGCGTATTGCGAGTCGCTATTCATGTAATTGTCAAGCAAAATGTCGCTCTTTTATTCTAACAAACACTACAATAACATACCAAAGCTTGATTTTCAACTTACGAACGTATTTACAAAACCGGATTCGGACATGTTGGTCGTCATAGCAGAAAGTACATGCGTGCATTTTAATATTAGTTTTAATTGAAGTATATGCGATCTATACATGAGAACCTAATATTTTTTTAATTTAACGCCATTAGACGTTAAATTTTGTAACTATGCGTATTCTCGAATTAAAGTTTGAAATTCGTTTCTGGAAAATCAATGAAGCATTAACGAATATCTACGGAATGAGTTAAAAATTTTTATATCATGTAAAACGTTAAGGTAACAATATTTCAGATGAGGGTTTTTAAAATAATTCTGAACAATAATATTTGCAATTACGTAAAACCATGTCCTCCAAGGACTAAGATGAATGTCTCTGTGATTTGGTTTAGTATTTTCCACACTTGAAAAAATGTTCTGAATTTATTGCACGTGCAAGACAGGGAAATGTTGCCGACGTGTTCATGAGCGACAGGAAAACGAGATAACTTTACTTGATCTGCATCCCCAAACCAAATTTTCTAATAATAATTAATATTTACTTTAATCTGCGTACATTCACAGACAGGAAAATAATTAGGTGAGGTTTCGACTTGACATGATCACGTGACTCCTTCACTCGGGGCCGCGAGAGCGCGTCGCGGGCGACCGCGCCCCCCGCGGACAACGCCGCACCATTTGTGGCCGCGTTTCTTGGGGCCGCCCACCCGCGCTCGCCCGCCCACACGCCCGCCCACGCGCACGCCCACGCCCACGCGCTCAATCCCGCACATAATTACGCGGCGCGTGAGCGGTCCCAAGGCGGTTCCCGACAATGTACCGCACCGAAATACGCAATTTATACCGGATATGTGACGCGACTCGCCGGCTCGCTATCCTTGGATGAAAACAATTTTTTGTGCATAGAACTGCAGCGCAACGTACACACCTGCGGACATGTCGTGGAGCGGCGGTCGGGGCGGGGGTAGGCGCCGAGGGGGCAGAGGGTCCCCTCGGGCCGCTTGTTTCGGCGGGCGCACGCGCCGCCGTCCCTCCGGTGGCCCCCTCTGACCGGTTCCGGGCCCGGAAGCGGCACGAGCGGAGCCGTGCGCGGAGCGGGGCGCGGGGGGCGGGGCGCGGGGAGCGAGCGGCCCGGCACCTAGCTGCCGTGCGCCCTCCTGAAAAATTCGGGCCCTTTCATAAACAAAGCATTTGTTCGGAGAACAGCCCCGCCCCGTTCCGCCGCGCCGAGCCACGCCACTCCGCGCTACGCGGCCCCTCGTACGCGGCAGGCTCCAGCCCGGTTGGCCCGGCGAGAGCTGGTCCGCGGCCGGAGCTTGGCTAGACGCGTGGAGAGGGGGGCGAGGCGACCCCCTTCGCGCTTTTCGGGAACCGTGGGCGCGTGCCCTCGCGCGGGTGGCGCCGCGCCCCTTCCCCGACTGGTTTCGAGTGTCCGCTTCCGGGGCATTTTCGGGTTTTGGAGGAGGCAGGAAGTCATTGCATAAAAACCGGAATTCAGGGCTTTTTTAATTTGTTTACACTCAGGGCAATAGGTTCTAGAAATCCGAAGTTTTAATAACCCACCTCCGCAATGTTTTTCTGACAACTTAACTTTTATTATGAATAACGCATCATTGTTAATTCAATGAATTAATAAACTTATAATCTAGTGTTGCTGCTAATTTGCTCGTCCTTACGTATTCGCCCGCCCCAAATAAAATCAGGGATTTAAAAATCAGTCCCAGGCCGAAAATTTCCGTATCTGTTTATTTTGTATTTTAAAAAATTCAATTTAGCCTCTCCCAATTTTTTGATGAAAATGACTACATTTATGTCATCACATTTGTTTTATAGAACGTAATTACACAGAAGCAACATTTCTATAAAGAAAATATCCCAGGTGAACCAACTATACCTCAAAAAACGTTTTGTTGCAAACGGAAAATGTGCGCTATCTATTTCACTTAAAATCTAAATAGTATTAACCGAATTGAAATGAAATATGTAACATCAATAAAATAATAAGATTTGGGTGACCTGATCATTGACTAATATAAAATGTATCTTCCTATTCTGGCTGATATTGTGAATTTTCTAGAAATAATGGAGTGACAATATAATTGACACACATGAAGCATTCTTTTTTTGTAAAAGACTTAACTGATACTTAAGAAAATGCTTTACAATATAAAAGGGATCAAACAAACTTTTCACAAAGAGCGGAATATATTTGGGTAACAATTAATTTGTCACATGTTCGTAAAGAAATATTTGAGCAAACAAATGAAGGTTCTTTTCTGGGCTTATTTACAGAACATCGTATTTACTTTTTGCAACCTTTTAATTCGTATCGTGAAGTACCTAAGTAATTTTCCCAAAGAAAGTGATTATACTATTTTCTGAATGCTTTTTAGGTGAAACAAGACATTAATATCCACAATATTTTATTCAAATATTTAGAACAACGTAAGATAAGCCACAAACATTTCATGCAACACGAGAGAAAGTTAAAAAATATTATCTTAATTTCTGATGTATATAAAGAAATATTTACCTTTTAATGGCCTCACACAATACAGAGAATTGTGGACATCGATTGATTGTTGCACAAAAATATTTTAAACCTCAAATTAACCATTTAGAATTTGGAACAAAAGTTGACCTACTCCTTAAAATGATTACGTTTTATGACTGAATCTAATAGATGGAATTAACATTTCGTTATAATATGTCTTTAACTCGTAAGTACTTCACGCTGCTAATGACGACTTGCAATTGTAGTCAACATGATTATCTCTACTAGTAATGCATTCACTGTTTCCATGCATCTTCAGGAAAGAAAAGAGAAATTCATCGACAACGATGTGTAACATAGTCGTTTACACGTTTCGAATTTGTTTCACATTCGAGTCCCGTGTTCGAGTCCGAAGCGAGGGGAGCAGAGTTTCAACAGTATTGACGGTTTCAATTCACGCACTGTCACGTGTACATTTACGGGAGCAAGGTACTCGCCTAAAGTGGACTTCTGTTTCAGCGTGGGATTGTATCCTTCAATATGCACAAAAGGCACACGCGTACATGACGATCCTCTTCTTCTTTCTTTTTTAATTAAAGTCAGGAACTCAGGAAATTAATGTCTATTCTTTAACTTGATTATCACGAGTAAAAATGAAATAAGAATATTTCCTTATGAATATATAATAATGAAATGAATAAGAAATACTGAATTATATGATCAAATACGAGGAATTAAGAAAATCAAAAATAAAGGATGATTTATTTAAACCAGAAGAAAGCAAATTAAGTTTATTTTTTCCAATCTTTTGCGTATATCTCCTAGTTACAATTTTATTATCAGACAATTACTTGGTCGATAATCTACAAAGGCATATTAACATAAGCAACAAAATACACTAGATTACAAAATACGTAACTATTAAGAATCACGACCCTTTATTGCAGCGTAAGAATTCTTGCTTAGTAATAAGGGGAAAATCAAGGAGCCAACCAAGCAACAACAAAACATATATAATAATGAATGTGAACATTAGAAAATAGTGTAAGATAAAACTTTACAAACCTAAAGACATTTATGGAATAAAATCTAAATTTAGAACAAGGCATGTACTACGTAAATTGTTTCTTAATTCACTCGCACAAAGGGTAGATTTGTCGAATGAGAAGAAATAAATTTAAAAATAAAAATAGTAGTTTTGAATAAAACAATACGAGAAAGTTTCGTGATCACTGGAAACATACATTTCTTAACTTGGGGCAATTTATCAAGTTCTAAGATCTCATTTAATTTTTTTATCAGTATGTTATTTAAATCGAATTCACTGTAATTCAAAGTAAAATATAATCTGAAACTTTTTATATTACTTACGAAGGTAATTCAAATTAATAATGATTGAAAATCATGAACACAGCGCAATTTAGGTCATAAAAATTTCAGGTCCGGTATATGGAGACGTAACACCTAGGTTAAGCAAAAATAATAGGATTGGAGGGATGTGAGATAAAATGAGTAATGATGATAAATGCTGATTTGGAAATCCTGAAGCCAACCAATCGTACCCATGAAACAGATTGTATCGCTTAAACGATATTTATGAGATGGGAAAGAAAAACAAGAAACGAGAATACAAATAATCAAAGTATTCAAATATACATAGATAATTTCGTTGGCTCTACTTGCGTACCGAAAAACGTCTGTTCAAACATAGAATGTAAGAATTAGATTTGAATAAAGCAAATGCTTAAAATGGCTATTCCTAATCTTCGAATATAAAAGAATTAATTGATGAACTCTAAAGTGAAAATGAAATGTTTTATTACTCACAAAAACTTGATTTCCCTTGGCCACACTTTTAGATCATCATGCAAGTAAGGCATCTGTCAGTCGTGAATTGTCCCTAGATGAAAAACCGAAAAACGTCAATCCATGAAAATATAAATGGTTTGTTTAGAAGTTATGCTATAATTAATAAGGAACAATATTAAAAGGTTTTAATGGCATGTTGTTAGGCAGAGAATAAAAATCAGTGTATGATCTAAGTTAAACAATTGTTTCAGTCTCGATGTAATGTCCTTCCTTTGCTTTATTTTTTGGTGAAAACTCTCTAACATTGGTAACCATTTAAATGTGTTGAAAAAGTGCATTGGTTGTGCAGCATCTAAATGTTTGTAGTATATAATGTATGAAATATTGACTTCTTTTACAGATAACACTTTCTTTACCATCATATTTTTTACATGTTTTAGATTTATCCATTTCACCGTACTAATTTTCTATATTTTTGTAGTGGTTTTCAATGTTCATCTCAAGTATATAAAAACGACTCTCCAATGCACTGCATTGTTTTGAACAAAATCCTCGACTAAGGCCTTCTTGATTAATGTAATAAATAATACAAGTGTATAACTTTCAAAAGAACAATTCATTGCGTAAACGATATCTATTTTAACTACAGTGTGTTTTTGACGTCTATGGAAAGATTTTGATCAGCATGTCTATTAATAAACATGCTTTTCTGCATATTACGATTAAATAGAAAAATGCATGTAAGATTGGATGTAATATGTAAGATTGGATGTATGTTGGAGAATACATTTGGTGCACAGGAAAAGTGACATTCCTAATGCATTATTATTTAGTGAAGATTATTTAAATCTTTACTAGAAATAAATGTATAAAGTTTGTTTACAAGACATGTGGTAAACAGAGTAAAACATATTTTATTAGACGAGAAATAAATGGTTCTAGCATCTATGAAAATAAGCACAAATTAAAATTCCGACACTGCATTATTTACTTCAGTTAAGTTTGTCTAAAAAATGTTTAATAAATTAATTAAAGGCATCTTTCTTGAAAAAATAAGAGCATAATACGACTATAAAAAGTGAACTATATCTATATTATAATATGTAGAAACAATTCCTCACTTAACTAAAAAGAGGACGATTTCTTAGACTCACTTTCTTGTGCACCACTGATGTAAGCACGAAATTAAAGTCTGTTGTCTAGATAGGAAAAGTCGTCGAAAGAGACGGATTGCTACGACCATCGGCTGTTGCAGCAGCATAGGCTAGAGAGCTTATTTTTCTAAATAGAACGAGGTCGTCGCTTGCTTTGGTATTGTCTGTGTCCACATTCATTACGACCTTGACGCTGACGAGTAGCTACCAGTTGACACCTCTTTCCACCCGACAAGGGACTGTCGAGCAGTTCTCAGTTCCTAGTTAACTCTAGCAGCGACGTCGATACGGAATACAATTGAATCCCAGGTGTAATGACTTTTCAAAATTAACTTGTATAATTTGAGTGACTCTCTTACAAATAGATTACATTAGCAAAATTAAGTATGTTTGAAATCTGAAACTACGACCAGAGGTCTCACAACGAAAGTGGAGACCTAGAGAGAACTTGCTCCTCAACGCAATATCCGCAGCAAGAAAGATTCGTCAGCTAACGCACCAATCATATCCGTTCACCCAATGCACATTTTGATAGTTACATTGACAACGATGAAACGTCTCCCTAGGAAAAGAGAATTGGAAGTGATTTAAAATAAGTCTCCGTGTTATTAATGGTTGACAACATTTAAATCATATGAAGTGGTGAGCCAAACCATTTGAGAACGCTTTTCTACAGTTCTATCATATCTCTCTAATGTTCTATATTTTCTCACAACTTCTTTCTGAATATCATCTATTCTTCCAAGTTCAAAAATGAAACGTTCGAATCTGGAAAGAGATGTGTTTTATAAAGTAAATGTACAGTTGTCCTGGGAATAATTGTAATTTTTAGAATATATCTAAATATATGTCTATAATTAAATATATAATTACAAATATTTCATACCAATATATTATAGTGGCTAACGCACATGCGTGTGGTTGTCTGTCGCCTCTCTATTAACAATATTCATGAAAGAAACTTCGTCTAATCTATCACTGCTCTATGTAGTAATAAAAATTTCGTGTTTTTGAAAAAAAAAAAGATTTTTCATAATCTTTGTCCTAGTATTATACCTGTAAGTATTGCATTTGCGTTTATTTTGGTTTATAAAAATAATTTTTAAAAAATTCTTTAAAATAGTAAGCAAATGAGACCAAAAATATTGAGCATTTAATTACTAACATTGTTCAATATCTCACATTTTCTCTCTCATGAATACCTCAAATTAATCTATTCAAACCAGAATAGTTTCTTTTAATTTAAAAGTGAGGAAGAAATATTTGAAATGTAGTAGAAGAGGCAGGGGATTTCAATGATGGGCCCCTAAGATATATAAAGTAAAATAAAACCGGTGTTCGACAATGTGAATATAAAGAAATTATGGAACATTATGGTTAAAATTTAAATTGATAAAGGTTGTCAATATAAGAAAGCTACATTACTCAACATATGTGTATGTGTGTGGGTTTGAAAGAAATCTGAATAGATGTCAAGAGGGGGCGGTGTGTTGTACTAGGAAAGAAAAATTTGATCGACATGTGGAATGTCATGATCATGGGTTTGAAACAAATACTGAAGAAAATGGAGAAATTATTGAATGGAAAAGGAATGATGTTTAGCCCTGAGAAGTGAAAGATACTGTTATATAGTAACCGTAGAAAGTGGACAATTAGAGGACAGCTGACTTCGACGGGAGTAATCATAGACCAGACTAAATATTATTAATATATGGTGTACAATCTGAAGAAGAATTAAAATTATGGACATCAAATTTAGAAAAACGTGAGGCCAGTAGAAGTGTCAACAGGAAGGTATTTGGATAATCGAAAACAATTTTGGAAGAAAAATAGCAGCACGTGATTCTGATATTTGAGAGTTCTATATGTAGTATTATGCTGTGGGAGCAGAATTGTACTGTAGAGGCTAAGGAGGAAATCCTGCCAAGACACGCTCATTACTTGGTTTGCAAGTAGAAAGAAATATATCAAGTTATATTATTGTTAAGATAGGGACGGTAAGTTGAGAGAAAAGATTGATAAGAGATATATGAATTAAGAAGTCTAGACTAGGTGCTATTGAAATGTGATTCTATAATCAAATTGTACCACAAGATCCAGCTGGGATGAGGATCGAGAATTTTTATGGGGAAAGTGGGTTCTCTACAAGAGGGGCAGAAATGTTAGGGGAAAGAGGAGTGAGGGTGAGGGAAGTTAGGTACAACAGGGACGGACAGAGAAGTACAAAGCCAATACGGCTATGAACTGATTACACTGGTCTACAAATTTTATTTTCTGTAACAAGATCAAAATACACTCTTTCTGGAAGATAATTTACCTGTCAATTCAGATCTAATTTCAGAGTTTATGTATTGGCCTCAGTTTTCATGTGATGATGGTTTTTCTTATTACGTATTTATCCCTATATATTATATGTATCTGGCAAAATGACATGCTCTAATACAATAGATCTACTTGTAATCTAATACGAATTACAACAACATAATTGTTAAGAAAAGTGTAGAGGATTGGAAATTTGCGCCAGCATGGATATCTCCTCCTTTTATTCCGAATGTTCGCCTCTCTAGCTTTCTTCTTCATTCACTGGCACGTTCTCAGGAGGTAGTGGTACCGGCAATTCTTCACTGTGACTCATAGGCCTTATAGAAGATGGTAAATTAGGATAAGGCAAGAATAACAGTATGTTGTGTGATACGTTGATTACCTACAAATCATGGGAACAGCAAAAAGCATGTGTAGTGAACCTTTTCACTAGCGTGTCAGGAGTGTAACACACGACACATACATGGGAGGCCCGTTTCATGTCCAGGTCGCCTAGCTTACACCCAAAATAAAGTTCATTACCCTTCATAACCTTACCAGAAGAAATAAAGTTCATAACAGTTCATAATAATACGAGAGGGTTAAGATTCGTTTCTTTCGATTTCCGAGTTAATTCTCTACAGATAAAGTATAAGGTATTTGGGATTTTAGATAGTTACGAGCCATTTCTTCTTCTGAATTAATACAAAGTACAAACCTTCACGAACCTAGAATATCAAGCAGTCACATCCAACGCGCATTCTACGCTGTCAGATCTCTCAATGCTGGGACGCAACTGACGAGAAACACCATGCGATTCTATCTGTTCGAGCATTACCCATCATCAATGTTGTCAAACCTTTCTCATTTTCTAAAGATGAATTTCCTGAATTCAGTGTCATGTATAGGAATTCCTTGTATAAATTTCGATTGTTCCTAAACAATTATATCTGCAGAATTATTACACGAAGCTACGCCAAAAATAACCAATACGCAGTATACTCAAGCATTTTCGAAAAAAAGAATAGGGTGTAACAACAAAACAGCCTGAGACGCAAAAACTGGTTTCATCTTCGAATTCAGGGCCCACGTCTTAGCTAAGAACATCATCCACATTCTTTGTTACAAAAATGCTGTTGACCAGTGTTATTAGTTCCAGTTACAATAATTTACACAAGGATGGGATACGGAGCACTAAAGTATCTCATGGAGGAACTGAAAAATACGGCCGGAACATGATTCATTGAGTGAGATAAAGCTGAGCAGTGTTTGCTTGGTGAAATGAAGGCATGGGAACATAAGATTGAGAGATGCGAGAGGAGCTGGAGTAAAGGTAAGAAGAAGGGATATAGAGAGAGAAAGGACGTAACGAGTGATGAAAAGACATGATAATTGGAAGTCTAAGTTTGAGAGGAAACGAAAGAAAAGAGGGTGTAGATATATTGAAAGAGGTGTGTACGAAGAGAATCCAGCTATAGTTTGTAAAGGAAGCTATTGACGATTATGACGATGATGATGATAGTGATGATAATCTAATGAATTTCTTCACGAAAGGTGGTACTCGAGGATCGAGGATCATGCGTGGGCTGTACTGCCTCTTCTCCACGAAACGCAAGAAACCGCAAGGTGTAAGGCGGCAGGGAGCACAAGCGCGCTTCCGAGAAGTGCGTGGCCTCCGCCGCCGGCTGCATAGCCATTGTGCGGGCGAGCGGCGCTGTCCGGAGGAGGCGCGTCGTTGGCAGCGCGGCCCGCGAGGGCGGGGTGAAAGGTAGAGTGCAAATCGATGTCTGGCATCGCAGCTTCCTTCCGCCCCGCGGCCGCCTCGCCTCGCCTCGCCTCCCACCCCCAACCCCCTCGGCCCTCCGGGCTCCCGGCAGCCCACCCCACCCTCCCTCCTCCCGGTGGGCGCCGCCCCTCTACGATCGTTCCCGCCCCGCCCCCCGCCACCACCCCCGCCCCGCCCCGCCCACGCGCTGCACTCGCTGTGTGCGCGGAACCGACGGGGGCGGGATTCGACTGCTGCTGGGGCTGAAATTTATTTTAGAGATGCTACCAGATTATATGCAACGTCATTCTGCATTTGTTTTGGAAAGTTGGAATTTTAGAAACAATTGCAAATGCAAAAAAAAGTTCATGTGTATTCTGTATCTGGTTTCCCAAAAAATTTCCACTACAACCTGAAGCTACCGCAGGACCCTGAAATATACATATATGAACGTCCATGAACGCATACGCGAGTGGCACACAAAAGATAGCGTGCGGCACACACGCACGCATACATACACACACACAATATGCAAGTAACATGGGAAATGAACAATTTCTCTATTTCACGATGAGGACGATGATCGCAATGATCATGATGAGGGAGGGATTTTGCGGCTTATTATTAATGATCGTTGCAGGGATCATTAGCGAGCGCAGTCGTATTACGCGAGCGCGCGCGCCGTGAGGAGCGGCGCGCTGCCAGCGCCTCTCCGCGGAGCTGTGCGGAACTACGGCGGCGCGCAGGGGCAGCGCGGGAGGCGGCGTCGCAAGGGCGGCGGTGGCGGCGGCGGTGGCGGTGGCGGCGGCAAAGTTTGCGGTGGCGGGCGGCCGCTGGCCCCGACGCCCACGCGTCCGATCCGTCCCCGCGGCGTCCCCGGCTCTCGCCGTCCGGCTCTCTCCCCGCTTCTCCTCGCCCTCCCTCCGCGCCACGCCCCTCCCCCGCGCGCCGTGTCGCGTTCGCTCGAGCCTGCTCGTGACACAGGCATAACGGTCTTGGGGCCTCGCACGCACAAAACTGGCCGGCGGCCGGGTAAATACAGGAAAATTACAGCCAACCACTTCAATCAGCATTGTCGGCCGCGGTGATTGAACCAAAGGTCTTCGGAACACGCAGCACAAACGCCAATCAACTTGAATTTGAGTTCGGCAGACTGCCCTGCCCTGTTGTAATTAAACCTGGGCATACCAGAATTGTTCATTAATACTTATTGTGCGGGGCGGCAGCCGACGTAAGAGGGAGTTCGCGGAAACGAAGTGGGGATCGTGGTGGAACACCGTGGTCACCTTGGCGGCGCGCGGTGCGCAAAGGTGAACCGACGGATGGAGGCGGAGGCGGAGGCGGTGGGAGTCGCATGTCGCGGGCGCACGCTCGGACGGAGCTCTCGCCACCGCCTGTGGCTTCTCGTAGCACACGTGAGAAGTGTCGGCACAAATAAGGGCGATGCTGGGGCGTTCCAGGTTGCGGCTGGACGCCGCATTTTGCATCAGAGGGGAAGATAAAGCAGCGTGCAATTACAGGGCAATCTGCGTTGCAGACGAAGGTGATACAACAGTGTGACAATGAGAAAAGGAAACATGATGGGCGCCTACTTGCCAGAAAATGTTCATGGTGACTGGGCATATAGGGGATGTAATAAGTGACGATCCGGAAACGAACGGACATAAGGACTTGGGGTTAGCAAGAGGGATATCATGAGTATGATTGAAACATTAATAAGATGGAAACAAGAATCTTAACACGATACAATGTGTTGAATGCATGTCTTGAGGATGATTGGATCACATTTAATCAGGGGGCGTCAATACTAAAGGGACGTCATGGGGCGGATCAAAGTGCTTATTTCGAAGACAACATTTGGATCACACAATAAAGTGATATAGGTGGGAGAGCAGTAGGAATAATGGCTGAAGTGTTACTGAGCGGACACGGATGTAGCACGGTTACCCGTCGAGTAACGCGGACTCGTCATTGCGACAGCGGCCACACGGGCGGCGTCGTAGGCTCCGGGAGCGGCGTCGGCGGCGGAGGGACGTGTGTTGTCGGAGGCGGAGTTTGTCGAGGGCGGCGGACTCGGGGGCGGCGCCAGCGGCGCCTGTGGTCGCTGTGAAGGCTCGGGAGAAAACAGCAGCGGCGGCGGCGGCGGCGGCGGCGGCGGCGGGCGCGGGAGCAGCAGCGGGCATGGCGCAGTGGCGGCGGCCTGCGGCGGCCTCGGCGGGCGCCGGCGCCGGGGGTGGGAGATGAAGAACCGCCTTTCCATTAAATCACGAGCGCAAACACGGGCGGCGGGCCGCGCCTCGCCTCGTCTCGCCTCGATCCCCCGGCCGGGGCCCCGCGACCCACTGCCCAGTGCCCGCCGCCCACTGCCCGCCACCCGACGCCGCCCCCCGCCCGCCATCCCTACCCACTGCCCATCGCCCCGGCGCCCGCCGCCTGCCGCCCGCCGCCCGCCGCCGCCCGCCGCCGCCCCCCGCCCGCCTCCGCCCGCCCCCGCCACCCACCGCCCAACGCCCCGGCGCCCGCCGCCCCCAGCCCGCCGCCGCCGCCGCTGCCCAGGCGCCTCGCCGCCGCCCCGGCACCGCAGCCACAACCACACACGTCGTCCCGCCCCTCGGCGAAGAATTTGCACGTGTCACGGGGTGCTTCGTTAGGCTCTAGTTTCATAGTAAATTTGCCTGGTGGCAAGCGCCGATTGCGTTTCGCCTTACAGCATATCGGATGGAGATGGCGCAATGGAGAACACAAAATACGTGATGCACATGGCTGCCACCACTCGATCCTGATTAATTTTCTGCTCTTGTCATGGATATTGAAGGATGCAGTGGAAACTTTGGGGTACAGAAATTATTTCTTCTATTTATTTATTTCAGAAGCGTGTTTGCACTATTTTTCACACTTTTGGAAAATAAAATATCAGAAAGGCGTTCCAGACATATTGTATACGTATTACAGATGTGAAAATTTCTTGTGGGTATATGCATTCACAATTACAGTCTCTTGTCATCTATTGAACGAATATGTTGTTTGCTGAATTGTAGGTGTGAGATAGAGAAATAATACAACATATTTTGCCTAACATAAAATAGAGCGCACGTGTTACAAAATTTACATACTATGACCAACTCTTCTTTCACAATGCTTTCTTTATTTCCTAAACAAATCGTTATTAATAATATCTCAGTAGATTTCAAGTCTAAAAAATCACAAATAAAATTCAACAAATTTAAACTTTGAATTGAACAGATAATTCTATGCCACTTTCCAGCACAATTGAGTTATCTGCCAAATGTTTCTGTAACATACCTACAAAGAATCTATAATGAATTTTACTCTATTTGTTTACAAAATCTAATAGTACTTACCAGAGCAAAAACCTGGAAGGATGAGTACTGTATTTATGGCAGAGTCATAGTTTTTGCCAACATGTGCCATAAGAATATTTGAACCCAAACCCTTCAATTTAATACTAATCTCATTCCTGATAAGTAGTTAATAACACTTTTTCTTTCTTTTTTTCACGTTGTAGCCGTTATGACAATTACTACATTGAATTTACCGGCACGCTGTGACGATTATGCACGGGTTAATGCAGAGATGCACACAACATATACTGGTAATTCATGAGCGAAACCTTTTCTGCACGATGATGATTCTGAGCAACGTGCAAAAAAGCAAGTTGGGAATATCCTTTCATAAAAAAATTGCCACCTTTGGCAGAACAAGATGTATTCAGGTAGCGCGAAATAAAGAGTCTTCACACCCCGGAGCAACGGGTCCGGACGTCGTTACGGCACCTCGCGACCGGCGGGTGGGCAGCAGGTCGCGACGGACCCTTCAAACCCGGCACCCGAACGTCCGGCTCGCCCTTTCAGCCTTCGAACTGGGCATCATGGGAATCACTAACGTTTCTTTCGTTGTCTCCAGCGGAGGGCCGCTCCAAACCAGCTCGGGTGGCTACCGCGTCCAATTTATCTGCGGGCGGGCGGCGAACGGTCGTGCGGGCGCGGCGGGGGCGCGCCGCCGGGGTCAGTGACCTCACCCTCGTCGGCGGCGACTTCCCTTTGACGCGCCTTCGACCTCGCACCTCGCCCTCGCCCTCACCCGCGCCCTCAGCGGAAGAACCTGTCCGACTCGTCCGGCAAGGTGCACGGCTGCAGGCGAATATTCGCGCACATTCCGTCGTCAGCGCTGACGGTGGCCGGTGGCAGTGACGGCGGCGGCGTTGCAATGCGGGGAGACGGGGGCGAGCCTCCCCCTCCCAGACCGGGTGTGGTCGCACGGCCCACCGTCGCCGCCGGCTTTCGAACCCCGCGTGCGCGGGTCCGAAGCCGCGGGGGCCACGTTGGCTTGTTGCATTGGTTATTACAATACCTTTTTTCCCCAAAAAGCAAAATATAAAAACGGATTTGAGCGGCCCTCCAAGAGCGCGGCGGGTAGTCGGCTCGGGGACGGAGGGGCGTTGCGTACGCGCCCTTGAGGTAGGAACACAAGGTCCTCGTGTGTGCGATTGATATTTATGTATTTTGTTGTGCTGTTTTTTTATTCGATGGCACAATTAGCTCTGATGAATAACCATGCCCCATGTGCAAATGCCTGCAGCCCGCTTGCGTGCGTGCGGGCGAGCGGGGAGGGGAGGGGCGGCGAGGGGCGGGGAGGAGCGAAGAGGCGTTGCAGTAGGCAGAGGGCGGGGCACCCGCACGCGGGCGCGCGATGCAGGCGGCGGCGGTGGCGGCGGAGCAATGCCCAGCATGGGCTTTGGAAAAACCGCCGTTCCTACGGGCGCGGGCGGGCCAGTGGGTGGCTGAAGGGCGGCCAGGGGGCGAAGCGGGCAGGGGGAGAGGGGTGGGCGGAGCGGAGCTCGCGGGCGGAGCGCAGCGTACTGCACCGTGCTGGCTGTCGCCGCCGCCGCCGCCACCGCCGCCAGCACGCGCTCGTTCAAATCTCCAGAGAGCTCGGGATTGCGCGCTTTTTTTCGGGAGGGACCGGCCACGCGAGCGGTCTCGCGGTTGTTTTACAATATAGGCGCGACCCCGGTTTCTGCAACATACATGTCATTCAAAATAATTTGGGGTAGCGGATGTAGAGCGTGGGAAGTGGTCTTTTTATTAGTCTGATTTATTCGCGATATCTGTCTTGAAAATTGCATGTGCATTTTTTTTCGGCGGCATGTGCAGAGATATATATTTTAAAACTTCTATCACTTTCACCTTTTGTCGAAGAGTAGGGATGCAGTTAGCGTATAATTGCATCTATTCCAAATTGCTGTCTTGTTCTATAAATAAGTCAAGGTCTGGCAAAAAATATTAAGTGTCGGAACAATATTTTAATAGAAAAGTTACCATGAATAAAACATGTCAAACTTGGTGGAACGACGACACACTCAAATGTGCATCGTATTTTTACTCTCATAAGTACAGACAAATTCTTTTAAGATGATTTTTCAATAGTTTTAATGCATTGAACACATGGAATGAAAGTGGTTTGCAAAAAATAATGGCAATTATTTTACATTATTTTCTCTAAACCGAATATTGATATGGAATAATTAGAATATTGTACAATACATTCAATTTTACAATACAAGCCATACAAATTACTGCATTTCAATATTTTCAAAAATTATATCTGTAAAGGAAAAGGACATGCGGGTTTTTGAAAGAGACCATCAAATGTGCAATTCGTGAGAGCTGAAGATTTATAAATGCATCTCAGAAATATGTACCGCTAATTTAATTTGGGGGCATACTATCAAGTGGGGTGTGTTCTAAAATTCTTTGTCTTGCGTATTTGGCGTCGCTCCCAAATCAAGCCGCCCTTGGCAGCGCAGCGAGTGCCGTGGAAACCTCTGCGGGGCGTAAGTGCGCGCGCCGTGTGGCACAATGCCGGTAATGACAGAGCGGACGTGGCGCGCGGGCGGCGGCGGTTGTGGCGTATTGGCAGCGCCTCTGCGGCGAGGACGGGCGAACTAGTGCGCATTCAATATGCAAATCCTGCAAATTCCCGGGTGCGAGAGACATTTTTGAGCAGCGCCAGGAGTCAGGTTGGGTTCGCTACCGGCCGGCGCGGCGCGGCACGGCGCGGCGGCACGGCGGCACGCGGGGACTGCGAGGTTGAAGGCCCTGAAAGCACCGAAAGGACGAATGGAGCGGGCGAGACACTGGGGGGAGGGGTAAGTGCAAAAACCGGAACCGGGTCGCGGCGAGTGGCTGTGTGCGGCGGGCGGCGGGCGCTGGGCGGCGGAGGCGGCGGGAGCGGATCCGAGAGGGTCGCTGCTGCGTTCGGTCGAGAAATGCACGCGCCGGTGCAGTGTAGTGGAACTGAAACCATGAAGTGCATATGGACCGGTATTATGGCCGTGCATTCATTTCCAATCCATATTCAATCCCTGTCGAGCAACGATTTTCCTACAGCCCCGATTCCGAGTCCGTAATTGGCTGTGAAATCATTTACAGGTGAGACGCGAGGTGGGGGCAGCGACTGAGATGGGCGCCAGCGGCCGGCGAGCCCGCGCGGTGCGACCGCCCCCGCGCCGCCGCCGCCACCGCCGCAACCCCCGCCGCCGCCCCCGCCGCCACCGATGCCGCCCGCCCCCTCCGCCCCTCTTCCCTTGCGTTGCCGCGCAGCGCCGAATTAAGTCAGCGAACCCATCAAGGAACGGGCGGCGCCATCGTCCCGCTTTCAAACCCCGACTGTCCGGCCCCCCGCGCGCGCGCCGCCCCCGCTCCTCCTCGTCCCGCCCGGCCCCGCCCCGCTCTGCCCCGCTCCGCCCCGCTCCGCCCCGCTCTGCCCGTCACCCTCCCGCTCCGCGGCTGCCCGCCGGAATGCGCGAGCGATTCGTTGAAGCGCCAGGGCTTTCGAGGACAGAGGCACAGAGGCGCCGCCCGCCTGCGCCAATGCACTGCATGCGACTGTTTTCTGCATGAACTCACCCGGCGATGCAATGAATTTGTAGGCTTTGAACTTTTTAACGATTTTTAATAAACTGTTTGTCAGTGTTTTTCAGTGCAACACAAAAAAACTATGAACTTCGTGACGGGCGTAAATGTTCAGGAGCGTTCTCCTACACCCAACCAATACTGCACATTCAGTTCATACCTGTTTTCGGAATATATACCTTTTATATGAAGGAGTACTGACGATCAGATAATTCACATGCTGAAAATTACTACTTACACGTCTTCAATCAGATCCCGGACCCAATTACTATGTAAACGGTTAATATTGGTATATCAAGGTTAATTAATTTTTAATTTGTGATTTTGTATTGGTTTTTACTGCACAGAAGGATCAGCAAGAGAGGCTTCCTTATACACTGCTTTCCTTTCTACACTTCTTTCCCATAATTTTCAGCTGTGTAATAGAGTTTCATAAACGTTAATTAAATGTATCCTAGAGAAACATGAAAACGAATTAATGTATTCACTATTTTTAGTCAGGTAAAATTAGAGCAAAGCTTACACTGGTCAGAAGTCCGTGAGAACATTACAAATTCAGGTTCTTCATTAATATGTTGAAGCTCAGAAGCAACTCTCAATATGCGACTGATTTGAGCCTACACAAATTAGTATCATTTGTCCTACACAAATTAATATTCAATTTTGAAAAGAGTTTGAAAACTATATTTGCATCATCATAAAAGATATGACGTATTTTACCTGTAAAGTTGATCAGTTAATTTTGTAGGAACCAAATGTAGATTTTAACCAACCGTCCCAAAACATGCGCTTCAGTTTAGTTTTGCCACTTCTTTGGATTTTGGAGTAATTATTAAGCAATAATTATCAATTTATATGTCATCTTTACATTTAAATTCTCTTTATTTAAATCTACAAAATTGAAGATTCTATTCCCAAAACGTCGCCATTATTACCTATTTTTATCAGAGTGGTAATCGTGCTCGATAAGAGGAAATCATTTTTGATTTTTTTAGCAAGAAAGCTTTAGGCGCTTTTCATGACAAATATGAAAAAATAACAGTTTCTGAAAATAACAACCAATCAACCCACTCGAAAAAACAAACAAAATATGGTTCAACGAACATTTTTCGAATTATACTTGATACCTGCGCCTCTGAATAGGCGGCAATTGCTTACTTGAAGTGTACTGCGCCTGAAATCAAACAAAAAAAGCTAGCTTAACAAAATTAGAATTAGAATACAAATTTTATTACTACGTACTACTACATACGTGTTAAGATGTTTCTTTGAAGTAACTGTAGATTAAAATCATACAAACAATTGAAACGTAAAAGTACTTAAATGATGATTTTCTTTTGAACTTGAATTTATCGGACGTTTTAGCTTTCAAGTTGTTGTTGGGGTGTTTTTTTTTTTTTTTTTTTTTTTTTTTTTTTTTTTTTTTTTTTAAGGTCGCATTAACATCTTGGTCATCAGCGACCACCAGCGAGTTAATGTTATGGTAACTGTGCAGATGGAACGATATGGTGATGATATGGGGTGAAAGGACAAAGAAAAATACAACAATGCCCGAGGCGGGACTCTAACCCGCGACCCTTCGCTCCGAGATCGCTACGACACTACTGCCTTAGCGATCTCGGCCAGTGGATCGGCAGCTTTCCGGTTTGATAAATTTCATTCGACATGTTTACAAAAGTAATAATATAAGTATATACAAGAGAGTTTTACATTAATATACGTAGTCATCACCATACAGTGGCATTGCCAACAATGACATTTAATAAATATCTCTCTGAAAGCACTAGCCTGTGCACGAGCAAAGGTGCTTTAGGAATACCAATTATTTCTCTTAAAGATAAATTTCACATAATTCTGTTAACTGATAAAGTTTGATTGAATTAATCATAAGCTTTACCCTATGCAATGATTTCATATGTAGCAGTAGTCCATAGCAGTAGATAATTGGGCACTTACCACGTGCCGCATAACGCACATGTAATGAATTCAAAGTAAGACCCTCATACTTCGTTTCTATTAAATTTCTAAAAATGAACTATTTTAATGTAATTTAAGCTAAATATATTAATATATAAATTATTAATTGAATATATTAATAAAAAGTCTTATAAAGATAATACACGAAAATAAGAATAGCCGACGAATTACTTTTTATGGCGGGTTAGAGTTAGATTAAAATGCCATGAAGGTTAACCAGTAATTTTCTTGTAGGGAAGTTTTGTTTTAATATGTAATAAATGAAGTTAGGGATGCTCCACTGCATATTTGTAGCGATTATGTCGCTGGACTGTATTGTTGATTGCGGAGGTACTTTTCTCTTTAAATATGAGTGAGGCAAGATTATTTTTTTCTTGATAATTTGATTTAAATATACACGTCGATAAAATTAATACAAAAAAATTAACAGTACATAGGAAATCAAGAACATTTTGGCATTTATTAAATGTGTAAATTGCATGATGATTCAGGTTAGGATATAATAACATATTTTTAAAATAATTGTCTATGGATATAACTGACTATAAGCTTTTGGGATCGGGTAAACAATTGTCCGGATAACCCCTCAGAAATCTTAACTGGATATAATGCACTAATTTTCTAATTAAGAGTCCAGGATGTCCAGAGTGATAGCTAGAACAACCAACTACCGGGATTATGAAGAGGAGCACCGGCTAAGATGGCTCAGTGACAATAATTGTTGCCGCTGTGGGTCTCTAACCGGAAGTGCCAAGCGTTCGAGTCTTTACGGAGGAGGATATTTGATAGCAGCTCTATAGTACTGTCGAATACTTTGCAGGTGAATTCTCGCAACTGGCTTCATGGAAACTTTCCCTGATTTCTCCCATCAATACCAGGCGAATGTCGGAGCAGTACTTTTTCAATCGGGACACAGACAGCGCGTTATCTCTCCTTTCATATTCTTGTTCTTCAATCACACACACACAGTAACATTTACTCTGCCACGCATATCGGGAGATCAGTCAGACGCTTCGAGCTTATTCCCGCTTGGACAGTACCCCGATGGGGGAAATGCCTTGTTTAAAGGAGTCAGAAGCAGCCCTAAAAGGACACAGTGGATAGAGTTTCAAATCATCGCTTTCTTTAAATAGTTGAAAGCTGGCAATTTTATTGGAAAATTGTGAAAAATGATTAGTTTAAAACTTGCTGAATACTTAATTCTGATTACTTAATTTTAAATTGGTATAGTAGCATGCCTAGTCTTAACGAACAAGATTGGTTATTTTGTTCAAGATTCCATTATTTGTTGAAATAAATAATTCCTTTGATATATCAGTTTCTTTCACAAACATTTGGGTTAAATTCTGTGGCTGATTAGACTTAAATAAGGATGTTTCGTAATACTAAAGCTAAAGGAATTGGATGACAGTGACAGTCTGTTTTCACTGACATTAAATGTATTAAAATCACAGAGGGCTAATTACATAACTTCCATTGTCTAAATTTTCAATTCAAAATGTCTTAACATTTTGTACCGCCGGGATCACTGTTTTCATATCGAAAACTCTAGGACACTAACAAGCAATTTTATGAGTAAGATTGTTAACTATGGGTGAAACGAAGATTAAAATGTAGCTGTAGTTAGAGATTTCGAAATAGGTTTTTTGCACTCATCTGCTTCCCTACTAATATAGTATTTAACGAAGTAGATGAACTTGTCGGAAAATAAATGTGATTAAAAATAACTAACATTGTAACTGTATATTGCATTTGCTGACATTTATCTTCATTCTGAAGACGCATATTGGGTTGCATTGGGTTTCAAAAACGCAAGAATTTTTTTTTCCGCTTCAGATCGTGTTATGAAATGCGAAGTTAAAATTCGTGAGTATGATATAATTTGACATGAGTTACTTGATTTGTACTTTTGGACACATACATTTTTATTATGAAGCTCCTAAGATAACATGGATGACTCAAAAAACGTTATACAAATAATGTACTTCCCCCATACGTTTTTAATCATATTGCATATTTACACATGAATGTATGAAATATTGTTGAAATGGCATGTTTAAATCATAATTATCATGTCAGATATGTCGGTAATCATGGAAAAATTTTCTCCATATTTGAGATCACACCATCTTTTTGAGAGCTATCAATTGAGATTGTAACTAGCCGGGTCACGAAAGTCATTAATAACATTCCTTTTGAATTTAAAAATCGTATGAAAAGTTTTCTAGTAAATTTCTTTTTCTTTATGGATATGTCAAAGAACGTGTTGTATTCCATCTGTTGCTGTTGCTTCTTTAACTTGTTTACAACTACATTTATTTCTCATGAACATTTCTTGCTTTTCAAATGTTACCGTTCTTAACTGATATATCACACAACTATGTATAGTAAAGGGACGAGGAAGAGATTTTGAGCTCAAGAAAACCAGCACAGTTTATATTTCTTCCAAAATCATCACATACAGGTTTGCTGTTCTTTGTAGAAAATAAATCAAATTAAATCATCAATAAGCGTTCATTGTTTATTAATATTAGAGAACTGCTAAATGCATATTTATGTAATTATCTAATTACATTTGATGTACTGCAATATTTATATTTTACTAGTATATTTATGTTATTTAATTAAAAACAATAATTTATATCTCATTGAAACGATTAGGAATAGAAAACGTTTATTTTTACTCTCTGAATATGCCACATTTCTAGTACTTATAAAACAAAACGAGAAATGTTTTAGAATGCACAAGATTTTATTCAAAGTTTAACATTCGCATCGTTCAGAATTTTAATGCAAAATTTCATGTGCATCAGTTGGTTACTTTTTCAGACAGAATCCACAAGAACCGGTCGCAGAGCTATCGACAGACTGATAGACAGGCGCGCGGGCACGCATGCACACGCACGTACGCACCCACTCATCTCCACCCACATGTGATTCTGATGACGGTCGAATTGTATTGGGGAGTTCTGGAAACGGGGATATTACAAAATTTCCGTACTGAATATTTTGCACGATCACAATACTTCTATACAAATTATATACTAAAAGAAAAATGCAGGAATTATTTCTTTTATTCGTGATGCACGTACTTCGCCCACTAATGGGATAGATAATCATTTATTGAACAATTTGATGTAAATTTTGAATATAAATTCTAATTGGTCCTTAACATGGACGCATACCTATCACTGGCAGTGGTAACTATGTAAGAGAAAATGCATTTATTCCCTCTCGTCTATGACTGTAGAAATGCCACAAATTTTCCAGTAATTACGCTGATAATACTATTCCACTCTGACAAGACGAGATACGAGCCAGATCGCGAGATGAAGCCTGAGGTTCCAAGCTGTGAAACGGTAAAGAATGATAATAAGATAATTAAATAAACACGCAGCAGGTTTCGCTTAATCTCACGCTGGTGATTGTAAATCTTACACATAGTATTATTAAATGAATTCATTTGTTATATCTGCTCCTCGTGGTTTTATATTTTGTAAGATATCATTTATTCATTCACCATTTAATAACACAATATTACCGATTAAGAAAGCTATAACATTTTTTGTCGCGAGCGAAAATGTGAGCGTTATGTCGATATTAACAATATTATTATTATTATTATTATTATTATTATTATTATCTTTTTATATTTGTAAATTACTGTCACTAAGTTGTATTCAATTGGAGTTAAATTCATCTTATCTTATTATTATCAAACGTAACTCGTCGTTTTTATTTATTTGACAGATAGTGTAATACTTGTTAGTGTCATAACACAGCACAAATGACGAAAGAAATATTGCAAACCAAATTTGGTTGAGAATATTAACGAAAGAGAGGAAAATGACAATGCCAGAAAGAAGTACCCAGAAAACGTTTAAACAATGGGAACCTTTCTCTGCAGACCCGCGAAAAGCATAATCATGAAAATTGTTACATTGTTATCTAGGAATTGAGGTAGAAGAAAGCTTGGTCGAGTAGCAAAATACAGTATATAATCTTTATAAAGATAATGGAAAAGAAGTACGATTACTTAATTGAAATTTTTATTCTCGGTCATGGGACAGTCACACGATCTCGGCTGAAATTACTAGCAAGTATACCTCATTCTGATTGTGAATCAATTAACCTAATAAAAATTTACCAAGTTATCATTAACTTTTCAGGAGAGGTAGTTTTGTTAAATATATATTATATCTTCAGGAATAAATGTCCGATTAAAAAAATATTTTCTCTCTAAATCCAAAACATTTTTGTGACCCTCATTACTATGTTAGTAATTTGATTTAAAGCATTAAGCCTGCAAGAACTGAATTTACATGAAAACAAAAAATGAACACCAAAGAATTAAAATGAACAGTGCTTATATAACAATCCGACTGCTCACCAGGTGACTACTCATCAACTGAAGAAAAAAAAGGGAGTGTCATAAGAAAAAATTGGATTTTATAACAACACTATTTTATGTAGAATTAAAAATCCACTCCTATCAACGCAAGAAATTCGACAGATATTCACTCCCGAATCAATTCCAAGAGCTACGAAAGACGCATCGCCTTCTTCTTGAGGGTTTGTCCCTAGGCAGTTCGATTTGTTTTAGTACTCAGACTGATCTTGGGAGAAGTAATGAGTATTGAGAATTGTATTAGATGATATCATGAAATCTCGAATTGTAATGTTAACTTCTCGTCAGCAGTCAATTGCCTTGAATTTTCTTTGAACCACAATACTATCCACTTATGGCCTGCAGCAGCAAAATTTCTGTTGAACAAAAAAGTACACAAAAAATTTTCCACACATTAGCACGCACACGGCGGAACATCAAGTAAAATACGCTCGTATAATACTGCATTAAATTAAATATTTTAACAAGAACTGTCATCATGAGTACTGCAATAACGGTTCGATAGTTGCCAATAATTTAAAAAAGTTGCTGTTCCATAGCACGTGTTAACAGGAAATATTTAATGGTGGGCGGCGTCTTCTCTGGAGCCTTACTATCGCATTGCATCAGTCGTGTCGTAAACAATGACGCACTGAGTTAGATATTTCAGTTTACGTTCACAGTGTGAAAACATTCCGCGCTGAGCCAGCGACCAGTTCACATCGTGCTCCGCACAGCTCAGAACGTCTCAATTTGACTCAGTGCAGTTGACCAAGTATCAGTGACTTTAACATTGTGTATCGTATAGATAATTAAACTTACAAGTGCAGCGAACCGAGCTAAAGTCGTGCTATTAATTTTTCAATATTAATAGCAGTTTTCAACCACCAAGCCCTGACCTAGGTCAGAGCATAGCGGGAGCCATGGAGCTCCTGTACAACACAGCCGATATGGACATCACCTACGAGCAACTCGGGGATCAACACATCCTCGCAGATTCACCAGGCAGCTCCTTCAATCATATCAATGGAACCACCCAGAACCTGCAGGCAACAAACCTCGAACATGGAAACGGTACTCCAGCCGCCGACCCACCACAAGGCTCCAGTAAGGTCAGTCAAACCAACGCGGCCAGCGGCCTGCCCCGCGGCCAAGGAAGCCACGACCCCGCCAACATCCACGGCAGTGATAAGACCAGTAACAGTGTAAAAAGAGGTCACGGTGACAGTACCCCCCTAGGCGGCCCATCAAAAAAACAACCCAGCAGCAGTGAATATAATGTGCCTATTAGTAATAGATATGCTCCTCTTGAAGAAAATAGTGACCGTGACAAAAGATTCAACTACCTGGACGACGACGAAACACACGAAGTCGAGAACATAAAAATTCCCCCCATATTTGTGAAAGACATTCCGAACATTAATCACTTCAACAAAGAGATTAAAAAGCAAATAACCACTCAATTCACCTCTGACATGGCAAACAACAAAATTAAGCTATCTTTCAAGTACATAGCGGACTTTAGAAAGGCCATCAAATATCTCTTAAGCACAGCCAGACAATTCCATACCTATAAGGATCCCTTAAACAAGAAATTCTCAGTAGTTTTTAAAAACATTCACCAATCAGTAACTCAGAAAGAGGTATACGAAGATTTGTACCCAAAATATCCTTCACTGATTAGTGTCACAAGACTATACAAAGACAATATCCCCATTCCGGTTATTGCAGCAGAGTTCGACGGGCATCAAAGTATTGAGGAAGTGTTAAAAATTAATGCAATATGTAATCTGTGTGTCAAAACTGAAAAAAGACGTAAAACAAATGTGCCAATACAATGTTTAAGATGTCTGGACTTCGGCCACACAAGAAACAACTGTAATAATGAAATTGTATGTGCATTCTGTGCTAAAGACCATTACACGGCAAAATGCCCACAAAAAAACTTAACACCAACATGTCACAACTGCAAGGGCCCGCACCGTGCGGACATTCGGTCCGCAGAATGTAATTATTTTAAAAAAATTTCAGAGACCAACAAAAGCAATTCTAAAACTACTGCCCCCCAAGAAAATTCAAACAACAATACTTCTGCCCCTATACTTACAAATCGAAATTTTCCTAATCTTCGTTATAATCGAACCATACCTGGCTTTACGTATCAAGAAAACCCAAACACAAACCAGCATAGCACTAAAAACACACACCAAAATGTAAATAATAATAACAACAATAATAACACAAACTCAATAATACACACTATAGTCAACAACATTACAAATTACTTAATGGGCATAATCAATAGTATCATTCCAACCATAATAAGCAGTATTCAAAATTCAATCACATCTTACTTTAATAACAATAATGCCAGAACAGTGTAATAAAGATTTAATCATACTAAACTGGAATGCTAATAACATCTCAAACAAAAAAATGAACTAAAATATTTCTTAGAAGATAAAGGAATACAAATCGCATGCATCACCGAAACGCACCTCAGCCCAGACAAGACATTTAACCTATCAGGATACAATGTAATAAGAAAAGACAGAGTAGATCAAAAAGGGGGAGGAGTTCTCATACTTATCGAAAAATCAATCCCGTATATACAATTTGACACACCTCACACTCCAGGGTTAGAAACCGTTGCTATTAAAATCCCTATAAATAATAGAATCACAACCATAATATCAGCATATAAACCACCCCATATTAAAATGAAAAACACCAACATAATTTCCCTTCTTCAACAGAATACCCCGATGATTCTACTAGGTGACTTAAATGCAAAACATACTAACTGGGGTTGCAGAGTTTCCAACAATGCAGGCTCTCAACTACTTAAAATAATAACAGACTTAAACCTAACTACACTCACGCCATACGAACCAACCCATTTCCCACACGACAGCAGCAAACACCCAGACATATTAGATATAGCAATTACTAACACAAACACAGCTTATCATTCAACCCCAGTATTTGAGATGGATTCAGACCATCTTCCAGTGTTAATAACCACTAAAATAATACCTCCCCCACATGCTCCAACTCAGAAACTAAACACCCAAAACGTAAATTGGGAATCATTCAGGAAAATAGTGAAGGCCAAGACACCACAATTCAAAATATTAAACTCTCCCCTAGAAATAGACAAATCTGTCATGCAGATAAACGAAATAATAACAAACACAATAAAGCACTTGCAAGACAACAGACCCACATATTCTCTCTTTAAGACAAAACCGAAACTACCCAAAGAAATAATAGAAATAATCAACACACGCAATAAAACTAGAAGGCTATGGAGCAACAATAGAATTCCACAACTGAAAAAAGAGCTAAATCTCCTAAATCATATAACAAAAAAAGCAATTAATCTACACACCCAACAATCCTTCAACACCAAAATAGAATCACTAAGTACCTCAAATAAATCACTTTGGCACTTCTCAAAATGTCTTCTAAACAAAAAAATAACCATGCCACCCCTCAACACGGCACAAGGTATAAAATATGCTCCACAAGACAAGGCAGAAGCACTAGCAGAACACTTCGCTCAAACATTCAAACCTAACAATACATCCGTACACTCAAACCACCAGGCAATAATTGATTCAAATAGAGCACCAAACTATGACGTCCCTCATAGAATAAAATTCATTTCACCCTCCGAAGTTAAAAACCTCATAAAAAATTTGCCCAAAAGAAAAGCTCCTGGACACGACCTAATTAGCAACCAAATAGTAAAAAACTTGCCCACATCCACAATTGCATATATAAATAACATCTATAATTCATCACTCAGATTAGGCTATTTCCCACGTTCTTGGAAAATATCAAATATCATCCCGATCCCTAAACCAAACACTAATCATAGTCTTGCAGCGAATTATAGACCAATAAGTCTCCTGCCAACTATTTCAAAAATATTTGAAAAACTAATTTTAAAAAGACTCAATAATCACCTAACAAAGTCAGAAGCTATCCCAAATCATCAATTTGGTTTCAGAAACCATATCTCAACTGCACACCAATTACTCAGGATAACTGAATATATTCACACTAGCTTTCAAGAAAAGAAACACACAATAGCAATACTCTTAGACGTATCTCAAGCTTTTGACAGAGTCTGGCACCCCGGATTAATCTACAAACTCAAAACTATAGGAACACCTAAATACCTACTAAACATTATCACACAATTTATATCAGACAGATCTTTCACAGTAACCATAAACAATCATAGCTCCAACCCACGCACAATAGAAGCAGGACTTCCACAAGGCTCACCACTATCCCCAACGCTATTTAATCTTTACACAGCAGATATCCCCATCACACGTTACACGCAACTTGCACAGTTCGCCGACGATACGGCAATATTCATATCAAGTCGCACGTTGTCATATAGCAGTACAAAAATTCAACAACATTTAAACAAAATAGATGAATGGGCAACAAAATGGAAAATCAAACTAAACCCGAACAAATCAAAATCAAAAATTTTTTCATTAAGACCATTCTCTACTCCCCAACCATTACTATTAAACAAAAGCTTAATAAACTGGACACCAATGAATCAACCTATCAAATACTTAGGACTAAACCTCGATACAAAACTCAACTGGAAAAACCACATCAACATTAAAATACAACAGGCCAAAGTGAGATTAATCCAACTCAAACCATTACTAAATAAAAACTCCAAACTTTCATTAACAAATGCAATAACACTATACAAAACCATCATAAGACCCATAATTCTATACGCATGTCCCATATGGACAAATGCCGCACCATCCAACGTTAAAAAAATACAAATAATACAGAACAGATTCCTCAGAACAATCACCAACGCCCCATGGTTCATTTCAAATCAACAACTTCACAGAGAATTAAACATGAACTCAATCACCTATCAAATAGCACGCATATCCAATAATTTCTACTCCAACATAAACGCAATAGACCAACTAAAACAATACAATCTAGCCTCAACGAACAACACACAGACGAGAATAAACAATAGATACCCATTCGATTCATTCCTCAAAATATTCTCAAACATTTGTGAACAGTAGATACTCTCATGAGTAATCTACCCCAATGTAGTAGCAGTAGTGGAATTAGGTTAAGTATAGTATTAAGTTAGTAATAAGTCATCATTACATATGAAAGAGTGTAATACTGAACTATGTACAACCCAACAAGCAATAAATAAATTAAAAAAAAAAAAAAAAAA